>CM023488.1:836837-1361933 GCA_013339685.2 Hyalomma asiaticum | reverse complement strand
GATGACCGAGGCTAAAGAGCAACCCTCCAACCCTGTTGTTCCCTGTACTAAGGTATGCAACTCTTGAAGTGCATTTGTATTTGAATTATCCTGCACGTGGTTGGGTGTGCAATAGTTAATGGAGCACTGTTGCATTCTAACGGCTTAGGTACTAGGCTTGTACTCTTTTTTTGTTCATTTTGCTTCTAATTTACCTTCTGTCGTTCATGGTACCATACATGGCTTGGTATGCTACCTTTGTATTGTGTCATGCACTGAAGCTCAATGCTTTGTTTCTTTAATATGAAGTATTTTTTTCTAATTAGCCAAATAGTAGCACATTGTTTTAGTGATTGACTGTATAGTAAAAGCTTTCATCAATTCTTTCTTGGCTGCTTCACGGAGCATTCTATTATAGTCACGCACCTTTTTGTGCATGTTCCAAGTGCGGCACAGCACTACACGATTTATGCATTATTGTTGAGAATGCTATCGACTCATTATTGAGCATGAATGTATTGGAACATACTGAAAGTATACCTACATAACAAGTAAAAACAACATTGCCATTTCTGTAGATGAAAATGGTGAAAATAAATAGGATGGTCCTTTGTTATTAAACCTATTGCAGGGTTTCTTATACATTCAGACTTCAATAGATTTTTAGGACCTTCCTTGATGCGATATCATGTTCAATGAATAGTGGTACATACCGTAAAATCCAATGAAATGCCCTTGTAGTGCAAGCACCTTCCTTCTTTTTTCGAGACTTGAAATTGGCACCAGTGATAGAACAAGCACCCCCTCCCCTTATCTAATGCAGTTTACTACAGCATGCACCAATGCGAGGTCACAACTGGCAAATTTTTTTCAACTTTTAAAGAAGTTCCACAACGTATAAGAAATGATGCAATTGAGTAAGGGAAATGAATTGGCTCTTTAGCTGCACTTTTGCAGAGACATGATAATGTCCGTACCACAGCTGCATAATTCTGATCTACATAGGCAGCCATGACTGTTGCTGGTACAGGATAGGCTTTGTGGGTTGCCAGTTCATTGCACTGGAGTGAGCTAGAATAGTTTTAAGTTGCTCTAATCGGACGGACTGACATGCACCGAATAAATCGCTAGCAGTGCTGCTCAGGCTTGCAGCCTGCAGTAGTGCATACAACTATGAGGAGTCGGCCGACGGCTTCGAAAAAAAATGGCATCGAATAAAAGCATTAAATGCAGTTATTCCAGAGATTTTAATGAAAAGAGCCACCCTGCATTCCCTTTTCTCTAGCAGTTCTGCCATCATTTTGAATTTAGGCTTGCAACCAAGGAAGGCCTGCCTTATAAATTTGCCGAATCGATGCTTGCTCGGGATTTCATGGTAGAAGTTCCCTCCTACCACTTACACACTCCTGTAGTCTGCAACTAAAAACACTGCAGCCATCACTTTGAAAGTATTGGCGTGATAAGTTCAGCTTTTTATGTTGCATAAATTAAGTTCCTGGAACGTGATGAAAATAGCGGGCACACAGGCCTACATAATTTACTGCAACACATTAATTAATGATACATTTTATACCTTGATTGAGCCGAGTACAGTATATTCATTGTTTTATGTAAAAGGGGCAACAATGTGAAACACTAAATCAATTGAAAACTGGTAGCTTAGTCTTTGAGGATCTTGTTATTATTTTTGACGATAGATTGATTGCTAGAATACAAAATAAAGGTTAAAGTATTCATTTTTTAAATTTCACCTAAACTGTAACGGCAAGTATTATTACTATATAAATCATTTTGGCTTAGTAAAAGTCTAGCTTTCCAAGTTCATTCTTTCGGTTTTATAAAGTACGATGAAAAACACTCTCATTGATGTGATAACAGCTCAGCTGCTCCCATGCATTTCTCATTAAAATCCAGGAAGCCATGGCAAAAATCTTCTCTAGAACTTCAGAGTAGCAGTAGTATTTCATGGCTTATTGAGCTTCTTTTCTTTGTAGGAGTAGACTAGCATGGCAGGGCAGTTTGCTAATCTATCGAAAACGAACCTTTTGTGTTTTTTATTAAGTTTATACATTACCTTCTTAAAACTTGTGCTGCAGGTAGTTTTCACAGATGTGCATTTTATGTAATAAATATTTTTGCAACTCGTGGTGCAACGAGTGGCATGGCCTAACTAGTATGCCACTGCAAAAGGTTGCTTAAGTCTTCTCATTTCAGTTTTAGTTGTGATTCTTTCACCTGTAATCAAAAAAACAAAAGTAAATATTCTGATTTTGTTGGGCACGTAGCTTTACTTTGCCTTTTTCTGGTTTCCAAACTCGATACAGTACATATCACATTTTTTTCACCCCACTAGAGTAGTCTAGTGGCTATGGCACTCTGCTGCTTATCCGAAGGTCGCCAGATCGAACCCTCCTCACAGCAGCTGCCTTTCGATGGAGGCAAAGTGTAGAGGCCTGTGTACTGTATGGTGTCAGTGCACATTAAGGAACCCCAGATGGTCAAAATTTCAGGATCCCACCACTACGGCATCTCCCATAATCATATCGTGCCTTTGGGGAGTAAAACCCCAGTAACCAATCAATGATTACATTTTTTTAACAGGGGGGGGGGGGTCCCATGTTGCATTAAAACAGCATACGAAGCCACGAAACAAGCCAACTAAAATAAACATCGCAGATTTTGGAAACAGTAAAGCTGTCTCAAGCAATATTGTGACTTACCGTATTTATTTGATTGTAACGTGAAAATTTTTTTCTGGGTTCTTGCTATGTGAAGTCAACCCTCGTGTTACAATCAAATACTTGTGATCCGATGCACTTGTGAGGCAATTGAAGTTGCCTCACAAGTGCATTGATGTACCCAATTATCATCTAAGCAATCACTACAGTTTTAGAATTTCGCGGCTTATCTTAGCAATGTGGGCCAGCCAAATGCCATTTGAATCCTCTGCAAACCATTAACTGGTCTCTTCATTTGCATGGCTTTCTATGACAGAACACGCTTTGCATTTGTTGAGCGAGGCAATGAGCTTCCGTCAGCAGAAGCTCATTGCCACGCATCGCATCGGCGTGACAGAAAAGGTTTCTGTGGGTCTTGCCACAACCACCACTTAAAAATATTGGAGCAGCATGTTGCTAATTGAGTCAGAGCAGTACAACTGCCTCATTGCGGTCACCAGATTGGTATTGCATAAACAAAGGTCAAAGTGTCACATGGGTGGGCATAGGTTTTTTCCTCTTTTCTGCTGGATGCAACAAAAGGTGTGTCGCGTTACTTGCGGGGTTTTATTTGTTCTTGTTGTGTACATTGAAAAGCCACCCCTTGCATTACAATAGAGTAAAAATGGTATTTGGAATATCTGTTTGCAGTGTTCTTATGCGCTGTGTAACTGGGTTGTCAACATTTCCCCACAGGTTGACATAGATGGAAGGGTGCTAGTAGATGAATCAGTTCTGGCACACCTTAACATGGCCTCTCATGCGACACCAGGGAAGTTTGCAAGGGCTCTTCTGCGACACGTTTTCACGGAGGAAGAGCTTATGGGCCGTTCGCTCTTTAGTACAAAGAACACCAAGGGTTCAAAGGAGGTGCTTGACCCCACCAGAGTTAACGCAGTTATAGGCAAGTACCACCTGCATTTATGTCGCATTCATATATTAATCATTTCTATTATCAGTTAGGAACTTCAAATAGACCGATCTCACCGCACGGTCTGTGCATGGGCAAGTTTCCAGAAGCAGCGCTGCCGCCATCGTAGTTGGAGTACTCCGAGCGCTCCGAACATAGCTGGTGCGGCTGGCCACCAGCTCCCGTGTTCTGAATAAACCAGCTCATTAGTTGCGCGTATCCTCGTCATGAACGATGGTGGAACATGGTGTAAAACTGGCCATGTGCGTGTTTTATTTCAATTGGCCCAGCATTCTAGAGTTGTTTATTAAACGGAGTGTTGACTGTGCTAACATGTGGCTGTGTCATCTCATCGTTAGCTAGTGCACTTGCTTCGTTTGTCATTCTTGTTACCATATCCATTGAATGGATAGTAATGAAAAAAACTCCCAGGTATGTGCAGAAGGTGCAGCACAGCGGCAGCACAGGCTAGATTTTCCTGCGTGCACTGTCAATCTTTTTTTTTCTGTCTTACTTTATAGAATTTAGGTTCAAGTCCGCATGGGCACGGAGCCTTTCTGTTTTTCTACACTGCAGCTGATAGTGGTTACTAACACGGGCGGCGGGGGCGATTGGAAGCCATTGTAATGATCCGATAACAGCTGACGCTGTAAAACACGTAAGCACGTTGCCATTGTCATGAGAGAAAAATCCGCTTCACTTGACACAAGCTGTAGTGCACAGAAAGTAACTTGGACAAACTGCGCAGAGCTGTCTGTGACTTTTGAAGTTGCGCCGTGGGCGGTAAGAAACAAAGGGTGCTCGTTTAACTTTAAATTTTTTTACTACTACAAGTGAGGCTAGGCATACGTTGGATGTTTACGGTCTGCTTTAAGAACTCAAGCATACCCTACAGGGTTGTTCTTTTGGAAACTTAGCGTTCGTTTCAAAGATTTGCGAGACGAGGCGTTGGTCACCTTCCAACTGGTTCGTTTTATTATATTTATCTTGGGAGGCTCCAGGACATTCGATACTGCCTGCCGCCTATTCCAGTTAGCTAAAAGTGCACGGAAAAATAACACATACATAGAAACATTATTGCATTTGTGCTATTCAGCATAGGGCGCATACCTTGAGAATACGGGAGACAGATAAGTCGCAGCACACTTTGGCTGCCTGCAGCAGTCAGCCATGGCCTCTGCACCGATATCATCGCTAAGCGTTTACCGCTTCAGAAGCAGCGGGCGGTTGAGATGCCAACACTCATAACATTCTATTTTTGTTGCCGTTGTTTCCACTTTACCTTCTGCTCATAATAATATCAAAGGTTGAATGGAACAGCGAAATATTTGGAGCACCAGTAGCTGTGATGTATGTATACGGATAAGCTTTTGCCACGCACCATGCGCTGTGCATGCAGCTAAGCTTGGTTTGTATCAGAGGTTCATGCTAGACATTTGGCAGTTGTCCCTTATTTTAGTAAATGGTCATATTAAGCATCACTGCCCTATCGGCCAAAACATTCCTAAAAAAAATTCTGTCCAGTCTGTCACCTCTGGAGGAGATCGTACCGAGCTTGCACTGTCACAGTTGCTTGGGCTCACCGGTCGTGTGACCATTCTGTTTTAATGCAGTAGCAGACTGCTAAGGTGTTGTACATTAACTCTTTCGTTACCGTGTCCATAGGACATGGGTCACCGGTGACCCATACGCGCCACAAGCTATTTTTAAAATATGAGCGCTCCTATGGACTTGCACCGCTATCAGTCGTATTGTCCAGGCACCAATCTTTCATTTTTTGCGTAGCTTGTATTTTTCCCGTGCGGCAGCGATTTAAGCGGCGGTTCCAATTGTGCGGTTCTCTCCGTCTGTTTACGAAGATGGCAGACGCTTTTGTCCCTCGCGCGAACGACGCCTTTCTGGCGATTCTGTTGCATCTGGAAGCGATCATTTGGCTGCTTCTAGCACCAGTGATTCAGATGATGATCCCGCATCATCGGATTTTAGTTCAGACGACGAGGACGTGCAGAATCAGCCCGGACCTACATCACCTGTCCATCGGTATGTTTCGTTTTATGGCACAAGACGGGTTGCCATTTCTTTTTGCAACCATAGAGCGCAATATGTCCATATATGCATGATTCAATAGCCCACTTCTTTCCCTTTTTACTAATATTTACTGTGCTTCTGTGCGTGAGAAATTTGTGCAATAAAAAGAAAAAACTGTGCAACCTGGCTGAACAAGACACTTTCTACTGGGCAACAAGTAAACAAGTGTAACTCGTGCAGTTGTTGAGCTAGGTCAGTGAAGCTTTTCTGTTAGGTAGATGTCTCCTATCTAAACAATTTGTATATTTCAGAATATTTTCCAGATTTAGTTCTTTTATGTAGTAAACATACAATTGCAAATGTTCTTTCAAATTTGCAAGAAATGTTACATTTAACGATTTTTTATGCATATTAGTTTCCAAGTTCAGTTTTTTAAACTTACACAGGTCAAAAGTACACTTACTTAGCTTTCGCTTGATGTATTGCATTACAGTATAACCATTTTATTACTTATTACAAAAAAATACCAACAAAAACCTACGAAAAGTTGCCCATTTTCCCACGGTAACGAAAGAGTTAAACGCACGGAACTCGCTAACAACTTTCACAAGAAGTGCGCCGAACATGCCGCTGTGTCCAGTTCTGCCGAGTTGTCCTAACAGTTCCATTCACAGCATGATATTCTTCGGAAACACGAGAAATCTGAGGCCCTTTTCCTGCAGGCTGTAGTTTCAGCATTCAGACATGTAACACGTGATCCCAACCATCTAGCATCGTGTAAATAAAGCCACTAAAGATCGTAAACGCAGCGTACTGATGCAGCAGCTACGCATCTGAACAAACCGAGTACTCCAAGTACCGGTATACACTGCGGCAGCAGCGGCGTAGTGCAACTCAGTGAGATTGATCTATTAGCCTGTCAAAGTAAGCTGTCTTTGTAGTTAAATGCAACAGAAATATACCAAGAGGCCTTGTCCTCGTCTTTCTCTTCCTTTTTTTCTTTTTCTTTTTTTCTTGCCACACTTGCGAACAGTGATGATTGTGAGTGCACGTGCCAGCTCAAGCTTTTTTTATTATTTGCCAAAGAAATAAGCTTTGGTGGTAGCTGGTGGCAGGCACTTTGTTATGTACACTCATTGATAGAGAGGATTACATCTGTTCTTTATTTTACTACATATATACGACCTTCTATGTTAGATAGAAGCCGGCACCTGCATAGTTTGTATCGCTTGTCCTTTCTCTGCTAAAATGCTCACAATGAACCTGTGTGAAGTTCTTTGGTGGCTCGTAGGTGGTACAGGGCTACACGGCTACGTCCAGTCATGATGAAAAGCTAGATGAAAATTTCTATTAAGAAATGGAATCTGTAATGGCCAAAGTAGACACAGAATACCATAATTGTGGGAGACCACAGTGCCAAAGTATGCAAGAAGCAGGCAGGAGAACAGGCAGCTGGGAATCACGGCATAGGTGATTGCAGGAATAGCAGATGAGAAGTACTAGTCGAGTTTACAGAACCCCATAACCTGCTGGTCATGGGATACCTTCTGAAAATGGGAGAATTAGAAGTGGACATGGAGGAGCCTGAATGGGGAGCATAAAAATCAAGTCAACTTCATACAATGTAATGAACCCGATGTTATAAAAGATGTAAAGGTGCTCGGGAGTGTGTGATTTGAGATTTTTCCACAGGATGGTAAGAGTTAAAATAAGAAAAGGAAGGTCCGTTGTCGGCGCCCCTCGGTGACCCGAGTGCACGCTGGCAGCACGAAGTGAGAGTCGCAGGCCGGTGAAAGGAACGTTTTATTCCACTGCGCCAAAAAGCGCCCGTCCAGGCTAAAGCCCGAACCTCCGCCCCTCGTGCCAGGGAAGAGGAGCCACCTTATATACCCTGGTTGCTCCGCCTCTGCATCCCCGACAGCCAATCACAAACGGCGATCGACACTCCCCTGTACTGACAAAAGAAAACTGTGAACAATACAGTGGGTACGCTTGCTGCCCACAACCCGCAAACAATAAGGTAGCCACGGCTCCGCGGGGGAGGGCGCCAGCCTAGGCAGGTGGCGACTTTAGACATTCATGGACATGCTGTCTACCACCCCTCAAACCGCATTCCAATTACCAGTTAGCCCATGTCCAGCTGTACAAAGAACTTCCACAATGGTTGCCACCTGCTAGCATGTCCGCCACGTGGCTTTGGGCTTTCTCACAAACCCGAACCACATTCCACAATGTTTGAGGCCGGCAACGGGGCCCCCGCGCTTTCCACGTCCCGTATATGCCCGGCCACAAGCAGCAACACAATGCTCATACCCCTGAGACTGACTGTAAGACTTTGAAGTAGGCTAGACTTCAGGAGGAATTAGGATAAACTAGTACAAAAGAAGCAGTTCAATGAATTAGTTGTGAGATGGAAAGAACTGAAATTTAGGACCGCACGGTAGAACCAGTATTCTGCTCTAACCGAGAAAGTAGACCTTAGTATTCATGAAGTGGAGCTGTAACCTCATATCCATTATCACAGATTGTGCAGTAGAAGTAGGAGGCACCATCACTGGACGGTATGCTAGTAATGTTTGCCAGTAGCTTAATGATTTGAGTGGGAAAAGGCAAAGCATGAAGGTGTCAAACCCAACTGCGCAAATAGAACTCGCGGCATTTTCAAAGTTTATAAGCTTAGGGCAGCTGGCATGGAAGAGCACATTATGGAGAGCATTGAGAATACTGAAAACAACACAGGCAACCTGAAAATGCTGAAGAGGCATGCAGGCATGGCAAAAAGCAGATGTATGCACTAAGAGACAAGGAAAGTATAGGCGAAGCAATGTATAGGGGAAGTACGAATAAGATAGTTGTAGTGGCCAAAGAGTTCCATGCAGTATGCCTGTACAGTAGTTGCAACGTACAGGATATTGAACAATCTAGTTCAGAGAAAGTAGACATCCCCACACTACGTACAGATGAAGTAAAGGAAGCTTTGAAAGAAATGTAGGGGGCCAAATCACCCACTGATGATGAAATAGCAGCAGCCTTCTTGAAGGATTGGACATATACTAAAATAAACTCAGCCCTGTACATGCAGTGCCTAACGACCTCGAGCATACCAGAATCTTGGAAGAATGAAAATCACCCTTATCTGTAAGAAAGGGGAGAACTAAAGAAATTAGTGATCAGGTTACTTGTCCAGAACGTATTTACCAAGCCAAGCCAATTGTTAAAATTTCTATTTGTGCTACCGTTGATGTCAATGAACCAAATGAACAAGCTGGGTTTCGTGAAGGCTACTGGATCAAGGGCTTGTTTCATTGTTAGACACAACCTAATAAATCCAACATTGATGCCAAGCAAGGTATAGGGGAAAATAATTGTAGATTCTAACCGTATGGTTGTAATTGTGACATCAATGGAAAGGAATTAAAGTGGACGAAAGACCAACATGCAGTCGGTAGGGGCCGAACCGACCATTTTTGGATGATTCCTTTCTGTATATGTGGCAATTACTACACTACAGCAAAAAACTGCACTTAATTTTTCCTACACCTTTCTTGGCCTCCTTGTCCATTGGGTTCATTAAGTCGTGCCTAATAAAGGGATGAACCCTTGATCCACTCCCCTTGCGCTATTTCATAGTCTGGATCTCGTTCTGGCAGGTTTGGTGTCTGATAGCATGTGAGGGTTTATTAGTAAGAAGCCAGCCCATTCTAAGATCACGTAGTGTGTGGTTCCTTCTGGCATAAAGCGTTCCACACTTTCCTCCATGGATAAGAATGAGGCTCACTAGCACTCTCAGGATTAAATGTATGAAAATACCAAACAAAGTGGACAGGAAAATGACCACCATCGTAGCTCAGTTGGTGGAGCATCAGATGCGTTATCCGATGGTCATAAGTTCAGTCCTTACACGTGTGTTGTTTCGTTAACTTTAATTGCTTTCCATTTATTTCATAATGACTACACTACAGTTAAAAACTTCAAGTATATTCTCCTGTGCCTTCCTGGCCTCATTACGTCATTCACATAGAGGGTGTTCATGAATGAGGTTCACAGCATGCTTTTCTGTTTCACCCTCTTTTTTTGCATTTCTTACTAAGTGGGTCCCTGCACTATAGCCATGCTCACATAGAAGAAAGCAGTTTCACTGAATTGTGAGGATACTATACGTACACTTTGTCATGTGGAGCATTCTGCCATAAGTCCTTTTGTTTTGTTGCAGGTTTCACCTGCTGCAAGTTTCCGGGCACCAACGTGGCGTACCTGAAGAGCACCCTTTCTTCTCTTCTATCAAGGGAGGGAAAGTCAAGGGATATGACGACGGACAGTAAACACTCCTAAGTTGAGTTCACTGTCCATCATCATATCCTTTGACCCTCGTAACGGGGAGTTCACTGTCCACAAAGGCTGCACACATCACACCCATTGGCTGCCCATCATATCGTCGACTATTTGTTAGTGTTGAAAACGAATTAAGGAAAACACGTGATGCATTCGTTCACGGTTACATTACATGTAGACTTTGTTCCGCTCAACTGACATGGACACAAAGGCACGCACCAAAACACACTGCAAACTTAATACAATTTTATTCATGGTGAGTCATGACATTTTATACATTTTGCACAAAACAAGATGCATATTTTTAGAGATATCCTTACACACGCGTACTGCCACCTAAAAAGCTATCTCTTTCGACAACAAGGCATAGGATGGTTAATTGATGGCACCAGTCACCTAATTTAGCGGTATGCACTTCCACATAAGACAGGTGCATCAGTCAGCTATCTTTTCCCTTGTCATAGAAAGAGAGCTTTTTGAGTGGCAGTGCATGCATGTAAAGATATCTCTAGGGATGTGTGCCTTCTGTTGTACAAAAATGCATGAACTGTTCATGGTTCTTCCAAAATGAAACTGTGCATTTGTGCAGTGTGTCAATGTGTTCCATTTTTGTGTCCATGTCGGTTGACTAGTCTATATGTGAGGGATACCAACAGGCCCAAATAGAAACATTAGCAAAATCACTGTTACTGTTTTGATAATTGAGAGTCTATTTCAAGTTCATTTTCTAATTGCTATTGTCAGCATAACATTCTTATTTATTGAACGTTAACCTATATTTATTTGTATAAATTGTGTTTACTTAGTCTTTATCTGTTTTATCTAACTGCAGGCAGTTTTCCATGCATTCTGAGCAAACTGTAACAGTCCACTTAATGTAGTCAAATATTTTGTTAAGAAATAAACTGTTCCTCTGAAAACAGTTTTGTTTTCATTATATCAAGTTGCATGGAATTTCAGCTGGCACACATGAGAACATTTGATAGAGGGGAATTTCAGTGTATGAAAATTTTCATGTGCTGCCCGTTATGTTAGTCACTGAATTTGGATAAGTGCATCTGCTATGTGTGCTTGGTGTGTGCATAGCAGGTGCACTCAAATTTAACAGTATCGATGTTTTTACACTGGGAATTTGATGTCGATATACTGTAATGTTTCAGTGACTTTTGAATGTCCGCGTTCAAGATTTTGGCAACAATTTCATAACGAAAAAACATCATTTTGTCAACAATGTTTTAGCAATGCTTTATCAAGAATGTGTCAATGACATTGCAATGCCCACGTTCAACATTTTAGCAACAATTTGTCAAGACGGCAGTCAACACTTTCTAAACGAGAAACCAACATTTTGTCATTAATGCGTTTGGCAATAATTTTTGAACAAGAAGTCAATGGCCAATTTTCAACAACTTGTCAACATTTTTTCAACAATTTCTCAATAACTTTACAATGCCCTTTGTTGACGTTGCACAATAATTTCTCAACATTTTTTCAACGAAAATTTGCATAAAGGTAAGCCTGGACAGTTTCGTGAATTCTTCGCTAATGTGTGACCAAATTGACCTGCAAATTGTTGAACTCAAGTAACAACAACTTATGCCCTGTTCATCAGAACATAAAACAACTTCGAAGAGTGATGAGTAAAGTACAGGCTAGAAACTACCTTTACTGATGTTCTAAGTTGAGAAGAAAAAAGTAAATTTTTACAATATTTTATTCCATTGTTCATTTTCAGTTGAGCCTACATAAATTCCTGATTGCTTTACAGGCGATATAACGTCATAATAACCTTGTATGCCATTTTATGCAAAGGCAGGGCAAGTTATATTTGCTAATGTTAAGCAGTTTTGCTGGGAACCGGTAGCACGTAAGGTATCGTACACCAAAAACAGCTTCTTGCTCCCCCTGTTTTCACTGTCATTTCTCAATGCTTGAGACTAAGCAATAATACTTCGTGTGGTTGGAAGGCGCAGAAATTAAGCTTTCTAACGCTGTATATGTCACATCCTTACAATCAGCGTAGAAAGCACAGTGGGCTTGCAAAAAAAGAAAAAAAGAACGACCTAAACGCGGAGCGCGCTCTGCCCGATGGGACCGCCACGATAATGTAAACGCGGTACATCCTAAAGATGTGCCAGTGGACTATATCATCTTACGGAAATGTACCAACGGCTGTCCTTCACCATATTATCAGTCACGCTTACGTTGAGGTCGCAATATGTTTCCGCGTCTGCTGAGCAAGCGTGTGGTGTAGACATACGAGCTGCTTCTGCTTCGCTCAGTGTAATCTGAGCGCGCCAGCGTCGTATGCATATCAGCTTGTAGCTGTTTCGCCATTAGAATGCAAAACTAGTCGGCAATTTCTTGACTTTCATTTCTCGTGGCCTGGAGGCACATATCAAGCGCAGGAGTCAGGTAACAGAACGTCCAAGAACTCGGGGGTGTAACTTTTGAGCCATGTGTGCTTGGCGTGGAAGTCGTAAATAGCAGGCATGTGGATTTACTGAAATATGCCTATCTCCGTGAAACATGACATCCTAGCAGTCTGAGGGAAACAGACCCGACCTTTGCCACGGAATGTGCCTCCAGTATTTCACACGCTGTTTTAGCACTACACCTGCTTAGAATAAGGACCTGCAGTAGTAGACAACGGGCTACAATTCCTGATTTCATAATCGGTAGTTTAAGTCGCCGGGGTATGAGTGCATGAAGATGGGAAACCACATGAACATGCCTTGCAGTGAGGAAGAGCATACAACTAGGTACGTCGTATTCATGTTTTTTTTTCATTCTTTCGAATATTGATGTTGTTCTGATCCGTATCGGTCTCTTTGTTCTGAGATAGTAGTATCTAAATAGCAGCGAGATTATCATGTTTCTGAAAAACCGTTTTGCTATTCTGTCTATTACACAGAGCGAAATAATTGGCTTGAGTGCTTTCTAACTAAGTATAGCTATTATAATCCGATTCTTTACTCCATAAACTGTGTTGTTTGCTCGACATGCAGTATCGGTTCATCACTTTTATTTACCGCTGTGCCTTGAGGCTGATACTAAATTTTTGGTCATTTTTTAAAACAAGCTGTGATCCAGTCAAGTTGTTTAAAGGGCTGCCGTGCCGTGGCATAATGAAACGTAATCTTGATCCGAATATTTCAGACATTGGTTCGCCTGAGACGTACCTGCCGGACAACGACTGCACAGAGCATTTGGCGCGGTTTTTCACGTGGAAATGTGGAGAGTTCCGACAGTTTTATTTTAATTTTATTTATTTGAAATACTGCAAGCCAATAATTTGGCTCAAGCAGGATGGGCGTTACATACAATGCAAAATTAAATATACAAACAACGCAGAAATGAACACAGGAAACACCACATAAAAAACATGAAAATCATGAAAAGCATGAAAATCAGAAAAACACGCCCGCGATAGGAATAAGATAAATAGGAGCGGTAAGAACTAAGAATTCTTAGTAAATTGGCGTAATAACGCCCATTTTACGAGGTGAAATCGGTCAGACAGCAAGGCTGCGGCATTTTCCAGGATCCAACTGAGGACACACATGCCCGCCGGAAGTCGGTGCCCCAACCAAATAAGCACTTCCATTAGCAGAAACAATGCGAAATCTCGCAAGCGTAGGTGCATAGTTTAACGGTTCGAGTCGGCTCGGCACTTGTCTTCGGAGGGTGGGGCCTTGTCTCGAAGCATAAACAACATTGCTCGCTTCTGTTCATCTTTCGTTACCTCTGTCTTCCTTCCTTCCTTTGTTCTTTAGAAGATCTGAGACATTCACATGGTATGCGACATGAATACGCCGCTACACCTGCAACATTCGCGCTTACGCATGAATGGCCGAATTTAGATCACGTGACCTGCCGGCTCTGTCAATGAACAAATGAACATTGCGCGCTCGACTACTACTACTGCTACTAAAACAGCGCTAACAGTACCACAGGGAGCACCAAGACAGCTTTGTAATAGCTCAAGCGGACGCCGTATATCTAGCAGGCAAATTGTCCACGGGGAGGCCAAGCCAGTCTTCCCATATCGCTTCTTTACACCGTGTCTAAGAATTTATGCGTCATGTGAAATACAAGGCTACCTCAGACACTGAGCCCGCTATGTCATTTAATGTAAAAATGTTACAAAGACACAGTATGCGCGGGATATTTTGTGCACAGTAAACAAAGTGACTGCACAGCACTGTACTTGTGTAGGCATCTACACATGATGGTCCAAGTTACGTAATAGAGGAAGAATTCAGGCAGGAAGTAGCGATAAACTCATAATAAATTCTAACACTCTTTCCGTAGATGCAGGTTTTGATGAGGCATGTGAAATAGCGAGAAACGCTTGAAGAGGTTGCATATCTTCGGGATCAAGCATAAGCAAGGAAATCCGAAATTTACATTCAATTTCTTGGACACCTTGCAATTTCTTGGACACCTTGCAAGACCTATCAGTCGTTCTCATATCGTGCACTCCTGAAAGAATTGGTAACGCTGAAACAACAAAATAAATGCATGTACGAAATGTTTTCAGGCGTGATGATGGAAAATTATCCGGACACGTTCGCTGGGCATTGAAGTGTGTCTGTCTAGGTGAGGAGGCATTTGTCACGCGTGACATAAGGAACCTGTTCTTCTCATATGACAGGCAGTAAAATATAGCGTAAATGTGGATATGATATTAAGGGTGTAGTGCGGCTAATTCAGAAGCACTGGTTATATTCTAAAACATATTCGAAGTACACTGACAGTTGTTGTTTATCCCTATTTATTTTGCAAAATATGCTAAAACGAAGCGCTTGCTCATTTTTTATAAGCTTCTGTGTCGTTGCTTCGAGGGGAATGAATATGCACCAGATAAAGTCATAGGTGGCTCACTGCGGGACTACACGATACTGCTAATTACTTAAAAGCAGTTACGTCTGGGCGCCTTACCATGCAACGAGGCGGCAGGCCTTCTGTTGATGGTTAATGGGGCATTATGAAACGCCGCTATATGCGCACGCCTGAGATGGCAGAGGCATGCATAATTATGAATAAGAACGGCGCGCACCAATCAACCAACGCTTCTGCTGTCATAGCACGGCATTTCTTTTGCTGGTTAAGGCAGTGGCATTTCGCCTCTAACCATCGTATTGTAGGTCACTTCCCAAGAAACAGCCGAGTTGTTTGACCGACGTTCATCTCACCTTCTTTCTCCTGTCGTTTTGCACTGTGCGCTGCTAAAAAAATTGTACACATCTTCAATTCGCGCGCCTCTCACTGACTTTGAGAATGTTTGTTCGACAGGTGACCATAATTTTATCTTTTTCTGGAACTACACAAACATGCTTAATTGATTCGCTGTAATTTACCGTCTTTTAGGTTATAAAAGTTTTGGGTTCTGCGCAGTGGTTTCTAAATGTGATGCATTTCTTGAAAAACTAGAGCATCTATCTATCTATCTATCTATCTATCTATCTATCTATCTATCTATCTATCTATCTATCTATCTATCTATCTATCTATCTATCCGCCTACGTCTTGGCGCTCTCCTCGTCGTCTCGTTCACTTGGTAGGCACCAAAATTTACATGGTAACGTATAAATACCGCCTGTTCCCTAACCCACGGAGAGTTAGTTAGGGAACAGGGGGGGTCGCCGACATAATAACCGATGTTAAGAAGAAAAAATGGGCATGGGCAGGCCACGTGATGAGAAGGCGAGATAACCGATGGACAGTTAGAATAACGGAATGGATACCAAGAAAGGACAAGTGTAGCCGCGGACGACAGGGAGTAAGATGGGGAGATAAAATCAAGAATTTCGCGGGCGTCAATGGAATCAGCTCGCGTAGGATAGGCAAGAATGGAGAGGATTGGGAGAGGCCTTCGCTCTGCAGTGGAGATAGGATAGGATGATGATGATGATGATGCATAAATGTCTGAAGTACACGAATGATTCATCATTACATCGCTGAGATAGCATAATCGTCTTGTACGTCCCGATTTACGATACCGCAATCATGCGTGGCACATACCGATAGTTCTCAGCTTACGGCATACGGGTATACGCCAAAGATGTTTGAATTTTCTAGAGCCCATGTGGATCAAGGACTAACCCAAACAGTCATTTCACATATCATCGAAACACACTCAAAAACAAGAAAGGCATACCATTTGTCATAACCTGCCAATGCAACATAGAAGAAAGCTCACGCGCACAGACGGACGACCTGTTCTCAAGACGTAAAGGGCAAGGGGGGGGGGGGGGTAGCAATCGAACTTCGGCTCCCAAAGTGCCAAGCAAGCACTTTACCAGTAGGCCACAGTGCCTCCTCTCACAGGGCGCATATAGTAAATAAGCATGTTCCACCAGCAGTTGTGGTGAAGGTGCTTTTGTGACATCAACAAAGATGATCGGCTTGCTAGGGCTACCGAAACGCTAAAAACTGTGACTCTCAATCGATTGGTTGGTTTTGACCATGCAGGTGGTCAAAACCAACCGCGCAACGGGCAGTGGTGGACGGGGTCTTACACGCTAACATTATACAGCGTATTGGAAACCTCAAGGATATGTGAGATTGCTCATAACCGTGATCTGTAGGGTTCTTTTAATCAATAATACACATCGGACACAATTTTATGTTAAAATTTATGCGTTAGAAATGGCATCGAACAGACTCTGCGCGCCAAAGAACCGAGAGCGCGAGCACGGATGATGTGAAGCCGTTTGTGCACATTCGCCGCATTGGGTGACGTCGGCCACTTACACACATGCGCCACCCCTCCTCCACTCCGCGCTAGGCTGCCATTTTGGGGGCGAAGCGCCTTAGGGCCGTGGTTTGTCCGCCCGGCGTCCGTGCTTACTGCACAGCACCGTTTCTATAGTGTGTCGGTGTGGGCCCATACCGGAGGCAGTGCAGTCAGACGGTCTGTGTGCATGTGTGCGCCCAGACAGTGTATATGTACAGTTGAATTCCAATGGCAGATCCATGTCATGTTTTTCCGCTCTGTACACTGTAAAAAAAATTTACTCCCTGCTGGGAGTAAATGGCGTGTCCTCTAGCGACCCCCCCATTGGGAGTTAATGATACTCCGTAGGGTCGGAGTAACCTTTTACTCCTCATCGGTCGGAGTTCCTTCGTGGTGCCTTGGGAGTATATATTTTAATTTTTTACTCCGTGCCTGACGGAGTTCCTGCGTGTTGCCTTGGCAGTATATATATATATATTTTTTACTCCGTGCCTGACCGAGTTCTTGCGTGGTGCCTTGGGAGTATATATTTTTTAGCATACTCCGTGTTTGGCGGAGTTTTCAAGAGTCACATTGGGAGTATATAGATACATTTTCGTACTCCGTGCCGGACAGAATTGTTGCTTGGTACGCCGGGACTATATTTGGTGTGTTTTCTCTGTTGTAGCCACTTTTTACTGCGTCCTGATCGTATATTGGGTTACGCATCAGCACTATCTTTACATAATAGAATATTCATGACAGCACTTCCCTTCTGCGTTCGAGTGGTTTCTTGAAATAGCGCAAGAAGGTATTCAAAAGGGTAATTGAGTTGTTATTTGGTTTATTCACAATAAACACCAGTCTGCGGTTGCAGATCAAGCAGATGTTCAAAAAATACAAGTAGTAAACAAGGACACAGAAAGCGACCGATAAACAGAACACAAAAAGGCAGATCGCAGGAAACGTGAAAACAAGAGCAATCAGTTTTATGTGCAGTGGGCGAAAGAAAGTAGAACACGCGACAGAGATGAGCTGCAAGAGCCATATTAATAGTCAAGCAGAGGGCAACACACGTTCAGCAAAATGCTAAATGCGAACGAAGGCTTCCAGAACAGCATCAATTTGTGTGAATAATTTCATTACTAATCCAACTTAGAGTAAACTAGAATGGGTGCTTCCTAGCAAGAAATCCCGCAGTTGACATGTTGCAAAGCCAGGGCGCACACTTGACTGAGCCAAAGTGATAGGAGAATGAAATGTCGAAAATGTGTATTCTTCCATTATATTATCACCGTTGCAAATAAATACAGGAAAAAAAATTAAAAGCATTTAAAGGTTCTCAAACAATCAGCAAAATTTTCAAGCTAATCAGTGTAAAAAGATCACTGCTCTAGAGCAGAAGTGAAACTTGTACGAACTAAGCAGAGAAAGGTGCTTGTACATCAAGAATAAGGGTGTGCGAATATTGGAATGTTTCGAATATTCTTGAATATTGCATATCTAGATAACATTGTATTTTATGCTGATAGCTTAATAACGCACTTCCTCAAAGTAAATTTTTGTACTAAGTACGTTATTATTACGGAAGAGGCATGCTTCTTTGGATATCCGATGTTTATTCCATATATAAAATTTTATATTTTTACTCTATTCGCATTAGAAAGATTTGGTCGTTGCACACCCCTAATAAAAAATCTTTGACCATTTCACACATAACGCGGACGTTTCATGTCCCATCTGCACAAACCAGAAAGCAAAGCAATAATTAAAATTTGAGAGGAATAATGGTCTAGGTATAGCTATAAAGGGTGTTTCAGAAAATGCGTCCAAAAACGTTTTGAATACAGATAACCATCTGCAAAATTTTTGTGGTCTTCCTTCATGGCAGCACGTACCGTGTAAGGGATGTTAAAATGCTAACGGTAATTAACAATATTAGAATGATTAAAGCCCAGACAGTAACAGCCAGACACTCAAACCTAATGGAAAAATGCATGTTACTTATGCGGTAATTCGATATCCGTTGTATTATTTGTAAAAGGGCACCTTTCTAGAATTGCCGCAGCGCGATGAAATCCGGCTTATTTCTCTCAGAAAACAGAAATTGAATGGTCAAAAAGCGCTGTTGTCGGTACTTTCCGTGGTCCTCTGTGCGACATAGTTGCTGTCCTTGCGCTGCTGCGCAACAGAGAGCAAGTGTCGTTGTAAAGCGGCTATTCTGGCAAGCGTGAGCAGGCGTAGCAAAGAAACAATAAATATAGGCGCTTGATGACACTTGACTATCCTCGCTCGCCGGCAATGGGAGGAAAACTGGCATACGTCACACTGGGCACATCCAAATGTAGCTGCAACTGCGCTCTTACACCATTCGGTTGGTGTTTCCCGAGTGAAATTTGTGAGATTTTTATCGATATGCAGAAATTAGCAGCATCGCGCTTTAGCAATTATGTTTGGCGTGAACTCCGAGTATAAGTAAACCCCATTTTGAATTAGGCGTGAACGCTTGCCTATTCAGGTTATAAAGTTAGTCAATCCTGTTATACTATTCGATTTTACTCCTACCATATAACAGTGCGCGCAGCCGCGAGAGCAGCCATTCCGAAAGAACTACGCAAATATCCGGTGTTCTGTGTATACAAGACCTTCGCACATGTCTTCTCAAGATGTCTTATATAATCACAGAGATACGATGAATACAGGGCAAAGGTAACTCGACCCGTAGCTCATAGCACAATGCAAGTTGCTGTTGCGTTGTATGACTGCTTATTCGTATGTACAGAAATCACAAGATAAAATTATGCTGACATTTATATATGTTTTCTGGCAACTTCACTTGCATTCTTGTGTAAGTGTATTTGCACAAAATGACGACCTTTTTGTTGACTCTCTAATCATCTTTGTATATGTCAATTGGGCGGTAAATTTTCTGCGCACACAGTGGAAATAGTTCCAGGGTACATTCATTAAGAGTGGCTTGGAAAACTTTGTCAAAAAAAGAAAAGCAGATATGGTGAAAAACAAGCAATCATATACGGACTGTCGCAATGATACAGAAGTTTGACTAGGATATGCAAGAAGGAACACCAGCACCATCTGCGCCACTAAAATACTGGCGCTTATTTCCTTCAGCAAGCCGAAGAAAATGATTCTCAGAAAGATAGCCTCGCTGATCGCGTTAATCGCCTCACAAAACAAGTACAATATAGGGATATACAGGGTGTTTCAGTGAACACGTCCAAAATATCTTTCAAATAGGCTGTTCGAGAAAAATAGGAAAACCTCTTCATAAAGAAACTGTTCGCTGAGGTAAACGTCATGAAGTCTCAAAAAAGCGCTTATTAATTGGATAACAAAGTAATACTTACTAATTACATCATTATTTAAACTTTTTTATTAATACAAAGGACGAGTTTTAGCCACGGTGATGACGGTGCCATATGAGCCTTTAAAACAAAGGAAAACGAATTGTATAAAGCTCTGCAGCTCTAGAAAACCTGGGCTTTTTGCGGCACCAAAGCGCTCATGAAGAACGCCAGAAGTCACGTGCGAATGCAACTACTGCTGCTGACGTGTAGCAAAGATTGCGCCGGCCAATTCGAATTATAAAATGTCCTCGATGCTCTGCATATGCAGAGGCCTCCACTATTTTTTGCTTATTCGCTCGCTGCAAGACGATATCATCACAGACTACGTAGCCACGACTTTGGAAAGCCCATGCATATCGAATTGACTGGCGCATGCATTTGAACACGTCACCAGCGGATGCTGTGTTCACAGGCGGCTTCCGGAGCTCCTTTTGCAGCGAGTTCCATGCGGCAAAAAACGCTACGTCACTGGGTCTCGGCGAATAATGTTTTCTTTGTTTTAGACTAAAAGCGGATAAGCTTCGTCGTCTTTCGGCTGCGAATTCCTCAATGGCAGGAACCTGAAAAGGCTGCTAATTAGAAATGGATTGTGCCATGTTAGTTGTTTACAGGGCAAACTGCAAGTTTCTTACGACTGCTCACGTCCGCCCAACCTTAGAGGTTGTTCCGTAAGAAAATAAGCGTTTTTTTTTTCTCAGAAAGCCAATCTTTGGAAACTTGAAATCATTCTCTGAAACACCCTGTATATAGAGCACCACAACTTCATATCGTCCGTTACTGCATACGCGGAAAATTCTATTCCTTGTCAGACAACGGCCCCGCCACGGTGGTCTAGTGGTTATGGCACTCGGCTGCAGATCCGAAGGTCGCGGGATCGAATCCCGGCCGCGGCGGCTGCATTTCGATGGAGGCGAAATGTTGAGGCCCGTGTGCTGTGCGATGTCAGTGCACGTTAAAGAACCCCAGGTGGTCGAAATTTCCGGAGCCCTCCACTACGGCGTCTCTCATAATCAGAACTGGTTTTGGGACGTTAAACCCCACAAATCAAATCATTGTCAGACAACGATAAGGTTTGGCTGATAGAAACAATACTGACACAAATAATCTGCTCCCTTTCAGTCATAAGGCGATGTCACTTCTCGTTTGTTTTTCTAAAGATAACTGCTTTATCGAATACATTCATAACTGCAATCTTGGCTATGTATCGCGACAAAGCCGTCTTATGGCATTTTAACGGACATGTTGCAACACTCTTGAATAGCCACTCATTTGTGCACCGTCCTATTTTCCCAATGTAACGTGCGCAGGACAACGGGATCCGAGTTATGAGACCGGAATTGCGCTCAGGTTCTTTCCTTTGTACTTCTTTTGACAACCACGCTTTGCCTTCTTTGTGGGATCAGTGCTTTTTTTTTTCACAGATCCCCTTGCTTGCTATAGTGCTGCTAATATAATCTGCACCTTACCTCACGCGGCTAATTTCCTCGCATTAAGGGAAACGTGGTTGTTGTAGGGAATAACACCAGTACAATACGTTTGTTAAAAGTATACATAGCCCTTTACGGCCCAGCCCACACAAACGTGTGGGTTAAGAAAAGCAGTCACTGAACAGTACCTACTTCAGTTTCGGTTTCGGAGACCTCTGTCAGCAATGTCGATGCCCCGGAGAATATCTCATTTTCAATAGTTCATGAATTTGACCACTTGAGGGCGAGGAATTGCTCAAACAAATATGGCGTCTCAGCATGTACGTCCACGCCGGCTGCCTCCGAAACGTAAGTAAGCATTGGTTCTTGATATTCGTATTTTTTCCGAAAAACTTCAATAGAATAGCAATATTAAGACGTCGGGAAGCATGTAACACTAATATATTTTCTCGTTCTCATCGCGGGTGTTTTGTCGTCACGCGCCAAAAAGCCACACGCACGTTTGTGCGGGCTGGGCATTTGTTGTCGTGAAATGCGTCGCGGTACAGTGAAAGTTGGCGCCCTCGCGCGCTGTTGTGACAGCGCGGCATATCTTTTTATTCCGAAAAAATTTTTGCGAGTCGTATTGGTGTCTCCCCTGTAGGTGTTTTACGGTGTTTACTTATGCGTCAAGTTAGCGACACGATGTGACGTTGCGTGAATTCTGATTACCATTAGTGGACAAATTCTTGATTCCGTGATTGCATGAAACAACAGCCGCATCTGAAACCGTGAGGAACTACATTTAGCGTCGCAGAGGTGTATACGTGTAACATTTCATTCGTTTATCACCTTTCATGAATCACAGTGAGGATCAAAATCGTTTGGTCAGGTTTTTGGTGTAATATTTCAACGCCACAGCTGTCAGTTAACTTAGGCAACGAGCTTTTTGTTGTGGTGATGCAAAAATTTCGCACTGTTTTCACCTGCAGGAATTTTCAATCCAGAGGACGAAAATGATATGGAAGAAATTTTGAAGCTCCTGGATTGCTCTGACATCGAATTCAGTAGCAACGATGACGACGAACTGGCAGAAATTCAAAATCGTAAATCAAATCAACCCGGCGGTGAAAGTAACAGTGACAGTGACAATGATGAAGATATTGGTCACTCTGTTCCTGCACCTTCTGCCTCTGGTGACCAGTCAACAGCCCCTGCGAGCAACAGTAGAGGTCGCACCTTTTGGATGAAGAAGCCGTTCCCCAAGAAGCCTGACCCGCCTGGAGCCGTTGAAAGGGCCGATGTTTTGGTCGATGTCAAAAGTCCACTGACGTACTTTTCAGAGTATTTTAGCGAACAGTTTTTTGAAAATGCTGCTGAGAAGACCAATATGTACCACATGTCAAAGCATGGGAAAGCTCTGCAAGCGACCGCGCAAAAGGTAAAGCAGCTCTTCGGTATGCATTTAGTCATGGGCTGCATTCGATTTCCGCAGCTGCACATGTATTGGAAAAGAGGGTACTATTTTGATCTCATCAGTAGCGTAATGACACGCGAAGAATTCAAGAAGCTACGGTCAAGTCTGCACTTCGTTGACACCGAAAAACCTCGAGAAGCAGACGACGTGAACAGGCTTTGGAAAGTTCAGCCAATAATTGATGCGGTAAGGAACCGATGCAAACAACTGGAGAGAGCTCCCCGTTGCTACTCAGTTGATGAGCAAATAATACCATTTACTGGTAGGTGTCCTCTTCGCCAATATGTGAAAGGAAAGCCCAGACCACTCGGGCTGAAAAATTTTGTTGTAACCACATCTGAGGGTTTAGTAATGGACTTTGAGATCTATCAAGGGAAGTCCACTCCCCTTGCTGAAACGTCACTTGGCTTGGGTCCGAACGCTGTGCTGAGACTAGTCCGCACATTGCCTGAGAAATCCTCGATATTTTTTGACAGGTATTTCACCACCATCCCTCTTCTGCACGAACTGCTCAAGAACGGCATTGATGGCACGGGTACTATCATGGCGAACCGAGTGCGTAGTGTCCGCTTCAGAAGCGATTCAGAAATGAAGCAAGGAGACCTTGATGAACTCACTCGAAACGATGAGAAAGTAGCAATTGTCAAGTGGAAAGACAGCAGGACAGTGCTACTGGCTTCGACTTGTGCCGGTGCCACAAATGTCGAACCTGTGAAGCGGTGGTCCAAAAAGGAGAAGAAGTACCACGATGTGCCCGCACCGGAAGTCGTCAGGCGCTACAATGCGAGCATGGGAGGTGTTGATACCTGTGATCAACTAATTGAATATTACAGAGTGGCAGTCAAAACTAAAAAGTGGACCTTGAAGGTCAGTTTGCACATGGTAGATCTGGCAATTGCCAACTGCTGGTTAGAATACAGGGACGCCTGTCGAAAAGATGCGGTGCTCAGACGCAACACAATGAGCCTCTTGGACTTTCGCCTTGCTGTCGCTGAGGCACTTTGCGCGTCACCCAAACGCAAGAGACTCGAAAGCAACAACGAAAACGTGCAAAAGAATCATTCTACCGAGAGATCCCCTGGAGCTGCGAAGATGCCTGGCGTGGACAAACGCTTGGACTCATATGACCACTGGCCATCAGTGGACGTCTTGTCGTCGGCACGTTGCTGCAGGCTTCCAGGGTGCACTTCTCGCACTCGAACGCGTTGCGAAAAATGCAATGTCTACTTGTGCCTTTCAAATGACAAAAACTGTTTTAAAGTGTTCCACACACAGCGCTAACAACGTACTTTCTGCTGTAAGTCGAGCAGTTTTTGATTGCTTCCTTGCTGCATGGTTCACATGAATAAAAGCCCAGCCCACACATATGTGCGGGTATGTGTTCTATGTCAAATATGCCGATTGTTGTCTTTTTACTTTTCAAAATGCTATTAGTATGCGGCAATTAGTAATAATATTCGATAAAATTACCGATTAGTCCTTTATATTTTTGTCGGGCTTGAAAGGGATAGGATTAGCGTTAGAGTTGGATACACCATACACCGGCTTTTAAAAACAATGAAGCTTGCTCACTGAAACAAGCTTGCAATAAGTGTGACCGGGCTTAAGGGCGCTCTATTAATAAACACCTGTGTTAGCAAGAGCACGTTTTACCAGTTTGGAAGGGCTGAAACGAAAGACGATAAGTGCGTCATTAGCCCTGGCTAAACAACACCAACATGTGAGGTGATCACTCATCGCACAATGAATGTTCAGGAGTTTAGTAGTTTCATTCGTAGGTATTTCGACAATCAGAACGAAAGGGGAAATTCGCCTATGATCAATACAAATTCATCACACACATACGGACACAGTGGCTGCTACAACTGTTCCTGGAGCATCCAAAGCTACTCTTGTATTTCAGCGTGTGAGCTGCATAATAAAAATGAGGCTGTAATGCTATACATTGACTAGGTTTCTTACAATCTAAATAAAACATCCCCTTGAGACAACGTACTATTTCTATCAGCATAGTCTTCGCAATAATAATAATAATAATAATAATAATAATAATAATAATAATAATAATAATAATAATAATAATAATAATAATAATAATAATAGTAATAATAATAATAAAAAAATTATACCATGAAGATCCCCTGAAGTCAGCGTAAGAAAAATTTTTATTATGGCAAATCTATGTCGTCTGTCAAATGCCGTTCTCCTGCGACATATGTTACATCAGGCAAGCTGGTCAGTGCATAAATGAATAGGTGCAGGAGTATTGCAACAAGGCTAGTAAAATGCGAGCACATGTTTTCCTGTTCTACGATGCCCTGGTGGTGGATATGAACCCCCCGCCCGTTATCGCAGGCGGGGGGTTCATATCGCGAAGTCACTAGCCTTGCAGAGTGAGAATTTCGTTAAAATTAGTGATGATTGCACAAGTGAAAATAAGCATTGACAAATCTTCCCCTTTCGTTATTAACGCATCGTTATCATCTGAAGTGCCTGGAATGTCCGGTATCGTCCTTTCATTTGCCTCATCCCAGCTGAAACATTGTTTTAGTTTTTTTTTTCTTATTTCAATACGAAAACTTGGGAAGGAAGGAAGTATTGCAGCCAGCTGATCTAACATCATGATATTGATATTGAAAAAAACAACACAAAAACAAAAGCGAGAATAAAAGAAGGAGAAACGGACAACTGAAATAATAAAGACCGTCATGTACAGATATCATCTCTCGCTTACAAAGGATAGTACTTCTAAGCGCTGGGTTTCACAGATTGCCAAGCACGCATTCCGTACAAATAGTCCTCGGCCGCCGCGTTCACCTGACGGTGGTGGGGGTCTCACGGGAGCGAGCATATGCACCCGCACGAAGGGCAGACACTATATTCTAACAATTAAGCGTCTTTCGAAAGGCAACAAAAAAGATACATGCGGCGCACTCCCTCGTCCCCGCTCGTGTATACCGTCGGCTCGGGGGGCAGCTTCGGGACCGCCAGCGAACCTTTCGCAGCGCATCCCTGGAGCGTTGAAAATCTGAGAGGGTACAGCCGAAGCTGCCGAAGCTGGCGCCTAGGCCTGTAGGTCGGGAAAGGGCAGAAATGATCTCGACACAAAAGGCGGTTGCAGCCTCGCTTGTAAAATGTCCCCCTTTTTTCTTCGCAGAACCCGTCCGGTCGTGTCTTGCTCGCCCGCCATGCGGAAGCATAGAAAAAAAAAGAAAAAAGAAGCAAAAGAGACCACCGTTTCTTGCACGAAAAGAAAGCGGGAACGACAGAAATTCTTTCATAAAATTTCTAAGTCGATGCCTCTGATTTTGTGGTACTACCAAAGCATTTCTTTTTGCACCAAGATGAGCGCATCGATGTGTTCTTAAAGCGGATACCAAACAGGAATCCTTTGCGCAATTGGCTAATTTTATAAAAAGCTATATTGATGATTTCAGTTTTTATGTTTTTCTTTGGTCAGTTTACAAGATAGCTGAAAATAAATTGCACCTGGTGACAGATATTTACCTAGCGCTTGTTAGCGCATGAAAATTTAACTTACGTATATAGTAAATACAACAAAATAGCATCTTAACATTAAACTCGTTATAACTCTGTAAGTGAAATAGATACAATTATGTTTTCCACATAATTGCAATATAGATACTTAGGCAGTCCCTAAGTATGCCAATTATTAGAGGTTTATCTTCAAAATTGCGCAAGTTAGTCGCATTTATTTCGCTCTCCGAACATGTGCTCCAAGCAATGGATTTTCCGGAATTCGGCAGACCTTTTCAGCTATATCTTGTGTACTATAACTACTCGTTTCATGACTAGTTTATACGAGGAATCACGAATAGTGACCTGTCGAATGGTACCGAACTTCACTCCTTCTATATCAAAATGAGACAAGTACTTGAAATAGCACAGAGAGCTCACTCACCAACGCGGCCGCTGCGCCCATTATCCGAGGTTGTATTCGTTCACTGCACAACACAGGCACACAATTTGAGTTCTCTCGACGCTTGACACTGTAGATCATAAGCTTCGTTGACGCTCCTCGGTGCTTGTAATATTCACAAGATAGACGAAACGATTTTCCTTTCCGTAACATCGCAAAAGCCTTTGCCAGCTTCGCAAAGGACTTGTGTCCGTTCGACGCGCTGGTCTGTCCGGCCGCCATGTTATTTCTGGCTCCCGGGGCCCCCCCGTCGGTCGGGCTGCGACGTCCCTCCTCCGGCAGCCAGAACCCGTTTCGCGATGCAGGGGAGGTTTTGCGGCATGCGATGGCGGTTTTTCATCAACATCCATGGGGGTATCGTCAGGGAAGTGCACCGTTATATTCCCTAGGGAGGTTGATGACGGCATTGGCCCCACGTCCCCCATCGACCGCGATGGGTGGGAGTATATGTTGCGGTCATGGGAGTTTGTGGGGAGGTATACTTGCAGGACCTCCCAGCTGGGTATGTTTTCATTTACAGTGTACTGAGCAGTCACATTCCAATGGCAGATTGGGAGCAGCCGCGGATTCCGGATCGCTCCGTGGAGCAAGAAATCTTGCTCCGTCAAAATCAGCGAATTTGGCCGGAAGTCCGCGTGACGTCATTTGCGCGTCCGCTTCTTCCCGGCCCTCTTCTCGTCACGGCCGGCCGTTGACGGTCGCGGGCCGCCATGGGCGACAGGAAAAGCACTTTGCTCCGTGCGCTCATGATGTTTCTGCTAGAGAGTAGTACTTCGGAGTTGGACGGCACAAGTGCCGAATCCAGTTAGGATTCTTCGGACACAGACAGCGAGTGTGAAGCTGCTGTGTACAAACCGGCATTCGACACTATTTTCCGCCTGCCTGCCAAGAGTCTTACCTAAAGAGACTGGCTTCCTCGAGGACGTCGTTCGGCGATATTCGGTCGAAGAAGTACCGTGCAACCGTGGTTGCTCTGGCATACAAAAATGGCAGATCCCACGTGCAGTGGGAATCAAGGAAATGCGAAGCACGCACCAGGAACGTAAAATGGATCTGCATCGTTGTCTCGGTATACCGGTTTTGGTACATACAAAGTTAGCGAAACGGCCACAAGAGCAGCAAGAAGGTGGCATGTAAACCATGTCGCTCATGATACGCATGTCATGATTGTAATGTTATGACCTTTCATTTACGTTCGTCGTGCAGTCGTGTTGTGCCACAGCAATTTTGGTATACACCCCATTAACGAAACTCGTGGCATGTAAATCATGCCGCTCATGACATGGCTGTCATGATTTTCATGTTATGGCCTGTCATTTATGCTCTTCATGTAGTCATGTTGTGGCATACCAATTTTCGTATACATCCCATTAACGAACCGCGTGGCATGTAAATCGTGCCGCCCATGACATACATATTGATACGGTACCTCGGGTGAAGAAAGAAAGAGGACAACGAAGTGAGGCTCAATCCTGGGCCGAGTGCTAAGCCTTGCGCGACCATCCGTCACCGCGCTCTGTAAAATAAACAGCACCTCCAACAGGATTGGCGGAGGTGCTGGGTATCGCATTCGCGCCCCGAAGAAGGACGACGGAAGAGAAACCACTGGAGCTCCGCCGAAGCCGGAGACTCGCAGGTCTTCCGCCTGTACCAGAGACCATGAACCCCGATGGTGACAGCTCGCCGCCTTCGTCCATCTCCCTTTGACAACACTGCAGGGAACCGCGCCCCTTCTCCGGGAACGCTGGAGAGGACGTCGAGGAATGGCTCAAACACTACCGGCGGGTGAGTTTATATAACCACTGGGACACGACCAGCCAGCGGAACAACGTCCCACTGTTTCTTGAGGGAACCGCGTTCATGTGGTTCGAGAATCACGAGGAGAACCTGACTACGTGGACGAATTTTGTAGACGAGATAAAGAAGTGTTTTGGCGACGCGTCGACGAAAAAGAAACGTGCCGAGCAAACGCTGGCTCAACGTGCGCAAGTATCAGGGGAGACGTGCACCACGTACATCGAGGAAGTTCTGAAGTTGTGCAAAAGTGTGGACCCAGCCATGACAGATGAAGATAAGGTCGGCCATCTCCTCAAAGGTATTGCCGAAGATATCTACCACTACCTGATAGGCAAGGACGACTTAACTTCGGCAATTGACATTATCCGACATTGCCGCATATTCGAGGCTCTTAAGGCTCGACGTATTTCGGCAAAGTTCGGTCGACTCCCCAACGTCACCACTGTCGTGAGCTTCGACGTGGGCCCTTCGCCCAGCGATCTGGCTTCAACTGTTCGGGAAATAGTGTGCGACGAACTTGATCGCCGGGGCGCTGCCGGTAAATGGAACGCGCGTGTCCATGGTGCTTTCACATCGTGCGCCGCCCTGCCGGTGTCCATCAATGCTGCGGGCTTCGACTACTCGAGGGAGCCGGAGCAGCCGCGTCATTATTCTTACAATTATGAGCCGCGGAGCGATTCCGCCAAGAGGTCAGCCTTCGACATTACGGCGTGGCAAGGTCCCACTGACCGTCTTCAGCAGCGTGTGACGCGTGAAGCACCTGTGTGCTTTTACTGTGGCGTCCGTGGACATAAAGCACGCTTCTGCTCGGAGCGCCGTCGTGCCCCTCTACCGCAATGCGAATGACCACCGGTACCCTCGCGCCGCCCGAGTATGCATACGCGTGGGAACTATCGCTGGCCGCCACGGAACAGCTACTACGGTAGCGACTACGATCGGAACTTCCGCAACGATTCGCCTGCTTCTGCGCGGAGTGTCACGCCACCAACTTCTCGTAGGTATCGATCACCATCTCCAAGCCGTCGACGTCTCGCCTCTCCTCCTCCGGGAAACTAGACGCCGCTCGGATGTTCTGTTCGGAAGACTACGCGACGTTTCGTGCAGTAAGTGAGGAATCGTTGCGACCAAAGGGAGTGTGTACTGTAACAGTTACATTTGGCTCAAAGTTGTTCAAGGCAGAATTTGCAGTTCTTGTGAATTCTACCCATGACGTGATCCTGGGGATCGACTTTCTGAAAGAATGTGGAGCCACGGTTGATTACGGTGCCGGTGAAGTGTTACTGTCTGCTTTTTGTGAGGAGCCTACGCGCCGCCCACAGACTATTGCCGTCGTTGACGACATAACTCTGCCGGCGCAGTCCATAGTTCGAGTGCCTGTTGAAGTGTGTGGTGTCGCATCTGATAACGTTGACGTGATAGTTGACCCGATCCAGCTGACCTGTTCGATAAAGGATGTGTTTGTACCGCGTTGTGTGATTTCTACGAAAGGTGGCAGATCGTTACTGTGGGTGATGAACTCCTCTTTCGAGCCGATTGTTCTACCTAGAGGAGTGCTGCTGTCTGTGTTTGAACAGGACACAAGCAATAACATTAGCATTGCAGTCATTAGCGACGACCAAAAGGATGCATCCGATCTGGCCTGCCCAAATGATGACGTATTGCTTGGTATGGTGAATAAGTCGCTTTCATCGGAGAAGAGACAAACATTGGTTCAAATCCTGTCCAATCATGCATCCGTCTTTGATTTTGCACAGAATGGCCACGAATTTCCCGTACCACCTTCACGCACTCGCCACGTGATTAATACTGGTTCAGCCCATCCTATCCGCCAGAGACCATACAGAGTATCTTTGTCTGAGCGTAAAATTATAGCTCAGCAGATAGAGGAAATGTTGGCGAAGAAAGTTATTCAGGAGTCCTCTAGTCCCTGGGCAGCGCCTGTTATACAGGATGGTTCCTGGAGGTTTTGTGTGGACTACCGACGATTGACCTCTGTGACGAATAAAGATGTATATCCGCTTCCCCAAATTGATGACGTCATCGATTGCCTGCACTCTGCTTCGTATTTTTCTTCCGCAGACCTCCGATCTGGATACTGGCAAATTCCCATGCACTCGGCGGACAAGGAAAAAAACAGCCTTTACAACTCCAGACGATCTATTTGAGTTTAATGTTATGCCGTTTGGTTTATGCAATGCTCCTGCCACCTTTGAGCGATTTATGGACACTGTTCTCCGCGGCCTAAAATGGGAAATATGCCTTTGTATCTTCACGATGTTGTAATTTAATTTTTGGCCGCACGTTCGACGAACACAATCGCCGTCTTGATGTTGTGCTAACGTGCCTTGATAAAGCGGAACTTACCCTGAATTCAAAAAAATGCCACTTAGGTGATCGTGAAACCATAGTGCTTGGCCACCTCGTAGACAAGCACGGTGTTCGACCTGTCACACACAAAGTCACCGCGGTAAGCAGCTTCACTCGACCACGTTCACTGCGAGAACTTCGAAGCTTCTTGGGCCTGTGCTCATATTTCCGGCGGGTTGTGACTTTCTTTAGAACGAATGATCTCTGTCTATTGCAATCGGATAAGGAAGGTGGTTTTTTAATAATGACCCAAAGTACCTTCAACGATAAAGCTTTACAAGCTATAAAAAAGAATTTAAACAGTGTCAAAGTCTGTTTGTCAAAGGTGAAGAAGAATATTGGGGGGCTTTATGAAGAACTAGGCAAGGAAAACTTATCCAAGCAAGTTATTAGGTCTAAAAGAAATAGTTTGACAGCCTTTTTTAGTGCTGAGACCCACAAAGTCGACATGCCATTCAGAACGATTATTAGTGAACGTGGCACGTGGCAGCATCATGTTAGTGGCTTTTTGCTGACGTCTTTGAAATGCCTTGATGTGAAGGACCCTTACCTAATCAAGAATTCGGATGCGGTTGTTGAGTTTTTTTTCGAGATAATAATGAAACTGGTTATCTATTTTTAGTGGATATCAATGATCTTTTCTACTCTGTTCCCCATGCAGAGCTCTTTGCAGCAGTAAAGCAGTGCATATGCGAAAGTGGCGAAGCTAATTTCGTTGGTAGGGTTGAAATGTCGGTTTCGAATTTTATCACTTTGTTGGAAGCGTATCTGAGGAGCACCTTCGTTACCTTTGAGGATGGTACCTACCTGCAAAAGCATGGCATTTGTATTGGGTCGTGCGTCGCACCGATTTTATGTGACATCTTTTTATCGTATTTTGACCAGGCACTACAGCGTGTTTTTATCTCATCCAATGTTTTTAACGTGACCAAAGTTTTTAGGTACGTCGACGACTTTTTAATTTTTTTAGACAAGACGAGCCCACTTTTACACCATGAAATGGTAGAAGATATTTCAGGTACTTTTAAGAGAAACGCGAAAGGTCTAACCTTCACTCATAAGCTTCCCACTGATAATACCCTGTAGTTTTTAGATATTTTACTTGATCTGACAAATGAACGTGGCTGTTATATGTACTTTCGTCGAAGTAAAAAAGCGCTGTTGCCCTACCATTCCACGCATTCAAAAACGGTTAAGCGTGGTATTGACCTGCTTTGTTTGCTATCTGCGCTGCGCAGGTCGTGTACGCACATGATGCAAGCTAGCTTCAATAATCAAATAATTAGGCTCCATAATGCTGGTTTCACTCCGTCGGTTGTGTGCGCAGTTGCCGAATCGTTGCTGCAGAAACTGAAAAACGGTACTCAGGAAGAGCACTTGAGAGAAACTGAGCGCGAAAGACCAGTAGTCTTACCGTATGTGCACAAGGTTAGTCATAACCTGAAGAAAGTGGCTTCCAGGTATTATTATTATTTATTTATGGCATACTGCAGGCCCAAGTAAAGGCCCAAGCAGGAGTGGTATGGGAAAAACAAAGTACAAAGTAATAGCAACAGGGAAGCAACGTTGTAAGTATGGAACGAGATATAAGGGTAGCAATACAAGAGTTGGCATACAAACAAAGCATATACATGTTCAGAGCAATAATAAAAAAAGGGGGAGTCAAAAAACAGAAAAAAAATTTATCTTAATTGTGCAATAGCGTCAATATTGGACAGGTGCTCACAAGGCAAGTTGTTCCAGCGAAACGGGCCACATGCTCAGGAACCCCTTTTTCTACGTATTCCAGGTTGCGGCTCTGCTGACAAGGGGCGAGTCTTTTTTGAGCAGCGGCTCAGCATCTGCCTCGTGGAAACACGACATCGGACGGCATCACATCCCATTATCGGATCCTGGTGACACGTACCGCGTCGACAAGATATGGAGCCCTCGGATCAAAGCGTACGCATGGGATCAGCCTTGGATGACGTCGGCTCACGTGACCCTACAGAAGGACTTAAAAGTGAAGCCAACACCATGCTACCTCAGTGGGCAATGCAGCAGCGAAACGGGCAACATGCTCAGGAACCCCTTTTTCTACGTATTCCAGGTCAGTAGATACTTGCCGACGGCCTGTTATCGTAACGATAATCGGTTCTTATTGCTGCTGCCTTGCCCACTGTGTCTTGAATGCCTTGTAGCTCGACTCAAGTATATTCCTGTAAATCTCTTGCTTTGTGGCGACGTTGAGTCCAACCCAGGCCCCTCCGAGAAGGAAATACTGATGGAACTTCTTGCCGGTCAAAATTCTTTAAAAGCAGCTATTCAAGATGTACAGGCGTCTCAGAAAGAGATTGGCAAGCAAGTCAGTTCATTAACTGATCGTGTTGATGGTCTAGAGCGCCAACTGAGTAACCTAAGTGTAGTTACTAAGCGGGTCCAGGATATGGAGGCTACAATATCTACGGTTAAAACAGATCTAGCCTCCATTGTTGACAAACTAGATGACCTAGACAATCGTAGTAGAAGAAATAACTTGATGATTTACGGTCTTGATGAACCAAGCAACGAAACTTCTCAGGATCTTGAAAATAAAGTAAAAGATTTGTTTCACAGCAGATTGGGTGTTTCTGTGACAAACATAGAAAGATGCCATAGAATTGGGAAAAAGAATGCTAACCATGCCAGACCAGTCATCCTTAAGTTCCTTGACTTTCGCGAAAAAATGTCAATTTTGAAGGCTTCATTCAAGCTGAAAGGTACAGTTGTTTCAGTATCCGAAGATTTCTCACGTAGAGTTCGTGAGACTCGAAAGAAGCTTTGGAACAGTAGCGCTCTAGAAAGAAACAATGGCTCAAAAGTAAAACTTGTGCACAGTAGACTGAGCGTAGACGGCGTTACATTTGGCTGGGATGAAACGAAAGGTGCACGTGTCCAGCTAAAGAAAAATGAAAAATGACGTTGCGTACCAAAGCCTCAGGTGTTTAATATACTTAATGTGAACTGCCGGAGCGTTGTTAACAAAGTCACTGAACTGGAGGGAATATTGTTGACCCATAGCCCTGACATAGTTATTCTCACAGAAACATGGTTAAATGATTCTATAAAAGATAATGAATTCGTTCCTCGTGGGTACAACGTGCACAGGAAAGATCGAGGGAGCAAAGGCGGGGGTGTGGCTTTACTGTTCAAGGAGCGTTTTAAAATTCTGAGAATGCCAGATATAGCGAACATTGAGGGTATATTTTGTAAAGCTTATCATGGCTCAATTAGATATGTACTGGGGGCACTTTACCGACCACCGAATTCTTCTCCTAATTTCTTTGCTCTTTTGCAAAATTACCTGATTGATCATGTGAAGCCTGCTGATCGGCTAATTCTTGGCGGAGACTTCAATATGCCCCACGTGGATTGGCCGACCTTCACACTAAATGCTTCTAATGACAAGCTGCGGGAACGGTTATTCGATATGATCTTTTCTTTTGATCTGCGGCAAGTAGTTGAAGAATTCACAAGAATACAAGGTAATTGCTGCTCCATCCTTGATCTGTTTTTCTTAAGTGGTTCAATTACGGGACAAGCAAAGTGCGAAGTACTGCCTGGAATTTCTGATCATTCCGCTGTATTGTTAACCCTTTCCAGCGTCTCTATGGCCAAGTCCGTTGATGTAACTTCCGTGCCGAACGTCTCCCGCGCAGACGATGTCGCCATATTAGACATGCTTTCTTTTAGCTTTGACTCGTTTCAGGACAGTAGCGCAGACATACATACTCTTTGGAATCAATTTAAAGATCTTGTAAATGATTGCATACAGCGCTTTGTTCCTTGCTTGTTAAAGAAAGGGAAAGGCAAATCTCCTTGGATTTCTCGTGACACATTGCAATTAAAAAGACGACTTAAACGCCTACAGACGAAAAGAGGTACTGCAAGAGATTTGAACGCTTTGCTTACTAAAATTTCCGAGCTCTCTTCCGAGCTAAAAACCAAAGTTTCTTCAGACAAGCAAAATTACTTTGGTGAAAAACTTCCAAAATTTATTTCAACATCCCCCGAAAAGTTCTGGAGGTTGATTTCTCCCAGTAAACAAATTAATGATACTTTCATGGTGAATGGTGTTTTGAGTGACGATAACGCAGTAATAGCAGAAGCATTTAACTTACACTTTAGGTCTGTGTTTACGCATGACAATGGTTCAATGCCATACTTTCATGCTTCATACCCTCCTTTGTCTGACGTTACCATTAATGAGAATGGAATACTTAATATGCTTCTTAACCTCGATATTAAGAAATCACCCGGTCCTGACGGTTTGCCAAATGAATTCTTAAAGCGATACGCGCCATGGGTCTCTAAATATCTGCGTGTACTGTTTTCTAAATCACTAACTGAGGGCGAGATACCGATCGACTGGAGAACGGCGGCAGTGAAACCTATTTTCAAAAATGGTAATAAGCAGCACATCTTGAACTATCGTCCTCTCTCCCTGATCTCAACGTCATGCAAGCTTCTGGAGCACATAATACATAACCACATTGCTGAGTTCTTTTCAAAAAATAAGATATTATCATGCAATCAGCATGGCTTCAGAAAAGGATTTTCCACGTGCACTCAATTAGTAACCACAGTACACGATTTCGCTAAGGCGATAAATTCAGGTAAACAGGTCGATGCAATTTTCATGGACTTCGCTAAAGCCTTTGACAAGGTTTCCCACAAAAAGCTACTCCACAAACTTGATGTCACTCTGGGTAATGCCAAAATTGTTACTTGGATTTCTGCGTATCTCACAAACCGACAGCAATATGTTTCGTTTAAAAACCGTGCCTCTAAGAGGCTTCCTGTTGACTCTGGCGTTCCACAGGGTTCTGTACTCGGACCACTTTTGTTTCTTCTCTTCATTAATGATATTGGCAACGACATTCCCGTGAAAATTAAACTGTATGCGGATGATTGTGTAATTTATTCGGAAATAGATAGCGTCAGTGACCAGCTACGACTAAATGAAGCGTTTGAAAAAATTGTAAAATGGTGTAACGATTGGCAGATGACTATCAACTTCGACAAAACAGTTTTTATGAAAATTTCGCGCAAGCGCAGCAATCTGCACTTCCAGTACTCGGCGCGTAATGTATTGCTCGCTGAGGTCGAACACATAAAATATCTTGGCATTTGGATTTCCAATGATCTCAGATGGACCAAACACATCAATACTGTGTGTAATTCTGCCAATCAAAAGCTTTTCTTCCTCAGGCGGGCTCTGAGGCTAACAACTCCAGAGGTTCGTCTACTTCCATTTAACGCGATTGTGCAGCCTGTATTAGATTACGCTTCTGTAATCTGGTACCCTTTCACTAAAAAAGACATTGATAAAATTGAAGGTATTCAAAAGCGGGCGGTTAGGTACATATATAACAGTTTTGGGCGGACGTCGATGACAGATTTGCTGAACAGAGCCAATCTTCCAACTTTGACACAAAAGAATCGCGTTCTCAGACTAAAATTTTTGTTCCAGCTAATCAAGGGACACTACAGCGTAGATATTTCCGAACTTTTTTCCTTTTCAACAGGTTATGCTACAGGGCAACGACATGCACTAACAATTACCCCCTTCACTAGTCGCAATAACTGCTTTAAATACTCATTTTTTCCCAGAGTCGTAACTGAATGGAATCAACTGTCCAACGATGCGGTGTTGCAGCCATCCCTCAATTTGTTTATGTCTCATATTGCGTAACTAGCATTGTGTAACTTATGTATTTTGTTACTGTTGCACTTGCAAGTGACGAGTTGTTCCAGCTACACTTAAGGTGTATATTTATTTCATGTACTGTCTTTGTACCAGTACTTATTTGTTATATTTTTTGTATTATTGTTTTTTTTTGCCCTGCGAGTGCTATTATAAATTTGTATCCCCATCCTGCGAAAATCCCGTAACGGGATTGCAGTATTTGTAAATAAATAAATAAATAAATAAATAGGTCAGTTTTAGTGCTATAAGGCGTTAGGGATTCAGCATGGCGATGCCGTGTCCGACGTGCTTTGAGCGGATTTAGAAAAGGCTGCGGGTTAAGGGACAAACGGTTATTTTTTAGCAAGAACATGAATTTTAGTCTGAGAATTTTCCGCCGTAGTTGCAACGTTGGAATGTTATTAGTTAGCCTTAAGGTTGTTGGTGAGTCAATTGAACGATATCTGGAAAAAATAAATCTTACTGCTTTGAGTTGTATCATTTCTAATGCGTCAATGTTACGTTTGGTGTAAGGATCCCAAACAGTGCATGCATATTCCAATTTTGGACGGATTAGCCAGTAATAAGCGGTTAGGCGAGTGTTGTGGGGAGCCTGTTTTAATTTATGCCTTAAATAGCAAAGCTTACGGAAAGCCGACTTACATATGTTAGAAACATGCGCATTCCAGGATAAATTGTTAGTTATAGTAACACCTAGGTATTTATATTGATTTACTTCTGTGAGGGGTTCGGAAGCGAGGTTGTAGGGAAAGGATAGCGTTTTAACCTTTTTGGTAATTTTCATAAAGACAGATTTATTTGCATTTAATTCCATATTCGATTTGCCACACCAGGACACGATGTTTTGAAGGCTAGAATTAAGTGCAACTTGGTCATCTCTGCCAGTTATTTCATTGAATACCAGGTATGGGGTACCCGTGGTCTTTTCGGCTCCAAACCAACTGGCACACTTGTGCCAACGCATCTCTCGTGCTAATAAGCACCGAGGGTGCAAAAAACAGCACGCAGACCCTTCCAGGCATTGTGCCGAAGGAGTTGTTTACGCAATTCTCGTGAGCTGCGGCAAGTCCTATATAGGACAAACTGGATGCTGCGTTAATGACCGACTTAGGGAGCATGCTAACAGTATTTGAAAAAGTGATGGTGCGCATCTTCCTGCGCACGTAAAATGTTGCTCATGTGTGCCGCAACTCAAGCACGAAAAAAATCACTGGGGAAAGCAAGGATCAGACCGCTAGGGAACTTCTAGATGCATTTCATATAAGAAAGATAGGGCCTGCTTGTGTCAGTGACACCTCAATATCACTCTACACCGGAATCGGTATCGGCGCAGTTTTAGTTCAGCGTCACGGAGCCGCCGAACATGTCATTGCCTATGCTAGCCGTTGTTTGAGTAAAGCAGAACGGAATTACACCGTTACCGAGCAAGAATGTCTTGCGGTCGTCTTTGCCGTGCACCAGTTTCGATCGCACATCTGCGGCCGCAGATTCTCTATCGTCACAGACTACCACTCACACTGTTGGCTAACTGGTCTACGTGATCCTTCCGGCCGTCTTGCACGCTGGGCCTTACACTTGCAAGAGTATGACTTTGATATATGCTCTAAGAGTGACCGCCGTCATGCAGACGCTGATTGCCTGTCGAGACGTCCCCTTCCCATGACGGAGTGTGACGCCGACAATTTCGACGACTGTCTAGCAGCTATAGACTCACCGTTTCCAGATCTCGCCGCCTTCCGTGCAGAACAGCGCAAATATCATAGTCTGGCTCCTTCTTTCTCATCTGCCGTCGAGAAGCCCCGTCAGAGCCCTTTCGTTGTACAGGATGGAATTCTCTACACGCGGAATTTCTCTGGGACCGGGGCCCGCCTTCTTTTGGTTGTTCCTAAGGTTTTGCGAGCCAACGTCTTACAAACTTTGCACGACGACCCAACATCCGGCCATATGGGATTTGCCAGGACATACCACCGCGCACTGGAACGTTTTTACTGGCCACGCATGCGTCAAACTACGGCCAAATACGTTGCGAGTTGTGACCATTGTCAACGGTATAAACGTCCAACTAGTGCACCGCCGGGCCTTCTCCATCCCATACCACCTCCGTGTTCTCCCTTTCAAGTCGTCGTCATTGACTTGATAGGCCCTTTTCCGAGATCCATCTAGGGGAACCGCTGGATTATAATCTGTGTGGACCATCCGTTACGCTGAAGCCACACCAATCTCTGCCGCCACAGCCGAGCACGTTTCGGACTTCTTACTACGCTACATAATCCTCCGGCATGGACCCAGTTAAATTTTGGGGTGTTGATCTTCTCTCTCAATGGTTCCGATGACCGCGGCGACACGTTGAAGGACGGAGTCTGGAGCAAGATGTCCTCACAGCAAAACACGCAGGTTTATTTACACTATTTACAAAACTTGGCCGGGGCGGCCAGTACTGTCACAGACGTCACAACAACACAACTGGGCTACACCCACACCAAGCGGTTCATCCCGAGCGCTTAACGTTTGCACTTAAACGTGAACAAGCACCAAGCTTTCAAACCTCATCATATCTCGTCAGAGGCACCGCCAAGCTCGACCTCTGTCCACCTTGCCGCGTCTGCGACCCGAGTTAGCGCTAAGCTCTCCTCTCCTCTCTTCTCTGTCCTCCGTTAAATACGCCTGATCGCTTCTGCGACCACCTTGTGGGACCAACCCACATGCAGCATTTCACCAATAAAAACACGCGTTCACTCTCTCTGTCACAGCCTATGGTTACGCCTTCGCGTTCCCCCACTTCGACCCGCTCGCTGCACCGAGCTTCTCCAAAAGATATCATCGGCCACTTATCCCGTGATCAGTTAGCAGAACTCCTCAGCAGGCCCACATTGCCACTCTATTTACCCGGCAGCATGCAACCAAGCCGCTGCTTCAAGAGAACTGCTAGACAGGTCTATTGTACCCAAAAGCACTTCCGTACATTTCCACGGCGGGGTCATCTCCTCCGAACGGGCAACCCTTTGGCGACAGTTCGACCGAGCAGAAAGGTCAAAGGAGATCTTTGGCAGGGAGCCCCCGCTGTTCTTGCGAGCGACTCCCCCCGCCCCATGTTCTTCCTTTCTCGGATGCCCCGTTCCCTCCGAAAATGCCCTACAATGCCGCAGTGAAGAGACCTGTCACCCGTCATGTCCCCTCTGCTGTTCAGCTATGTACGTCACAGCAATTTCTGACCGCGTGCGTCGCGGGAACAAAGCCGCCGCTGCTTTTACTGCCTACTCAGTGAATACCACAACGTTTCTTGGGAAAAGCCATGCTCTAGGCCGCCGTCGCCTGCTGGCATGCAGACCGTGGCATGTAAATCATGCCGCTCATTACGTGCGTGTCACCATTTTCATGTTATGACCTGACATTTTTGTTCGTCATGCAGTCATGTTGTGGCATACGAATTTTCGTATACATCCCATTAACAAAATGGCCAGGAGAGTGCAAAGTCGTAGGCGGCTAGATAGATAGATAGATAGATAGATAGATAGATAGATAGATAGATAGATAGATAGATAGATAGATAGATAGATAGATACGCTCAAAGTCGCAGAAGTTCGCTAAGAAATGCTTCGCATTAGGAAAGACCTTATCTAATATACTGTTTTCCTCTTCCGTAGGCACTTCCGACTGTCGCGGCGTGTAGCAGAGCAACAAGTTGCGGGATTTGCTACTTCAGGTACGTGCCCGTCGAGTAGCCACGGCGGAGTGCCCGCAAAGTCTGCAGAAACTCATGTGCCGAATTTCATATGATGAGTTCACCTTTCTTTACGTTTTTTACCTATGTCCATTTCTCGTGTTCGTTCTTTACTAAACAAATAAAAACAGCGCTCATTGGCTGATCGCGCAGGTGATCGGCTAGCCGAACCCGTTAGCCCAGGCGTAATGTTTCCGTTCTCGATGAGGGTGTGCTTAGCGGCTGAGGTAGTGGTTCACGGCCCCGCTGTGTCGACTATGACGGTGCGTGGAGATTGTACTCTTGAAGTGATGATTGAAGTATGCATTGCAGATGATGGCCACTTGCTATAAGTTTCGTTGTTAGTGTTTCTTACTATGCACCTAAACAGTAGTGCACAAAACAGTAGTGCACATGTAGTACACCTGAAAAGAGCAGAATTATTGTTCACACGTAAATCATTCGTATAATGTCTCCGCCACTGTTTCCAGAGATTTCAGACATGCTTTTACACGAGCTGGAATGTCACACATTCTTTTTCAGGGGAGATACTGTTGCGTAATTGTAGAACAAAGTAACTCCATCAAATACGATATCTCAGAATCCTATATACGCTAATCTTATTATCAGGAAAGATGTGCAAAAGTACTATGATTCAACGCAGATTTCTATTTTTCCTTGCTAATAACTCATTTCCTTAATTACTTGCAGGTATGCAGCCAATAAAACAAGCATGAGGGAGATGGCAAGCCGCTTCGATCCATCGGAGAGCTCTGTTCACCGAATCCTTGTGAGAGTGGCTGACTTCCTCGTTGCCATGGGCCTATCAGTTGTGTCCTTTCCCTCTAACTTGAAAAAAAAACTGCCCAGTGAATTTAGGAGGGCACGTTTAAAATTTATTTGTGCTATATAGTGTTTATTACTTTTCCACATCAACGCTTTTCTGCATGCATCAATGACAGCAATCTTATTTCGCTTGCCAACAGGTGTCTGGAATTTACGAAGTTGCGGGCTGTCTAGACGGTTCAGATATTAAAATACAGTGCCTAGATAAGAAGATTGAATCGACCTACCGCAGTAGACACCACTACCTTTCATTAACACTTTAAGCTGTCTGTGACCACAAAAGAAATTCATTGACACCTGCATTGGAAGCTCTAGTAAGATCCACGATTCTCGATTCTTCAAGCTTTCATCGCTGTCCAAGAAACTTCCTAAACTATGCGAAGACGGTGCTTACCACCTGCTTGGATGCAGCCTATCCACTCAGGCCGTACCTACTAACTCCTTTCCGGGACTATGGCAGGCTATCAAACGAGCAGAAGGACTGCAACAGAAAGTTATCAGCCAACGCGTGTACTGATAGAAAACAGTTTCAGCAACCTCAAGAAAATATTCCGTCCGCTGATCTACCTGGAGCTGAACAAGTTTATTATTGCCTGTTGCGTACTCCATAACTTATACATTGATCACGGAGACTCGGAACGAGATGAGCCGGATGATGATGCAACCTCCCAGGACGTCCATTGGCACGAGGAACCTTGCTCTGACAACATGGACGAGACTGGTATGGAAGCCTTGTTAAGCAGTCTAGGGGAAATCAGGAGGAACAGGGGGCTGGAAGCAATGCGGCAAAAGCAGTAACGGTATGTAATCACTAAAACTCATGAAATTTTCAGATGTGTAAGAAGTGAAATAAATAGTTAAGTTGTCGAAATAGCACTTGAATACGTAGTGCAATTGTTACTCAATTACAACACTGACACTGCAGTAAATACAAAAGAAGCAGCAGCAGAGTGGGCTAGTTAACACACAGCTTTGTGCATAAAGAAAATGTCTTTATTAACGTTCAGTGAATGTCCCATAAAGTCCAATGCTTGGATGCTATTCAGCCATGTCAGGTAACCCAAACACGCGCTTCAGAAACTGCATTTTGTGTTCGTGTCGTGCAGCCTTTTGCTTTCTCAGCTCCTCTCTGTACTCTCTCATTTCTTCGTGTCGCTGCCTTTGTTGTTCCTCACGGGCAGCCTTTTGTTCATCCCTACCACTTTGAAGGAATTTCATTTCTTCAAAGAAGATCTTGATCTCTTGTGCCCCTACACTTGATTGTCGTGCAGTCTTGATTTTTGGTGTCTTCTCGGCAGTTTCTGCAGAGCTTTCTGATGCTTCACTAGGTTCAGCAGTGCTGTCGGCGCCACCTTCAGACATGGGTGAATGAGCTGTAGAGAGGGGGATTTGTGTTGCCTTTTTTCAAAACACACCGTAGCTGTCCCTTAGTTCAGCTGGCTCCAAGCTGTCGTCAAGCAGGCGTATTTTATCTACCTCATCCTCAAAAGGGATGGGTGTCGGAGAGTTGCCAGATTTCTGATTATGTCCAACAGCAACCTTACTCCGCTTCATTACAGTCTTGTAGCGTGTGCTACACTGCTCAGCTGTTCTGCCAGCGCCAAGGGTCTCCCTCAGTTTTGTGGCTATGTGAGAAAACATCTCTTTTTTGCTGCGAAATTTTTGCATTGGCCCTACACGAGCAAAGTGTTGCTCCTAGTACGCTAACGGTAACCTTGTTTCACCATCCGCTCGTTCACAACCATGACCTGCAAGAATGACAAGCACAAATCAGTACAGGTAAAATTTCTAGCAAAAGAGACGTCGCAGTATATGCATAGTACACATGGTAAAGTTCACAATGCAGAGCGCTCGTAAGGCAGAATTGCGCCTTTGTCAACTCACTACGTTTGGCAGCTTTCTTTCCTCTGGGTCGTCCTGAAAAAAAAGAAAAGAAATTAGGTCCGAGCAGGAGTGCAAGCAAATATATTGAAAACACGAGGACAAATGGTAGAATCCAATATTTCTCGTTGGAGAATCCATAAACATGGTAAGAAATGCTGGTAAGGGCTCATTATACAAAAGGAAGGCATGCGATCATGGATACAAGGTGTAGCATAGCCGTCATGAAAAGACGGAGACGTTGATGATTCCGTGTCAGCCGAGAACAACTAAATAGCGTTTATGTTACGCATATATATAAGCAAAGCGGAAAGGTGAAGGATGTTATAGAAAACGAGGAAAAGGAACTTCGCGCGCGCGCAATGACAGCGCGCACATAATGTAGCGGTTTCACACCGAATTTACATTTCTTCCTTCTTAAAAACGATGCACTGGCTTGCGTGTTTTTGTGGAGTGCCGGAGGTGTTGTGCGGTTTCTTCATCCGTCGCAGGTGCCAGGGGTGCTGGGACTGCAGCACGCTCATGCTGGTCGGTGATTGGGAGCGTTTCTTGGGGTGACACTTCCACAACTTCATAGGGGTTCGCGGGTGGCTGCGGCTCGAGTGGCGTTGTGCTCAGCGTGTTGTCTTTGCTGATATTTGCTGGATGCGTCGACAGTGGTTCGTCTTGCGAAAATACCCTACGAGTACGCACTTGATCTACGTGACGCCGCACGATTGCTTGAGGAGTCTCCACGGTGACCATCCATCCTCTCGATGTAGCTGTTACCCGTCCTGGCATCCATTTACCACTGGGCCCGTAGTTGCGGACATGCACATGGCAGTTCATTGGCGGTAACAACTCGTTGCTTTCCTTTTTAGAATTGGGCGCAGCCGCCGCCGGGAAGCACGTCTCCAGGCGTGACCGTATCTCATACCCCAGCAGCATTTCCGATGCAGGACCATCTGGCTTTCTGTGGAGCCCTTCTATAATTGAGCAGCAAACGCATAAGGTTATGCTCAAGCTTCCCGCCTTTCATTTTCCGAAGACCGTCCTTGATTGTCCTGACTGCCTTCTGGGACGCTCAATTTGACTGCGGATGAAAAGGGGCCGTTCTCAGATGCGTTGTTTCTGTCAGCAAACATTGCAAAGTCGTGACTGGTGAACTGCGTTCCATTATCAGACACTAGTGTTCTTGGTACACCGAAACAGCTAAATATGTCACGCAGGCAGTTAATGGTGGTAGCCGAAGTAGCCTGGTTCAATGGCGCCGCTTCTATTCATTTCGTATGAGAATCCACCACTACGAGGACCATTTTACTTCTATCGGACCTGCAAAGTCAACGTGAACACGCGACCACCTCTCTTGCCTTTGCGGCCAGTTTAAAGGCGGGGCCGCTGGAGGCATAGGCAAATTCTTAATGCAGTTTGTGCATTGCGCTGCTGTTAACTCCATGTCGCGGTCTATTCCTGGCCACGAAAACAACGACCGCGCCACTGTTTTCATTGCCGAGGAGCCTTGACGAGTCTCATGCAGTAATTGTAACAAACGCTTCCGCGCTGCGGCAGGTATGACGACATGATGTCCCCAGTAGACGAGTTCGTGTGCCAGAGATAGCTCCAACTGGCGATCTGCAATAGGAACTAAGGCATGGTCAAGACGTACTGCACCCTTCGGCCAACCGTGCAACACGTTTTATTTTATACGGGATAAAATCGAGTCATTGGCGGTCAGCTCCATCAGCTCGCGCATTGTGACTATTCCTTCATCCAGGCTTTTCAAAGAAAATACATAGTCTTCGGGTTCAGGTTCCGTGACGGTATCTTGGCACCGCAGCGGCAGTCTGCTCAGCGCATCCGCATTCAGTAGCTGCCTTCCTGGGCATATTCAAGCTTTTAACGGTAACCTCCAAGGTAGAGGGCCCACCGTTGCATGCGAGCTGCAGCCATTGCAGGCGTCTGGCGGTCGGGTCTCAGCAGTCGCAGAAGTGGCTGGTGGTCGGTAACCAGGATGAACTCTCGACCTAGGAGATAATCCCGGAATTTAGTAACACCAAAAGCAACTACCAGTGCATCTCGTTCTAATTGAGAATAATTTCTTTCGCCTTGTTTCAGCGTTCTTGACCGGAATTCGGCTGGCCTGTTGGTGCCTCCAATTGTGTGAAAAAGAACGGCGCCTCTCCCACGAGCAGATGCGTCGCATTGTAACTTCAGTTGTCTTGATGGGTCAAAATGCACCAGTACCTCGGCATCTTTAAGGCACTGCTTCGACTGCTTTGCCTGGCGAAATGCAGATTCCTGCGATGACTTCCACTGCCAGCGGGCGTTTTTTTTCCACCAACTGGTACATTGGAAACAGCGTATCTGACATGTTCGGCAGAAACATTGATTGAAATGTTATCATCTCAAGAAACGAACGAAGCTCGTTTAGGTTTTCGGTACTAGGTGAAAAGCATTGTTTTGACTAGGGTACTAGGTGCCTTTACGATAGCATCTACATTCTTCTCAGTTGGGTGAAGGCCGGCTTGATTAATGCGATGCCCAAGATAAGTGACCGAGGGCTGACTAAATTTACACTTATCGTACCTGAGCTTCACGCCATGTTCTCTGAACCGTTCTAACACATTTCACAATCGTGCTCCGCAATCGCCAACCGTTTCAGAGACCAGCACGTCATCTACGTAAGCCTGAATGCCAGGTAGGCCAGATAGTATTCTATCTATTTTTCTTTGAAATATTGCTGGAGCGGAAGAAATGCCGAAAGGAAGCCTATTGTAACAAAACAGGCCCTTATGAGTATTTATAACGCAGAGCTTCCGGGAATCATGTTTCTATTTCCCCGAGGAGTCGCGCAAGCGAGAGGGAAAACGAAGAGACGCGAGGAGAGAGAGGGACCGGCCGGAGTGGCGGGCGGCCGTTCCGCTGCCTTGTTGCACCCCCCGCCCGCGTTCGCGTCCGTGGTTTTGTCCCGCGTCCCACACGGCAGGCTCGTACTACAGAATCGCGTTGGTGGCAGCGGCGGGCGCGCTAGTGCCCGTCGCTGACGCTCCTGGCTCTGGCAGTGGTGACACGAGCAAAATAGTGAGAGCGCCGAAGGCGCACCGCGAAGCGGCAGCCTATGTTAACTGGCCCCCAAGGGACACGGGCAGACACGGCAGGCTCGTACTACAGAATCGCGTTGGTGTCAGCGGCGGGCACGCTAGCGCCCGTCGCTGACACTCCTGGCTCTGGTAGTAGTGACACGAGCGAAATAGTGAGAGCGCCGAAGGCGCACCGCGAAGCGGCAACTTATGTTAACGGGCCCCCAGTGACACGGGCAAACCCCGGCCACCCCGGCCGTGCAAACTACCACCAAAAACAGGGGTGCAAGCGAGCGGTGAAACAGCCCTCCATCGGCCTGTTCCCCTCACGTGCTCTCCTCGCGCTCCTCGTTTTCCTCCTCGCGTGTGCGACTACTCGGGGAATCCCAAATACGCTTCCGGGAATCCTCGTCCAGAACAACCTGGTTATATGCGTCTCGCAAGTCGAGCGTACTGAAAAACTGGCCACCTTCTAATAACGGAAAGATATCTTGAATTACTGGAAGCGGGTACATTTGCGTGGCACAAGCGGGATTGAGATTACCTTTAAAGTCTCCTCATATTCTGACCGAGCCGTCTTTCTTCAGAACGGCCACAATGGGCGTCGCCCAGTTAAAATGCTTGACTGGCGATATCCAACCTAACGAGACTAATCTGTGAAGTTCTTGCGATACTTTGTCACGTAACGCATATGGAAGAGGTCTCGCCTTACAAAAATTGGGGACAGCGTCGTCCTTCAGCAGTAGGCTGGCTGGTGGTCCCTTGATCAAGCCCAAGGTTTCCGAAGAAACATCCTCGTAGGCGTGGATTATGGCGTTCATGCTGTGGTGCTTCGCTCGAATAGCCGTGGCGTCGTCTTCGTGTGCGACTCTCACTACCGGAGCGCCCGCTTGTTCCTGGAGGATTAGTAGGTCTCGGCCGCACAAGCTTGGTCCGGGGCAGTCTAGAACCACAAGGGAACAGTCAACAGTAGTGTCTTGGTATCTCACACAAAGTTGCAGTTCGCCCATCACCGGCAACATTCCACTGTAGCATGATAACATTACGTACGAAGGCTTCAATCTTGGCAAGCACTTGCTATGCTTTTCAAAAAGCTGCCGTGATATGACGCCAACCGGTAAAGCTGCATCGACTTCCATGGGCAAGTTCACGCCTCCCCAACTGAACGTTCGTCTTATTGGCGGCTCAAGAGAATTCTTTCGTGCTGACGCTAACGTCCAAATTAGAGCAATGCCACTGCTGCCCTCTTCTGAAGAAGCCTCTTCTACCGCCAAAGCTTTCGCGTGAGGTACTCGCCGAGGAGCGGCAACTCAGGCCGCAAGCGTAACATCGTGCAGTCTTCCATCTGCAGCTGTGGCCATCATTTCTAGAACTGCCACACCTTCCACACTGCAATCGCTGAGAGCTCCATGCCATGGCAGCTGCGTCGCGCTTCCACTTTCAGAACAGGCGGTATGTCTACAGACATCGTCCTGGCGTCTTTTTTGGCAGTTTCAGCGGCTATTGCTAACGACTCGGCTTCCTCAAGAGTTAAATCTTTCTTTGCCAGAAGTTGCTTCTGCGCAGCACCCGAACGCACACCACAGACAATTCGGTCTCTCAGTAGCCTGTTCAGAGAATCTCCGAAACTGCAATTGTCTGCAATCCGACACTCAAGTAAGACTAAGAGGGACAGTCAAGTATTCCTTCATTTTAAGTGAGTCAGTGGACACCATAGAGGAATAAACCAGGTTCGGTTTTGCTTACGCCTTCTTCCTTCGTCTGCTATTTCCTCCCCCCGACGAAAAAACGAGATTGGTGACGAGGATAGGATCCTGACCAATTCTGCGGCAAGAGGACATGGTAATGGAATGGGTGGCAGCGGCGGTCGCAGGGACGCAAATCGTAGGGCGACCGGGACACATCGAGCACTTTCACGAGTCCGCAAGCAACTGGCCGTCATACGAAAAACGCTTCTCGTCGTTTCTTCGAGTAAACCGTATCCCCGAGGACGACAAGGTACACGCTTTTTTGAGTCTCATAGGCCCGAAGACGTACAGTCTTCTCAAGTCGCTGACCGCGCCATAATTGCCGTCGGCTAGAGGTTTCTATATTTTAAAGAAACTTCTTGGTGACAATTTTTCACCGAAACCGTCGGTAAACAGCGAAAACGCAAACAGCGAACACGGTAAACAGCGAACACGCAAGCGCAACTTGAGATTGAATCAATTTCGGAATGTGTTGCGCAGTCGCGAAAATTGCCGCAGACATGCGAATTTCAATCCGCCCTCGATCAGTCACTGCGGGACCGTTTTGTCTGCGGTATGTGCCGAGGAAATAGACAGAGACAGCACGTGGTATTCACGGGGAATAATAAGCTAACCGTCCAGAAAGCCGTAGAACGAGCGCTAGCCATGGAAACGGCGAAAAAGAGCGTGGCAGAAGCGCACGCTTCGGAATCAAGCCGGAATCAAGCGTATCAGACATTCTCAAAGTCGGAGTGGTTCGGGGAACTGATGACGCAGGGAAATTGCTACCGCTGCCAGTCTGCGAAGCATGCAAGCAGTCTGTGCCCGCACATTGCGGCCACCTGTTTTAAATGTGCTAAGAATTAAAGGGTAAGTACATTCAAAGACTATCCCTATTGGAAAACCCAGCGCCACTGGGAGCCAGCGTCCAGCGCCATGCCGGATTATGGGCCCAGAGTGACGCTGTATACTGGCACGCTGGCGTGCCACGGGATACTGGGAGCCGCGGGTTACTGGCATGCAAAACCGCTTTAGAGCAAAAAAACGTGGTGCTTCCCTGCCATGCATGCTAAGTAATACACAAATATAAAAAAGCGAGAGGACGCATTTTAACAAAAAAAAGGAAAGCACTGAAAAAATGAGCTCACGTGACCAGGATTCGAACGTGGTACCTCTGCACTGCCAACCCAGCACACTACCACTGCGCCATGCCAGAACACGCTAGAACGCCCGTAAACCGGCTAGTCAGCGGTGTGACTTGCCGTCAGACTTGTTTGCAGTGCTACACACAAGCCCAACGCGCTTTTTATGCGCAATTACGCCCCCACACCTTTGTCAGACAAATGAAACAAGCCGCCGATCACGCATGACATTCGAATAATGGCGACAGCAGTCAGTATATCATACAATGCATACCTAATACCAACAAAATATAACTAGACCGACGGGCAGGGACTATCGGCTGTTGATAGCCTTTTCTTGCTCTTACGAATAGTCGACATGTATTTAGATGCGTTTTCTGTAGGCTATAATGCCACTCGATAATTGAACATGTACTTCAAGTGGCACTTAGCAGTTTTCTCGTCCAAACGTTGATATTTTAGGACAGCGGCAGTACCAGTGTCTGACATACCCAGGTTCATTGAAGCTCACAATTCTGTTAATCGCTTCGCTAAAAGGAAGCGCAGTGCAGTGGGAAACCTCTCATCATCTTTGTTCAGTAAACCCTACTGATCGACAAATATGTGTGATTGCATTTGAGTCAGAAAAGAGTGCGGCAGCAACTTTCCGTGGCATATATGTGCTTGCTCAAAGTGCGGCGCTTTGATGCTCACCGCTTCATCTTCAAGCACCGCGAAGAAATAAAAATCGTCTGTTCAGGTTAACCGATGTCAAGGCTGTACTAAGCAGTAATTTTGATTCGTCGTAGTAGCGTATCTTAAGGCTTGGAGTGCCGTTCGCCTGTAAACGGACTCGGCGGGTACGCTATGCACAAGCTTCACTGGGAGCATACTGGGACAGACCGATCGGGCCTCGGCGGCTTGAGAAAGCTAAAATTATTGTATATTATCTCAAGAAGTTTTCTGATATGATTAATTGTTGTCGCATCTAAAGTATTTGAATGTGCAGCAATCGCCAGAGGTGCATTTGCAGCGTGGTGGTGATCGGTGTTTTTTTTTCTGCGTGAGTTGGGATCGACGCTTTGAGAGCGTCATTAAATTTCGCGGCTATGTAAAATTTTACTGTTATTTGCACCGAATCCTCCACACAAGTGAACACTGCAGCTGAACTATTACCAGAGTGGCTCATAGACGTGACATTGCGTGTCTGAGCAAAGTGCGGAAAAAATGCGCAAACGTAAACATTCACAGCTGCTAGCGCTTACTGCGCGCGGACGCCGTACGCCGCATTGCTGCACACTGTCGCTCGCAGCGATAAAGTACGGCCAAGCCGCAAATGTTCCAAGAGTCCTCACACCTAGTGAAATCAACTAATACAGGCCCACTGCAGAGCGCGAGCCTGTGAAACCAGCGCCAGCGTCTCTGGGCTGCTTCCAGTGTGTTCCGCACTCGTGCCAGCGCGCAGCTTTCCAGTGTACAGTGCTTTCCAGCGAGCCTCTCACTGGTACCAGTGACATTCCAGCTATGCCAGCTTGTCCCAGTACAACGCGGGCGCACACCAGTGCAAGCCAGCGCTGCCAGCGTCCCAGTGTGTACGGCCCAGTGAAATATCATCGTTCCCAGCGCGTTTCCAGTGCTCCCAGTACGGACAACGTACTGGAAATGCACTGGAGGCACTGGTTTTTGCAATAGGGATGCGAGGCTAACAAGCAGAGACCGACGAAGGGAGCGCGTCTAAACGCGATGAAGATATTGACTTTCGGTCAAGCTTCTGTTAGCGCGAAGGGAATTGTTTCTCCGGGTCTGGAGTCGGTTAAAATTTCAGTGCACGTATAGGACGTGCCCTTGGAACTGGAGCTTGATGCTGGGGCTACTGTGTCCGTAATGTCTTTGGATCAGTTTCATCAAATCTTTCTCTCAATCAAGGTCATGCCAACGACGCTGAAGCTCCGGACGTTCGATGGAGCCATCGTCCAACGTGTCGGAGTCGCTCACGTTGCCGTGCAGTACGGAGAGCAGCAGGCCCAGCGGCCTTCTTACATCAAGAGAGGAAAGGGACCACCTCTTCAAGGTTGACAATGATTGCAAGCCATCGGACTCGACTGGATGAGTATGTTCAAGCTAAATGCTATTCAAAGGTCAATCAGTGTTTATTCAATGAACTTAATACAAAAGTGGTTACAAAGTATTTGGACCATTAGCCTGTGTGGCTAGTTACTGGTCCAATCTCCCTTTTCCAGACAGTGCGCTCTTCTAGACAGGTACCAGAATTTGTTTCAGGACGAACTGGGGACCATTACAAAAGAAAGAGCGGAATTGTTCTTGAAAGGCGGTAGCGTGCTAAAATTTATGAAGCCAAGAACTGTGCCTTTTTCATTGCAACCTGCAGTCGAGGCTGAGCTTAAAGGGGCACTGACACCAAAATTTCGCTGCTAAGATAGCCTGTGGGATCAATTTTCGGGGACATACAGATGTCATTTACCAAATATCAATGGCGAACACACCTCCGAAGGCAATTTAAATGAATAGTGTGAGCTCAACATACGACTGGCTCTTCTTCATCTCTGCACATCATCATCACTTGTACATTTTCCCCCATCAACATCGATCATCATCAGCTGCTTGGCTCGCTCTCCATCTTGGTCGCCATAAATCGAGGCTCGATTAGAATAAAAGTAGTTGCTCACAAGTGGTGGAGGTGCTTTCCGTTCCCGAAGATCTCTCGCACGTTCTCACTGGAGCTCCGCTCGGGCCGCCGTCTACCACCTACAGCCATGCAAGGTTCAGAGAACCACGGCGATTCCCATCCCAGCGCCTCACCGCAGCCTGCGCAGCCCTTACTCGCCATCAACACCCGCCTGCGCGACCCGCCAATCTTCGCTGGTCTGCGAGGCGATGACGTCGAAGACTGGCTTCAAAACTACGACCTTGTCAGCGACTATAACAGGTGGGATAATTCGCACAAGTTACGCAACGTCCCCTTTTACTTGTCCGACGTCGCCAAGACTTGGTATTGGAACCACGAACCTGACATTCCTGACTGGGCCACGTTCACGCAACAGCTGCGCCAAATTTTCGGTGCTCCCTCCGTTCGTGCTGAGGTAGCGAAGAAAAAGCTCAGTGAGCGTACTCAGGCCCACGGTGAATCGTACAGCTCGTACATCGAGGATGTGCTTGCACTGTGCAAGCGTGTGGACGCCTCCATGTCCCAAGCAGACCGCATACGCCACATTATGAAAGGCATAAACACCACCTCATGCACACATGACCTCATTCTCGGGTGGAACTTCTTGTCTTCTGCATCCGCATCTATTTATTGTCGTCAGCGTCTTATGCACTTGAATCCCACCGGCTCCTCCCTTCCTCAGTATGAAGAAAGAGTCCGGCTCGTTGCCTCCTATGACTACGTGCTTTGGCCATCTAGAGAAGCAATTATAGGCGTTAACTGCAGTACTATTACAGATGGCGACGTGCTTATTTCACCCTACGGACGTACTCTTTCTCGAGGAATTGTGATTACTCCTGGCCTCATTCGCTTCTCTGAGGGCTGCGCATTTCTTACCGCCCTGAATCAAACACCCGAACCTCAATTGCTGCCACGAGGGTCTATTATCACTTGTACCGTCGATACCAATCCCATCGGGATTGTTGCCCTTTCGACCATACCACCCGAGTCCAAGTCGTCTCCACTCACTGCCTCTTCAGCACCATTCTCGGCAACCATAAGTGCTGACCTTACACCTGCCCAGAGACAAGATCTGCTCGACGGATTGAGTAAGCACCATTCCCTGTTTGACGTAAATTCACCCGTGCTCAGTATGACCACAGCCGCGACTCATCGTATACAGACTGACGGCTCCGCTATTGTTCACCGGCGTCCATATCGAGTATCTCACTCGGAGCGCAATGTCATCGAGGAGAACGTATCCGACATGCTTCGACGGAATATCATACGTCCCTCTTCAAGTCCTTGGTCCTCACCAGTTGTTCTAGTGCAGAAAAAAGATGGTTCAGTGCGTTTTTGCGTCGATTACCGCGCACTGAACAAAATAACACGCAAGGATGTTTACCCTCTGCCAAGAATTTACGACGCACTAGACTCGTTACACGGCGCCGAATATTTTTCTAGCCTTGACCTTAGATCAGGCTATTGGCAGATACCGATGTGCGAATCTGACAAAGAAAAAACCGCTTTTGCCACTCCAGATTGGCTTTACGAGTTTAACGTGATGCCTTTTGGGCTTTGTAATGCGCCTGCCACATTTGAACGCATGATCGATAATGTATTGCGCGGATTGAAGTGGAAGACGTGTCTGTGCTACCTTGATGACATAGTCGTGTTTTCAACCACGTTCTCTCAACACCTCGAACGCCTTGACCAAGTGCTCGCCTGCCTCGCACGCACTGGGCTACAGCTCAACACCAAAAAGTGCACTTTCGCGAGCAAGACCATCAAGATCCTGGGGCACTTAGTCAGCAAAGAAGGAATTCGACCGGATCCTGAGAAGCTTGCCGCCGTTCTGAAGTTTCCCCGTCCTATGTGTCAAAAAGACCTCCGTAGTTTTCTGGGACTTGCTACTTCCGGCGATTCATACGCAACTTTGCTACGCTTGCTTCTCCCCTCCATCAGCTCCTTGCACGTGAAGCCCCATTCCTTTGGTCTGGAGATTGTCAAAGTGCTTTCGTGGCTTTGAAACATGCCCTGACGTCCGACCCGGTGTTATGCCACTTTGATCCGAGCGCACCCACCATTCTCCACACAGACGCCAGCAGTCATGGTCTCGGTGCCATTCTCCTGCAACGTGACAACGGCTCTCGTGAACGAGTTGTCGCTTACGCTAGTCACACTCTGACCTCTGCGGAGAGGAATTACACCATCACCGAGATGGAGTGCCTTGCTGTTGTATGGGCCGTGCAAAAATTTCGCCCATATCTCCACGTTCGTCACTTCACTGTCGTAACCGACCACAACGCTATGTGCTGGCTTTCATCGCTAAAGAACTTATCGGGTCGCCTTGGGCGCTGGGTCCTTCGTTTACAGGAGTACGACTTCGAGGTAACCTACAGGTCCGGAAAAAAACACCACGATGCCGATGCTCTTTCTCGCTACCCCTTGGCCAAGAACGACGAATCAGACGAATCACCATCGACTCTCCATACTAAAGTACAGCACGCGCCCCTTCGTCGGCTTCAGCCATCTCGACGCTCGATTGGCTGAAGCCAGAACAGTCATCTGTACTTGTGTCTCACCAACGTGTTGACCCCTACTGCAGAACCATTGTAGGACGTCTCCAAGGTTCTTCTTTACCTCCCAACGCCCGACTCCGTCGACAACTTACACAGTTCAGGCTTCACGATGGGGCTTTACAACGCTACATTTATCATGTCGGTGGTAACAAATGGGTCCCGGTCGTACCTCGTTCCTTACAACGCGAGGTGCTCGCAGCTTTTCACGATGATCCGACTGCAGGTCATCTAGGCTACCACAAGACTTACGACAGAATCCGAAGTCGCTGTTCCTGGCCTGGCCTCTCCACAGCCGTTTCCAAGTACGTCGCATCCTGTGTCCGTTGCCAGAGCCGCAAGCGACCAACTACTGCTCCTTCGGGCCTCTTGCAGCCTATTCCTTGCCCGGCGTCGCCTTTCGAAGTCGTTGGCGTAGACTTGTACGGCCCTCTTCCGAAGACCCCTACTGGCAACCGCTGGATTGTCACGGCCGTGGACCATCTCACGCGCTACGCTGAGACAGCCTGTCTGCAAACTGGCACTGCCGCGGAAGTCGCGGATTTCTTCCTACGCAACATCTCTTTGCGTCATGGCGCTCCGCGTGTTCTCCTCAGTGACCGTGGCAAAGCTTTTCTCTCGTCCGTTCTTGCTGAAGTCCTGCGTGCCTCAGGCACCATTCACAAGACCACGTCGAGTTATCACCCGCAGACCAACGGCCTGACAGAGCGTTTCCACCGTATTCTGTTGGACATGCTCGCAATGTACATCGCCCCCGACCACACGAACTGGGATGCAATCCTCCCGTTCGTAACATTTGCCTACAATACAGCCACGCAACGCACCACTGGCTTTTCTCCATTCTTCCTCGTCTATGGTCGCGCACCAAGTTTCGCTCTGGACGTGTCATTCCTGTCGGCTTCTATACCCTCAGCAGCTCCTTTCTCTGAAGAATTTCTCTCTCGGCTTGCGGACTGCCGTCACCGCGCCCGTATTAACACCGACATTTCCCAGGAGGTACGGAAGTGCCGCTACGACTCTGGCCACCGTGCTGTGACTTTTTCTCCTGGCGATGAGGTGCTTCTTTGGACTCCCGTGCGCGCTACAGGCTTATGTGCAAAATTAACCAGTCGTTTTATTGGACCATACACAGTCATTGAACAGACATCCCCAGTGAATTACCGCGTCTCGCCCCTTACGTCCCCATCTGACCACCGTTGCCGAGGGACAGAAATCGTGCACGTTTCTCGCTTGAAACCATATATTCGGCGAGTTTCGTAATTCCTCAGCGCGGCCACGCGGCCGCTTCCATCGCGGGAGGGAATTAGTGTGAGCTCAACATACGACTGGCTCTTCTTCATCTCTGCACATCATCATCACTTGTACATTTTCCCCCATCAACATCGATCATCATCAGCTGCTTGGCTCGCTCTCCATCTTGGTCGCCATAGATCGAGGCTCGATTAGAATAAAAGTAGTTGCTCACAATATTCAAGTTCGCATGCGCAATCGAGCGCTAGACGCCGTACATCGCGACATCGACAACAGCAAAAGTGACCTGAAAGGGACCCCCAACTTCCGCGACGTCACCAAAGCAGTCGAGCTCCGACAGTGCAGCTAGCAATGATGACGTCATAGCCGCCATTGCTTATTCGCTGCTGCTGCGTTAGTAGACTGCCGGCGACGTCAGAGCTCAAGCAAACAGTTGCCACCCAACAACGATGACAGCAACAGCGACAACAACGCGCAGGGCGTGCGAGAGGCGAAAGAAAACAAGCACGCGGCGGTTGAGCGGAAGTGCGTCACAGTTATGTGTGCTCACGTAGTCGAACTCGTTTACTCCATTGCGAGCGCTAGATGGCGCCAGTTGCACCGGGCGCCTTGTCCTTTTTTGAGCTCTCCCAAACCAAAACCGAAACTAGTGGATAAACAGGGCGTAAATAATCATCTGATGCGCGCTGGAGCAAATTATGTGCCGTGTGATGGCTAACAGGTCCCCAGCTGCGTATTGCATCGAAAAACCGGCAGACGAAAATTTTCGTCTCAGTGTGCCCCATTAAGGAGTTGGAAGACATGGGAGTCATTTCACCAGTCGTGACAAGTGACTGTGACACGCCGGTTGGGCCAGTAGTGAAAAAGGATGGTGGCATAAGACTATTCGGCGATTATGAGACCACCTTAAACCCTTGTCTTGAAATTAACCAGTATCCACTTCCGACAATCGACGAGTTGTTCACAGTGCTCGCAGGGGGCCAGGAATTTTCGAATATTGACCTAAATCGAGCCTATCAGCCTGTAGTATTGTCGGAGTCGTCAAGAAAGTACTTGACGCTAAATACTAAGAAAGGACTTTTTTCCGTAAACAGGCTGCCTTTGAAGGTTTCTTCGGCACCTTCTATTTTCCGAAGAATTATGGACAGAACGCTGAAAGACCTGAAAGGCGTGAGCTGCTATTTGGGTGACGTTCTCATCACCGGCAAGACCACAGACGAGCATTTGCAAACCTGCAAGCGGTTCTGAATCGGTTGACTGAGCACAGGGTTCGAGTAAAGAATGAAAAGTGTTCGTTTTTCCAAACGGAATTACACTATCTGGGTAATGTCATCAGTGCCGCCAGAGAAGATAGAAGCACTGATGAAAGCGTCCGCACCCACAGGCAAGCAGCAACTACAATCGTTTTTTGGCATCATAAATTACTACGGGAAGTTTGTCCCTCGATTGTCTACTCTGGCGAGTCCACTTTACAAATTTCTGAGGCGCAACCCGCCATGGCTTTGGGATAAATCGTGTCAAGGGGCGTTTGCGGGAATCAAGAATGTATTGGTGTCCTCCTGGGTCCTCGCGCATTACGACCCAGTGGCGTGTGACGCTTTCCAGTAAGGTGTGGGCGGACTCCTGTCTCATGTAACTGAAGATGGAAGCTCTTTACCTGTGTTTTATGCATCGCGCACATTAACTGACGCAGAAAAAAGTACAGTCAGCTGGAAAAAGAAGCGCTGGCCATTATCTTTGTCGTCAAAAAGTTTGATTTCTACATCTATGGAATATTTTCCAGGTTGATTATGGATCACAAGCCACTGAAAACAATTCTGGGGCAAAAAACAGGCATTCCACCAATTGCAGCGGCACGCTTACAGCGATGGTCTGTCACTTTGTCCGTTTACAAGTACTCGCTCTTGTACAAAAGGTCCAATGACAACGCACAAGCAGACTTTTTTTCAAGATTGCCGCTCGAGGTTTCTCAAGATGGCACGTCCGAAGGCGAGGAATAGTTTTATGCCTTGCGTCTGGACTCTATGCCTGTGTCAGCCAAACACATTGCGCTTGCTACAGCATGTGATCCGGTTCTCAGTAAAGTGCTCCAGCTTACAAGCTTAGGCTGGCCATTGGACTTGTGAGATGCGAGCATAAAACTATTTTAAGGACGATAATCTTTCTTGGGATACCTCAACGCAGAAATTTGGTGTGTGTTTGTGTGTGTGTGCGTGCGTGCGTGCGTGCGTGTGTGTGTGTGTGTCCTGCTTTTCGATTCGGTAGAATGGCGAAACTTTAAACCCTTCCTCAACGACCACCCATCGTGAACTGGTAGCTGCGTTCGTACTTGTGAACACAGTCGACCAAAGAGCAAACATTACGCATATCTGAGACACAACATCAATACGTAAGTATTAGATGGTGTGTTCTTTTAGTAGAAAATACATAGATGCGTAATTTTAAAGACCCTAGTGCTTGTTAGGATGCGCTAAAAATGCGACGCGTATGAACGAAAAAGCGGACGTTTCCTACGCTTCGGTTGGATGGATGGATCGATAGATGGATGGATATTAGGAGCGTCCCCTTTATAACGGGGCGGTGGCCGGGCCACCAAGCTCTAGCTTTATTTCTTTTTCGTTTACAACCATTTCTTTTCCCGAATCACACATATTTTCACAGCTAATTTTTTTCCTCGTCTATTTATTTTATCTATTACCGTTCTGCTGTGATGGAACAATCTTACCCGAACTACCTTGCGCTTTTGTTTGCTCCATACTTTTGCGCCACCAATGCTCTAAGCGCCTTTTACTTATATCTATCGCCGGCATGTTCAGCTTTCCCCTGTTACTCCTGAAACCCATGGCCTCCTGTAGGGTGGTAGTGTCCACAACTACACCTGGGTGGACATCTGTACATTCAATCAAAATATGGTCTGTCGTTTCCCTAGCTTTTGCGCAGCACGTACATGTATCCCCTTCTTTATTGAATTTCGCTCTGTAACTTCGGGTTCTCAGGCAACCGGACCTTGCCTCAAACAGTAAAGCGCTTCCCTTTGAATTATCGTAAAATTTTTCTCTCTTGATTTCGTAAAACGACACGGTGCTGCCACCTACCAGTGGCTCTGCGTACTACGCAAGCTTCTTGCGTTTCCCAATATCATGGCCAGATGGCGTCCATATCTCACGCAGCGCTGCCTCCATTTCATCAATGCCAGCCGCATGCAGCCGATTCAACATAGACGGGGCGCTGTCTGACGCAAGGCAAAACATAAATGGCCGTTTGATGATATGGAACACACTCTACAAGACATGCCCAGACAACGCAGGGAAAAGACCGACGAGCAGATTGCAGCGAAGAAGCGCCGGCGTGCCGATGTCCGTCGTCTCAAGCGTGCCCAGGAAACGGCAGAGCAACGAGCCCAGCGGCAAGCGAAAGATTGTGAATCGAGGCGTGTCCGGAGGCAACAGGAAACAGACGAGGTGCGCGATGCGCGAATTGTCACTGACCAAGAGGCGAAGGGAACGTACCCGGCGGCTGAGCAGACGGCCGAAGCTCGTGCGGAACCACAGATGAACCGGGACTCATGTAGTACGGCCGATAGAAGACTGTCGTCTTTCGACGACATTTGCAGTGAAGCACGGAGATACGCGGCCAATTTTTTTCAGGAGAACGCTGTTACGCAGGAAAACGAAGCCAGTCCTCGGCGGAATACCTTTGGCACAGCGACGGTCTTGCCATCCAGGTAGTCCATGAGGCTCTTGAGCCCTGGGTCAGCTCGCTGGCGTTCCGCAATGTCGTCCGTACTTATGGGTCCCAAGAAAGTGTCGTCGTCCTGGTCACCCCGGGGCGGCAGACCGACGGAGGTGCGAGAGAAGCAGTTGGCGTCCGAGTGGTTTCGTCCGCTCTTTTAGACGACTGTGGTGTCAAATTCTTGCAGTCGAAGGCTCCATCGCGTGAGGCGTCCTGAGGGATCTGTCAAGTTGGCTAGCCAGCACAAGGCGTGGTGGTCACTCACGAGTTTGAAAGGCCTGCCGTACAGGTAGGGGCGGATCTCTGATGTAGCCCAGATGATGGTGAGGGATTCCTTTTCCCTGGTGGAATAATTCCCTTCCGCGTTCGAAAGTGACCGGCTATCGTAAATGATAGCCCTTTCAAATCCGTCGGTCCTCTGCACGAGCACGGTGTTGAGCCCTGTGCTGCTTGCGTCCGTGTGAATTTCGGTGTCGGCTTCTTTGTCGAAGTGCGCGAGTATTGGCGGCGTTTGCAGGCGGCACTTCAGTTCTTGAAGTGCCTCGACTTGCGACGTTTTCCATTTGAAGTCGATGTCGGCAATGGTGAGGTACGTCAGCGGCTCGGCAATCCGCGAAGAGTTCTTGACGAAACGCCTATAAGCACAGAGGCCAAGAAATCGGCGTACTGCCTTCTTTTCGGTGGGCGGAGGAAAGTCGGTGATCGCATCTTTTTTCTGCAGATCAGGGCGTACTCCCGACTTACTAATAACGTGTTCTGGGAAAGGCAGCTCTTCGTATGCGAGGGGGCAGTCTTCTGGCTTCAGGGTAAGTCCGGAGGCTTTGATTACCTGAAGAACATCTTCAAGGCGCTGGAGGTGTTCGCAAAACCTGGAAGCGAATACGACTACGTTGTCCAAGTAGACGAGGCAACTCTGCCACTTCAAGCCTGCCAGTACTTTGTCCATGACCCGTTGGAACGTCACAGGTGCCGAACAAAGACCGAAGGGCATGACCGAAGGGCATGACCTTAAACTCGAACAGGCCTTATGGTGTCATGAAGGCAGTCTTCTCTCGGTCTCTCTCGTCTACATCGATTTGCTAATAGCCGGATTTGAGGTCCATTGTAAAGTCGATCCAAGGCATCGTCTATCCGTGGGGGAGGATACATGTCTTTCTTCGTGATCTTGTTCAGGCGAAGAAAATCGACGCAAAACCGTAGGGTTCCATTCTTCCTGTTCACTAACGCCACGGCTGATGCTCACGGACTCGCAGACGGCTGAATGATGTCATCGCGCAGTATTTTGTCGACTTCTTGCTTGATGGCCTCGCGTTCCCGCGCTGAAACTCGGTTGGGGCTCTGACGGACAGGACGGGAATATTCGTTGGTTATGATGCCATGTTTCGCGAGAGGGCTCTGACGAAGCGTCGATGACGATAAGAAGCAGTCCTTGTATTGCTAGAGTAAGGTCTTGAGCTCCTGTTGTTGTTGGCTTGAAAGGCCTTGATTGATGGCGAAGGTGGGCGCGGACATTGCGGTCGTCGTCGCAGGTCCCCGAGAATCGGTGAGGGCGAAGGCATTGCTTACTTCCACGAATTCACTTAGGTGCACTACCGTCGTACCCCTATTCAGGTGCCTGTATTCCTTGCTTAAGCTCGTCACCATTACTTTGGCTTCACCGTTATGCTGCCTGGCTATGCCTTTCGCGATGCACACCTGACGGTTTAAAAGGTAGTGCTGGTCCTCTTCGATGACGCCTTGTAAGTTGGTAGGCACTTTGGTGCCGATTGGAATGATGACGATGGATGTTGGCTGGATGGTTGACTGCTCTTCTGTCACAATAAAGGCATGATGAGTGACGTAGCTGTCTGAGGCATTGAATCCCCTATTGCAAAACCCAGCGCCACTGTGTGCCAGCGTCCAACGCCATGCCTGATTATGGGCCCAGTGTGACGCTGCATACTTGGACGCTGGCGTGCCACGGGATACTGGGAGGCGCGGGTCATTGGCACGCAAAACTGCACGACGGAAAAAGACGTGGTGCTTCCCTGCAATGCATTCTAAATAATATACAAATATAAAAAAGCGAGAGGGCGCATTATAGCAAAAAAAGCACTAAAATGCCTTCCGAGACAAGTTTCCTAACGTGGCAACTTTGTACTTTCAACCCAGCACGCTACCACTGCGCTGTCGTTTCCAGCGGCACACTTAAGACAGACATGCTTTTTATGCGCAGTTGACCCTCACCCTTTTATCAAACGAAAGAAACAAGCCGCCGATCATGCATGACATTCCAATAATGGCGAAAGCAGCTAGTTTATTATACAATGGATATCTAATACTGAAAAAAACATAAATAGACCGACGGACATGGACTATCGGCAGTTGCGGCCGAGCTCGATACTCTTTTCTTGCTCTTACGAATAGTCTACATATGTGTAGATGCGTTTTGCGTTGAGAAATACGCCTCTCGATAACCGAACGTGTACTTCACGAGGCATCTAGCAGTTTTCTCGCTCAAACGGCGATATTTTGCTAGAGCGACAGTGCCAGTGCCTGACATATGCAGGTTCCTCGAAGCTCACAAATGTTGATCCCTTGGCAAAAAGCAAGTGCAGTGCAGTGGGAAAGATCTCATCTTCTTTGCTCGGTAAACCGTACTGATCGACAAATTTGTGTCATTGCATGTGAGTCAGAGAAGAGTGCGGTAGCAACTTTCAGTGACATATATAAGCTTGCTCAAAGCGTGTCACTTGATGTGCTCACCGCTTCATCTTCAAGCACAGCGAAGGAATAACAATCATGTGTTCAGGTTAACCGATGACGAGGCTGTACTGAGCAGCAATTCTCATTCGCCAGAGTTGCTTATTTTTAAGGCTTGGAGTGCAGTTTTCGCGTACACGGACTCGGTGGTACGGTATACCCAAGCTTCACCGGGAGCATACTGGGACAGACCGATCGGGACTCGGCGGCTTGAGAAAGCTAAAGTTATTATATATTAGCTCAAGAAACTTTCTCATATGATTACCTTTTGGCGCGTCTAAATTAATTGAAGGTGCAGCAATAGCCAGAGGTGCATTTGCAGCGTGGTGATACCGGTCGGCGGTTCTTTCTTCTTTTTTCTGCGTGAGTCGGGATCGACGCTTTGAGAGCGTCATTAAATTGCGCGGCGATGTGAAATTTTACTGTTGTTTGCAGCGACTCCACACAAGTGAACACTACAGCTGAACCAGAGTGGTTCATAGACGTGACGTTGCGTGTCTAAGCTAAATGCGGGGAAAATGGACAAATGTAAACATTCACAGCTGCTTAGTGCTTAGTGCGCTCGAACGCCGAATGCCGCGAATTCCTACATATTGTAGCTCGCAGCGATGAAGTACGGCCAAGCCGTAAATGTTCCCAGAGTCGATCCTCACACCTGATGGAATCATTACTGGCCCTAATGTGCGCCTGTGAAACCAGCGCCAGCTCTCTTGGGCTGCTTCCAGTGTATTCCGCACTCGCGCCAGCGCGCAGTCTCGCAATGTACAGCGCTTTCCAGCGAGCCTCTCACCTGTACGAGTGACATTCCAGCTATGCCTGCTTGCCCAGTAAAACGCCAGTGCGCGCCAGCGCAAGCCAGCGCTGCCAGCATCACAGTGTGTACCACCCAGTGAAATATCATCGCTCCCAGCGCGTTTCCAGTGCTCCCAGTACGGAAAACGTACTGGAAATGCACTGTGGCACTACTTTTTGCAGATGGCCCTCTGCTGCTCGGATATCTGGTCTTTCCTTGGCAGTCTTTACCTTCTTCAGTTTAGCAGCGAATACACCACTGATGACCAAGTAGTCGCCGCCGGCATCGACTAAGGCGGTGGCGCTATGGCCGTCGATAATCACGTCGAGGTCGGTGGTTTGTCGTCTGGCGTTCTAGTTTGGTCGCGGCGTCGGATCACGGCTGCGTCGGCTTGCTCCGGTGCTGCTATGTCGCGCGGCAAATATTTCGGCGGCGAGGCTTTGTCGCGAAAATTCTGGTCAGGCGGCGTGCATGAGGGAGGGTTCGTGTGTCATGGTCGTCGTCGTCGGCGGCGGTGGCGGAGGATCTTCGGCATTGCATCGTGCAGCACCCGCACCTGCATCGGTTGCTGCCTTTAGTTTCCCGGATAGGGGCTTCGAGGTCGGCCTCGGGTGGGGCCGGTGTACTGGCGGCGATCCGGGGAGACCTAGCGGCTAGGCGAAGGTGAACGGGATGGTCGCCGTCGTTGCCACTGCGCTCCGGCAATGTAGTCAGCGATGTCGGGAGGTCGCTCACTTGTGCGCGGAAGCGGCGCATTCACGTGGAAGCCACGCAGTCTCAACTGACGGTACTGGCAATAACGGTAGGTGTGCCCGGCTTCGCCACAGTGGTAGCATAGTTGGGGGTGGTGAGGGATGCGCCAAACGTCAGTTTTCCTCGAAGCGCACTGGATTACTGGCAAGCGGGATCGCGTCGGAGGTGGTGGCGGTGGCTTGGCTCGCGACGAAATTACGGAGGCGTTGGTTCCTGGCGTGGGCGAGGAGCGGCGGCTGTTCGGCGTGCAGCAGCGGCGTAGGTCACCGCCTCCGGTTCGGGCTCCGGTGGTTCGGGAACACTCAGCGAGCACTGTACACTGTGCTTCCTCGCGAACAATGTCTTCGAGGGAGGCGACCTGGGGCTGAGACGACGGGAACATCCGGCGCACTTCTTCAAGAATAGCCCTTATAATCTCACGTAGGTCGTAGGGGCTGAGTCATCGGACTTCTGCGACGTCTGGGGACATGCGCCGATTGTATTGGCGGGTGTGCATTTATAGAGTCTTCTGAATGGTCGTCGCCATGGAGAGGAACTCTTGTACCGTCTTCGAGCGGTTCCTTATTAGGCCGGAGAAAAGCTCCTCAACTCGTCGCGTGAGGAGGCGAACCTTCTTCTCCTCGGAAATGTTGGCATCGGCGTTGCGGAAAAGTCGCGTCGTCTCCGCAAAGATCGTTACGTTTTCATTCGGAAGCTGTACCCGAGTCTCCAACAGTGATGCGGCTGTTACCTTCCGCGCGGCGCTTGGAAAGGTAGCAGGAAAGGAGCGCGGAAATATTCCTAGGTTCGAAGCATTGACTCGCGGTTCTCGAACAAAGTTCTTGCGGCGTCGTCCAAGTAGAAATACGCATGGCGCATCTTATCGTCGGGGTCTCACTTGTTAAGGGCTGGCATGGTCGTAGATGTCTAGCCAGCTTTCCGGGTCCTCGTATGATGATACGCGGGAGGTAGGTGGCTCTTTGGGTTGGTGCACGACCACGGTTGCCAGAGACCTTGCTTCGTTCATTGTGGATGCTGGTTTCGTTGAAGGCCTTGTCTTGTCCTTGTCGGTAAGGGGCTGGTATTCTGGCGGGAGTCCTTGCTGTCCGCAGTTCGAAGGACTGGGTTGGATTCGTCCTCCTGACGGCGTGGGCTTGCCTCACGGTTGTACTGGGGTGTGTGGTACATGGACCGAGAAACACCTCCACCAGAAGTCACGTGGTGGGGATGCACGCAGCACTCAAGGCGAAGCACGCAGAGCTCAAGATATGTCAGGCGAACTGTTTATTGTGCGAACTTGTGCCCAGCAAAACAAAGCCAATGACAATGCGCAGCAATAGCGGTGTGAACAATCGTCGGTTTACGGAATGACTGACAAGCGGCGCAGTGCGTCGGCTTTCATATAAACGTCATAACTCGTTCTCGCATTATCTGTGGAGTTCCAAAAGTCAATGAAATGTGCGCGTCAGGCATGCAGTGTAAGGAACGGTCGACGCGGTTCCCGAAGTGACACGCAAGATAAACGCGGCTTGCGTTGGGCATAAGAGAAAGCGATAACGGCACTCGCCGGAAACAAAGCAAGTGCGCCATTCACAGGAAGGTGATAGCAGCGTTCACGAAAACATCTGCACGTGTCCATATAAAGCCACTTGAAAGAAGCATGAAACACAAATTCAAGGAAAATAATGATTTGTGAGGTTTAACGTCCCAAAACTAGCTCTGATTATGAGAGACGCCGTAGTGGAGGTCTCCGGAAATTTCGACCACCTGGGGTTCTTTAACGTGCACTGACATCGCACAGCACACGGGCCTCAACATTTCGCCTCCATCGAAATGCAGCCGCCGTGGCCGGGGTTCGATCCCGCGACCCTCGGATCAGCAGCCGGGTACCGTAGGCACTAGACCACCGTGGCGGGGCCCTTCAAGGAAACTGGCATGGGAGTTTCGGAAAGAGCAATATTCATGCTGGGAACACGAGCGGTCACATCGAACTGACGGGGCTGCTTGTGCGTTCCGGATGACACTTTATACACTGAAGACAAACAATATTTACGCACACACATACACTGAGCAGAGAGATGAACAAAGGAACAAAACAAACTTATCAGCGTCCCTACTAGAAGTCGAATAGTGTCGGCCGACACAGGCTCACCCTCTGGCGGAACGGGTGAGTGGAGAGAGCCGAAGTACCATTGCCGGGCGAAGAGCTTGTAGGAGAACGCCGAAGAGACGAGCGAGCGAAGGCTTGATAGAGTCTTGCTGGAGCCGAAACAGCCTTGCAGCAGGAGACGTGGTCGGGAGGACCCACAGGCGGCCACGTGAAGCCTGGAGCTCCAACTCGTGGACCGCTGGTACAGATTCTCGACACTCGGGCCCGGGCACCCTACTGCGTCGAACGCGGCAGTCCGTCTTCTTCATCATCACCTCGCGTGCTGAACCCGCGTTTCTCTGAGGCCTCTTCTTCTATGGCGTCAAGGCACTCAGTTGGACTAGTTGTATATGCAGTTGTATTCTCCCACCAAGGGAAAAATAGTTCGATGGCATCTTCGCAGCAACGCCAAACGGAACAAGCGCGCAGTTCTTCCATGATAGAAACACAGGCAAGCTGAGCCAACATATAGTAAATGTATATTCTTATCACATGCTGATATTTGACGTGACCCATTCAGTTCATCAAAGACTTTTTAGAAATCCTGAATACTACCGAAAGCAACTCCCTGTAGAAAGGTCTGAAGCTCTTCGCATCTCAACAACTGAGTCGCTGCTAGTCGCATTGATGTCAACACTTCGCATCATGGAGTTTTTACTGGATCAGAAAGCACACTATTTTTCGACCGCCGAGCTTAATCGCAACGCCTTGTTGGCGAGCATGTGACTGATGCTATTCTTTAGTGTTGAGCTAAGAGTGATAAAGTGCCTGTAGCTTAACAACGTACTCTCCAACGCCACTTCGGAATGGTTCGGTCACTCGCACGCGACGAGTCTCACCCTATAGTGATGAAGTTTACACAAATATTTCATCTACTTAGCCTGTACACTTCGGTAGAAACATGTTTGTCTGGTAGTGGGCAAGGTGCACCAGCCAGTGTGCTTGTCAGCGTGGAGGACATGCTGCGGGGGACAACAAAAAGAGCCAGGCCTGCGCGGAACCGCAGGACAGTGACCGCGTAAGCCGGAGGAGCGACCTTAGATGCCATTTTAAACTCTTGAGGAAACTAGTGCCAGTAGAGGTGGTAGGTATCCCCTGCGCCATAACTCTTATCATTTCACCAAGTAGGGAAATACCAACTACGCAGTAATTACGGAGGTATTGCAACGTGCAAATCTGTATAACTGCACATCCTAGACAGTCTCTTGGCGTCATTTTCGCAAACAAAAATCGAAATCTTGGCCCGGCATCGACGGCGAGCAGCGGTTTGCGCTTCTCTCTGCACAGCTGTCTGTTGTGCCCGACGCTGCCTCGCTGCAGCCGCGCGCGTAGCTCTGCGATTCGCTTCTTCAGCAGGGGTCAGCACCTTGCGAGGAGGCGCTGTGTCGTATATCGAAGAGCAAAATCAGGTTGCTGTCGGGGCTGCGCACGTGGCCTGCCGCGTGGTGCATGGCACAACAAAACTGCTTCAAAGGGTAGCGCTTCGTAATAATGATGACGGAAATGTTGAAGAAGATTGTTTCTTAATAATGATGTTGATAATGCCTCTGTAATGGGTTCAGAGCTACCAACCATGCAGCCCTGTGTTCTTTCAAATGACTCCACGAACTCGTTATGTAATCCACATTCCCCGACGTGTAGTGGCGTATTATTATTCTGCCACGCAACATTACATTTCTTAATGCAAATCTCGGCACACGTTATACCTGTTTAGGTCTTTTAGTGAAGATTCTTCAAGCACAGGTGTGGCTCAGTGCCAGAATGCTCGACTGCCACGAAGAGGATGTGGGTTCGAATCCACGCAGTTGACGTGGTTTGAATCCTCCTCGGTGCTGGTTATGTTTCCTAAAATTTGCGCGATAGCGGTTACGGACACCGCAGGCGGCGGACAACTACGGCGCCAAAAACGGCCCTTGCTCTGATCTCATAACAGCTTACGCTTTAAAATTCAGCGCACCAAGCATGCTTCCTTTCGTGAACAAATAGAAAAAGAAGCAGCTAGAAGGGAGCCTTTTAAATAACCAGGGAGCCTCGAGAGCAGGGCAGTAGTCACTCCTACTTCAAAGGGGAACCGGGTGACGCTACTGTCTATTACTTGAGTGGATATGGCGTGCACATTGTTCGAAAAGCGCACATGCCTTCTGTGTTTAGAAGATATAAGCAGTGCAGTCCCTGTCCTTGGCTGTGATGTGTACCTAATACTTATAAAAGCTTCAAAAAAGACTGCATAAAGCATTCCGCATTCAAATAGCTGAATGTGATGAAGGTTGTAAATGAGAGTTTCTTCCACACTAAACGAGGCTGGTGTGTGTGAGGACATTTTCCGGAAGTATCTGGAGGACCTAGAAAAGTGCAATTGGTTTGGTTGTGCACCTCACATGTCATCGTTCACTTACTGTTTATAAACTTTGTAACTGCGAGCCAAATGCACCTTTTCGCCCGCAATGTTAGCTATCAATTAGGAGGAATCGAAAATGTAGGCTTAACAAACAAAAAAGCGCGTCTCTTGTAGCCCTCTTCATAACTCCTTCGTACCTAATTAATAATCGTTCTATTTTTCAATAAATTGTATTCAGTAGGACTTTTCATGGCTGTCGTTTTTTTTTCGTAATTTATAGCCTCAAGAACATTGTACTTTCATTGAACTAGTTCGATAGCTTGCCTTAAAAGCGCTGATGGTAGCGTTAGTGGTATTGCGTGAAGGAATGGTTATAGATTTGAAGCTTCGGTATCTACGGCGGCATCGTATGGCGGTGTTGCGTGGCTTACCAAAACCAGTAATTGTAAGTATCACCGGACACAAAATAACGGAAGCCTAATGCAGCTGAATGGACAGGAACTCCATAAGATTCAGGCACCTGAGACGCATCTCTACCGAGTGGCCTCGATATACAGGGGCTGAATACGTACTCTAGTTCGACATTCGAAACAACTTTTGCATGCTATTTTGGTAATAACGCACAGTACACAGAATTAACTGCGTACCTTGCATTCAACGCAGCGCACTGGCTTTCTAATGATGATACGACTAGGATAATGCTGGCAGGAGCGTTACCTTGGCAGCGGGTACAGGAGGGGCTGCTTCTCGCCACCGCATCCTGGCGGAGTTTGCAAGCAGAAGGAATCTAGTAGCGCTGATTTACAGCGACTTTGTTTATCTGCCTTCAAAAATCGTGGCGCACGTCGAATTTTCGTTTTTACAACCTGTCCCCAATGGCGAATACCTAGCTGCACGTGTCACAGACGTGCTCCTTAAGCATTATGTTATTGCCCCTGTGCACTCCTCAGCGTTACGGCTAACAAAACCTATCTGCCAATTCAAATCTTTCGCTTCACAAATCAAGTGCTTCCCCAACGCATGTCCGTGGCCCGCCTTCACCCAGTTCAAGATTTTCAAGCAGAAGCTTTCACCCTAGATGCTGTTGTACTAAACTAGGCGCACCAGTGTTGACCAGTTGTAAAAGCCGTGACATTCACAGCATGATTCCAGCTAATCTTCTACCTGAGCTCTCTTGAGCCCTCTAATTGTGTGGTCCTATCAGTACGTTTTTCACTTCGATTATTGTTCTTTATGGCAAACGTCACTTGTAAGGCATCACATAAATACCTGCGATGCTATAGTCCTATTCACCATCTCCCCTGTGTGAGCGAATTGTTACACAAGAAAAGTATCCAAAATGCATGCAAAGACCATTCTTGAGCCATCCGCCTGTCCATGGGCATCCCGTGGGGTGCTAGTAAAAATGGATGGATTCTGAGGTCTTTGCGTAAATTATCGCCATCTCAACGGCATCACGCAAGGAGGCTCCTATCCACTGCTGCGCATTGATGATGCCCTGGTTCGTTTGCGTGGTTCGACTTACTTCTTTTATATCGATCTTGGCCTTCGATATTGGCAAATCGCTGTGTACCCGTCGGACCAAAAGGAAACCGTGTTTATAACGCTTGACGCGTTTTACGAGTTTAAGGTAGTCCTTTTCGGTTTATATAATGCCCCAGGCACCTTCAAGAGCATGATGGACTCCCTTCTCGTGGCTGCAAGTGGTCTCCGTGTTTGTGGTACTAAGACGACGTCATCGCATTTTACCCACATCTGAATATGTCAAAGTTCTTGTCGTGTTTTGCCTAGCCGGACTTCCACTTAACTCGTCCAAGTGCCATTTCGACACCAGCCGCATTACGATCCTTCGGCATATTGTGGATGCTGCCAGCGTACAGCCCGAACCTGAAAAGATTCGAGTGCACAAAGACCTCCCTGTGCCGATATCTCCCAAGGATGGTCGCACTTTTTTTGGAGAGGGGGGGGGGCTCTTTTACCGTTTTAGTCGATTTGTTAAAAACTTCGGCGAGGCTGCTACATAGCTCGCAGCTCTTAAAGCGTTTTCTCCTACTCACTACCCTACTCACCACGCCCCCAATTCTGGCCTACTACGACCCTTCAGAACCAACCGACATTCGCAGTGATGCCAGTGGTTATGGAATAGGCGTTGCGATCGCCATGGGACAGCGTCAACGGATTTCTGTAAGTGCTAACGCCAGCAGGCTGCAGCCCGCCTTTGAGCGAAATTATTTTATTAAGCAGCGCAATGTCTTGCTCTCGTGGGGGCTGTTAAAAAATTTCGCCCTTGTCTATTTGGCCGGCCATTAACGGTAGTATCCGACAACCATCCCATACGTTTTCTTGGCCTCTCCGAAAGATTCTACGGTTCGCCTAGCTCACCCGGGCTTCAGTCTACAGGAGTATTCTTACACACTGGTGTACAAGACAGGAAACCTGCACAAATATGTTAATTGCTTGTCTGCTTACCCAGTGGCCGACAGTGACTCAGCGACCACTGTATCCATCGACAGCATATTTTCGCTTTCTCAGCTGCGACACATAAGCCATGAGCAACGCCGGGACCATACATACGTAAGCAACTTTATCCATCGGTGGCAGTCATCACCGCGTGATACCTGAGTACGCAAGTTTACTCGGCAGAATGAAATCTTATATCGACGAAATATGGCATCGACCATACCCGAGCTCCTCATTGTCACCGCAACACACCTCCGCTCCATGGTTCTCGGTGGATTTCATGATGCTCCAATGGCTGGTCACCTCGGCGTTGCCCGCACCTACAACGCAGTATACAGCCGCTTCTGCTGGCCTGACCTAGCTCAGTGCGGCGTTATGTCAAAGCCTGCGAAGTCTGCCAGCGCGCAAAAAACCATCAATTCTCCCTGCTGTGTACCTTGAGCCCGACGATGTCCCAGCGGAGCCCTTTTTCCTAGTGAGCCTCCATCTCCTCGGTCCCTTTCCGACATCTGCTGTAGGAAATAAGAGGATTGCCGTCGCTTTCGACTATGCGACGGGGTACGCAACCACACAAGCACTGCGAACCAGCTCTGCTACAGACGTGGCTGACTTTCTACTGCATGACGTTCGTTCAGTCCACGGTGTTCACGTCAACTGCTAACCGACCGCGAGCGTACCTTCCGTTTCAAGTGATACACGATATTCTGAGCTTCTGCTCTACATAGCACAAGCTCACCACTCCATACAGCTCCCAGACGAACAGCCTGGCGGAGTTCTGCTTGAACGGGATTGCGCTGCCATACGTCACATTCGCGTGATTAGTCTCGCCATTACACTGCTCAACACTTGACATTGCATTTCTTGTTCTTCTGCACAGTACCTTAATACTGGGAGAATACAGTGATTAAGCACTTTCCGCTTTAGCGACAGCGGCAAGTTTTCAATCATGATTTGGCTATGTCTCCCGAATGTGCCCCATGCTATGATTCTCTGGAGGACTTCCTTTTCGTGGGTAGGCGTCCTTGTTAATAACTGCTCCAGAAGTGCGTATTCGTTCCCAAATTCTAAGGATTTATTGTTAACTTTAAATTCCTATTCCTAAGCTAGACTACTGAGCATAATTTTAGTCTTCTGCCTATTCATATTAGTCCTATTTTAAGACCTTCCCAGTATAGGTCCTCAGTCATGCTTTGTAGTTCGTCACCGTTACTGCAAAAGAGCACAGTGTCGTCTGAAAACCTTAAATTGCTGAGATATTCCCCGTCTATTCTAATTCCCCTTTCTTCCCCGTCTAGAATTTTGAAAACTTCGAGGAATGCAGTGAATTACATCAGGGAGATCGCATCTGCTTGTCTCGCTCCTCTCTTGATCGGAATGAGTCGACTCTTTTCATGTATGAGTACTGTGGCTGTGCAGTCTTTGTAGATGTTACTCATTGTTTGCACGTACACGTCATGCACACGTTGTCGATGCAAATCTTCCAGAATTGCTTGTATCTCTATGAACTCAAGTGCTTTCTCGTAGTCTATAAAGGCCATATAAAGAGGTTTGTTGTATTAAGTGAACTTCTCATTCATTAGGCTGATAGCATGGCTGTGGTCCATAGTTTAGTAACCTTCCCAAAAACCAGCTTGTAATCTTGGTTGGCTCAAGTCGACTGTTTCTGTTATGCTAGAACTTACTTTCGTAAGTTGGGTGTATATTACGGGGAGTAGGCTAATTCGTTTGCAATGTTTTAACTTCTTGATGTCAACTTTCTTTTGTATTATGATTATATTAGCGTTTTTCCAGCTGAGCGGCACACTAGCTGTCTTGATACATTTCGTGAAGAGCAACGCATGTTTTTTTCAAATATAATGTCTCGTCCTCACTGATCAAGTCGGCTGTTATGCTCTCTTCACCCGCTGCTTTACCGCGGGACATCCTTTGGACGGCTTTTCTGATTTCGTCAGTCGTCCCACATGGAAAATCAGTCGCCTCCTCTGATTTGATTTCTACTACGGTTGCATGATCAGTTAGAAAGCTGTACAGTTTTCAGTAAAAATCTTCTGCTGCCCTTATTATTTCGTTGAAGTTCTTGATAACGTGGCCTTATTTATCCTTTAGCGCATGCGTTTTGTTTTCTCTTAAATGCGGCTTCTTTTTGACCGAATTGTTGCCGGTACCCTTCTTTACTGCTTGCTCCATTTCTCTCACGTTAAAGATCCTTACAACTTTTTTTCCTGGCTTTACTCATCAGCTTTGGTAATTCTGCGAATTCTATTTTATCTTCCTACGAAACCCACTTTCATCTGCTGGCGTTTTTTCATTAAGTCTTTGGTGAATTAGGACAACATGATTACATCTTCTTTTGTTGTTTTACCCGCGACTTCTGCCAAATTTGGAATATCACTTTTGTTATGGTTTTGCTTACGTTTAAATCTATATCGCTTTCCTTTAAAGCGTCGAATCTGTTTTCTAGTGTGACTTTAAATTCTTGGTTCTTTGCTTTGATTACCTCTAGGCTTCCTTTTTTTCTAGTGACCCATTTAGTTCTTACTTTTTTTCGGTTAAGTACAATCTTTGCCAATACTAATCGTTGATCGCTATATTTTATCTCGCGTACTGCTTCTGTGTCTTGAATTATGCCTGGTTGTTCGCACATTATACGGCAATTTGTTTTTTGTTTCCCTGTAAAGGCTTTTCCAAGTCCACTTACTCTTCTTATGCTCCTTATAGAGTGTATTCAGTATTGGGAGTTGGTTTCTTTCTGCAAACTGTACTAGCATCTCTCCACGGTTTTTCCTATGGCCGACACCGTAGATGTCAGTCGCTTGTTCTCCCCTTTGTTTTGTTCCTACTTTTACATTAATATCCCCCATGACTATTGCGTATTGTGTCCGTATTCTCTTCACTGCCCATTCAATATCCGCGCAGAACTGTTCTACTTGCTCGGCGCCGTGGATTGTTGTTAGCACATATCCTTGGATTATCTTATGCTTATATCGCTTATTTAGTTTTTTTACGGCACAGGCTACCCTTTCGGTAATGCTGTAGAGATCGTCCACGTTGCCCGCTAACTCTTGTGGGAATCACGCCCATTGCCAGGCTGCTCTCAGCCCAACACGTGCAACGCGCTCGCGATGCGCGTGGGCAAATTGCTTCCTTCCTACAAGAGCGGCAGCAGAAGCGCTGCCGGGGGAGAGTCGGCGGTGAACGGGCGTGACGTGGGTGCGCGGGTGGTGTACTGGCGCGAGGTGCGTGCACAGCCTGTGTGCGGACAGTCGGCGACGGACTGCGGTGTGCGCGGAAGGCGTGGTCGCCGCCGGCGCGAAAGTTAGGGGCAAATGAGTGTGCCCGCAAGTGTTTCTGCGGCGGGATTCACAAGACTTTCTCTTACGTACGAGACTCTTAGCTACCAAATCTCTTAGCGAGATGCGATAGCAATGGTGCGCATTTAACCTACTCGGCACTATTTGAGGGCAAGGAGGAAACGCGAAAGCACACAAAAAAGGACAACGAAAGATATGTGGCCCCATGATACCCTCGCAGCAAGCAAAGCGTCGGGTGTCGAGATTATGTGATAATGGCAAATCGCTCGTCGCTGCGCGTCACCTTCCTGTTCCGGGCGTCTGCTACGGTGCACATATGCACGTTGCACTGCAGCGGACGTCCGCGCGGTCTGAGTTAAGCCGTGCGCTAGGGTTTTATCAACGACAGTAGTTCGAAGAAGGGAAAAAGAAAATAATTACACCTTTGGTGACAACGGCAGGTGCCGCCGAGCAAGAGGACATGAAACATGATGCCGCAACTAAGGTAAACTATTAAAGGTGGGCAGATGTCACTCAACGTTTGCGACTATGACCACCGTTTCAGATTCATTTTGATGAATGCACACTGCCTCACAATCCATTCGGCGCATTCGGACGCAGTACGCTTACTTGCACGATAATGTCTTGTAACTCGACATAAGTTTTTTCCCAAAAATATCTTACGACAAACATCGATGCAACTTTTGAGGTCATAGAGAAGCTGTTAGGCTTTGTAAACGAGCAAGAACGAAAATGCATCCTCAACGTCATCTCTCAAGTTCAAGTCATGGTCGGATTTGGAATCCCACATACCGATACACATGTTCATAAATAGGCTCTCTTGGAAGAAATTAATCACGACATGTTTTAATACTATCACTATTGTGGTGGCACACGGAGAAAATTCGGCAATTTAGGTACTGTTTGTATCTTTAATACGCTAGTAAGTGGTACTTTTGTAAATGACGGCGTATGAAGTTAAAAGGTAACGAAAAGGAGACGTCACTTTTTCTTTTCTTTCTTTTTCGCGCCCACCCCTTAGCAAAGGCCTTTCTAAGCTTCCTTTCTTTACATGGATCTTTTAATTTCTTTCTTATTACGTTCCACCGGACGTTGATGATTAGGCGCCTTGAGACGGAAAGAGCGCTTATCGTCAGCGAAGTGAGAGCTGCATGGGCTGCATAAGGAAATGATACAATGTCTCAGAAACGTGTACTATCTCAGATGTTGGTCCAACACATCGTCCACGGCAAGGCGCCAGTGGGAAGTGCATTCTGTGGGGATGGAAGCATGACGCTCACGAGCGCCGGCTGCCAAGAACAACTCCGTTGTCCCACTGGTGATGACTACAGACTGCCTAGGAAAGCAGGCGAAAAATGCCAATTACCCGAAAAAAAAAAACCCTCTTAGTTTTCACTACGTGATATAGGATGAACCACATCGCTGAGAGATAGAATACAAATAGCTGGGTGTTCAATGGCAAGATAACTTCAGCTGTGGCCTTCACATAGATTATATCTGGGATGATGATTGATCGATTTGTAGGGTTTAACGTCCCAAAACCAGCTCTGATTATGAGAGACGCGGTAGTGGAAGTCTCCGGATAGTTTGACCACCTGGGGTTATTTAATGTGCACTGACGTCGCATAGCACAAGGGCCTCAACATTTCGCCTCCATCGAAGTGCAGCCGCCGCGGCCGAGATTCGATATCGCGACCTTCGGATCAGCCGCCGAGTACCATAACCACTAGACAAGCGTGGGGGGACAATATATAGCTGCGATAAGTCGCAAAAGAAACTGCGATGCTTTGCCGTAAGCTAAGTGATGCGATGACTGAAGTAAGGTTTCTAGAGCATAAGACTACAATTTTGGGATTGCTGGAATACGCATGTCTGATATGAAAACGAGACACGCAAAAATATTGCTAAATATGAACGCGTTCAAAATAGGGCTTTAAGGTTTATTCCTAACTCATTCAGAAGAACGCAGTCGATAACGGCGTTGAAAACACAAGCATCAATTCCTAATGTCCTGCAAACAATGAGCAACAATGGCCTGAAATTTTTGTTCAGATATTGCAGGGCATATGTGGAAATCACGTTCGCGCACTAGGCACAGACGTTGCATGCAGCCTTTGGGACAAACACAAATTCTCTTTAGGAACTTCTTTATTGCGTACGCTATCGATGGGTACAGCAGATCACCTCATGATGTTGCAACGTGTAGAGATTTCAAAATACTTGCAAGGGCATGGCTGAGGAATTCTACCGATCAGTGTACTTAATGCCGTTTACTAGTGTCAGAATAACAATTTATATATCCGAATGCATTTTCTTGTTATGTGCGTTCTACTAAGCGAGTTGATGTGTTTGTTGTAAAACAGCATCTTCTGCGTGCAATTATATCATTTTGGCTGTTTTTCTGCATCTTTATGTTTTTGGTTCTTTCGAAAGGAAAGACAATCTTTTTGCATTTTTATTGAACAAATGTATTTGTGCTCAATACAGCCACTCCCGTTTTGGCCTATACACTAGCAGTATGAATAAATAAAAAATATAAATAAATAAATTACAGCAGAATGTATCGTCCGTGATTTTAGATTCCGCCAATTAACCACTAACGCAAGCAAAGGGAAGGGCAAAAGGCCAAGTGAAGCGTAGTCGCCAATTATTTTACCTGTTGCACTGCTTCCACATGGTCTCTGCCTCTTCAAAATACTTGATCCAATCCCCGTCACGACGGTTGCATTTCGACGCGGGCGAAATGTTGAAGCCCCTGTGCTGTGCGAGGTCAGTGCACGTTAAAGGAACCCCAGGTGGTCAAACTTTCCGGAGACCTCCACTACAGCGTCTCTCATAATCAGCGCTGGTTTGGGACGCCATAACCCGCAAATAAAGAAATAAAAAGACTTCAAAGCGTCGACACAGCACCTATGCATATGCCCACGTCGTTTCTTTCTAAACCCGGAGTTATCCTTGAAGTAACGCGCCCAAACACGGTCGATGCGAAACGGCGTACATCACAAAAATAAACGACCAAAAAGCAAGGCAAACAACTTACCGGTCTTCCAACACACAATGCGGGCTTCCTAAATGCTAGTTCACGGCGGCAAACTGGCCAGGGTTCCCTGTTCATGAGCACAAAAGCACAGGCTTCAACACGGTTCACAGCTCAATTGGAGACACTGGCGATGGTTTTCACAAAAGTTTCACGCACTGAAAAAGCGATTGCATTAACAGTCACATCCCATCGAATCGTAAAGGAGCTCAAGAAAGAAACGTTACCACGAAACATCAGACACACATAATGTTTATGTTGCCATGTTTCTCTTTTTTGTCTTAATTTATTTATTTATTTATTTATTCCTTTATTTATTTATTTACATGGTTTCTGCTGGCTTCAAAATGAAGCCATAAGCAGGAGTGGGTAACATATTAATATAGCACACTGAACATTTTCACAGTATATTACGCACAAGAAAAATGCCGCGAACACACAGTTTCGAATATACAGTGCATGGCATGCAATTGCACATAGCATAATACCTATATAAATGCGTACAAACAACACATGTGTGCTAACAACGTATGAAAGCAAGTAAAGAAAAAAAAAGAAATCGTACCAACGTCACAAAACAAAGAGTACAAATGTGGTATAGATAGACATGCTATAGGCTCTTTAGCTCCGCTAAGAATGACGCCACTGTCGCCGCCTCCACAACCCCACCAGGGAGGCGATTCCACTCGCGTACAGTTCGAGGGAAAAAAGAGCCCATGTACAAGTTGGTTCTGCAAGAAAATTCCTGTAATTTTTTGGAATGATCCGCACGCGTGGGTCGTCGCACTACTTTTTCAATATACGCACATGAATCAATGCCAAGCTTATCGTGATAGCGCAGGTACATATATTTTAATCTTTCGCGATATCGCCGTAGATGTAAGGCTTCCAAGTTCGCTGTCTGAAGCAAATCACTGACTGACGTAAGGCGATTGTACGAGCGAAAGATAAATCGAACAGATTTTCTTTGTAGGTTTTCTAGTGTATCAATATTTTTCTTTGTATATGGGTCCCAGACCACGCAGGCATATTCCAAAAGAAAGCTCTTCAGAAACACGCGTTCTTTATTGTGATATGAAAAATTTTATTGTAAGCGAAAGGGACAATGTGACGACCACCACAGAAATGCGCGATGAAAGAAGTGAGCGACAAGATTTCAGGAACGTCATAAAATGGCCTGCTGTAGGCAGTACCGCTCTAACCATGTCACATGCTTCGCTTCTCGCTGAAACCGTCGTCTGCTGAGATACGATGCCTGGCATAGGCTTGCATGTGATGCACGGCGTACGACTACGCGATAACTTCGATTAGGTTAACTTTCCTGCCACAATACATACCTCAGGGGACGAAGCGACCTGTTGATGAGACTCTAACGTCCAGTTAACGAGAAAGTAATTGTCAAAAGCGCGTGAGTGCAGCCTAGGTGATATTACACCGGATTAGCGTAGGCTTTCGCATTCGTTCTAGGCGTATATTCTAATTACTGACGCCATTCAGTTCTAAGTGTTTGCCATAGCAAAACAATTTCATTTTCTTTTGCGGGCCATGAATTTCTATTAAACTCGATTTATTTCTACATGTATGCGTAAAATCACGCACATCTCGGTAGGGCGTGATTTTGAAGCAATATGTTTTTAGTAAATCAGCCTGTAGTGTACAGCGGAAGTTGCATTTTCGAGAGCATGTCCATTCAGAAATAGAGGCCGGTGCAGCTAGAAAAGGCGTAAACAACACAGTCGGTTCGTGAATGGCTCACTGGAACCTGGTGCAAACTTCCTTTTCAATAGTGTGCAACTGAATTTTGCCCGTTCCTTTATGATGGTGTAGGTGCGGTAAATGCTGCATACGGTAGCACAACTTGGGCGCTTTATTGGGTGAAGCAAGATGCAATGAAAAAGAAGGTAAAAAAATATTGACCATACATTGCGCCGATTTTGTCATCACGGACCATTTACACAACTCTTCTTTTTCATCCAATCACAAGCATTTGCATGCATAATCTTTTTGATGCAGATACGCAATAGGCGTATTTAATTACTCTAACGCCAAGCTTATTCGACAAGTGCTAGTGGCAATATTCTCCAACGCAGAAAAGAAAATTGCGACAACCTCAAGGCCTTGTGCGTACGCGTCAATCATCAGCCAGCTTACATGGCCATGATTTCTTCTTTTTTTCGGTATCTCGTACGGCACCCAAATATCCGCCGCCGTTGCCGGTTCAAACATCACCATACTTCTCGTAAGAGTGCTCCGAACCACTTTTAGGATTTCATTGTAGCTACGCAGTTTGGGGAACATTTTCACTTTGTCAATCCACTTACGAGTCATTTTCACCTATATATGCATCATCATCGCCCATATGGTAAGCGGCAACCGCAGCGCTCGCTATAGCAGCGCCTGATTGAAGAAACAGGGCCTCTTACGACGTTTTTTTTTTTTGGCTTTGTGAATTCGCCTAAGCAGAAACATTTCTATTACGCGAAAATTTGCTCGTAAGTGAGTTTTTCAAATACGGCCCCCATTTCTTAGCTTTCCACAGCGTTGTTTAGTTACTACTAATAAACATTTTGTTGAGCACCCCTGCGGCGTGAGCCTGGGGCACATTCCGAACCCCACAATCTTTGTGAATTAGAAACCCGACTCCATCTTCTCTCTTTTGAGGCAACCCTCTGTAGCAGTGGACATGTCCATTGTTTAAAGGGACTGTCTACCGCTCAAAAAATTTCTTAAGATTCTGCTAAAATTGGGCAGATCGTGCGTCACATTTACGGGAACGAGCACGCTTTCACCCCACAAAAAAGGAATTATGTTTTTAATTTCGCTCTGAAAGTGGTGCAAAAAACGCCGCTAGCGACACCCAACAGCGTGTTCGTCATTTTCCAAGTGTACGAGAACCAGTCCACGCAGGTAGGCATACTCTGCTGAAAAACTATTATGTATGTCTTACATGCGTACTTCACCCTATGAGACACCTTGTTATAGCGTGCAAGATCAATTTGTTCTTTTTTTCGCTGCTTTCGGGGTGGCGCATGTGGCGCTGCCTTTGAATTCGTCTGCCTGCGGAGGCGCGTAGTACTGCGCTTGTCATGCATGCGGCGCTGCATGTCCGAGACGCACCCCCGCGTGCCGACTTTCCCTCGCCTCTCCTGCTCGTCGTCGCCTCTGGAATGTCGACCTTGAAGCCGGTTGGCGTTGAGATGCCTCCCGCGCCCGAAAGGGTTTCCAGGGAGACGATGACGGTACCCAGTGTTGCTGGCATGCCTACACTAGGAAAGGAGCGACTTCGTGGATGAAAAAAATTGTGTTTTAATAATTTCTATTGAGATTCTGGAGAAACCACTGCACGCTGGGACACTTCGAAAGGTACGCTTTCTGTTGAGCCAAAAAACGGTAGAGCGATGAAGGACGGTAGACAGTCCCTTTAATACTGTGTAAGCTTCACCTGCTCTCCTAACTTCCCTAAAGCACATGATGTCCCAACTAACGTATTCTAGCTCCTCCAGTAGCTCTGCTAGCCTAGCGTCGCTCGAGAGGGATCTTGCATTGCACATTCCAGCATTTAGTTTCCAGTGGCGGCGTGTTCGCCCCCAGTGATTATTACCACCCTTGGCTGCTTCACAGGGCTGACCGCAGCCGTGGTCTGATGTTCTGTAACCGCTGGACACTGAGGCCCAGTGCCGGATTTTAGACATCGTGCGGTGGGTGGTGGCCGAGTACTGCACCAGGGAGGCCAGTTCCTGTCCTGGTGTAGGAGTGAGTCGCACACAACAGTAGGACTGAGCCTTTCAGGTGTCAGAGCGTGACGGGTCCATCTATCGACGTAACTCTCGAAGATAAAAGTTCGAGGAAAAGCTAGTAAACAAAAAGGGGGCGGGGGTGGTAGAGTGAAACCTGTAACCTTCAGTACTCTCGGTCGCAGCTTAGCTCTAACCGTTAAACGTGCATTCGTTTGAAAGATTTCCTGCCCGTTAATTTCCGTCCCGCATCGCGCATCACTCAAAGGCGAATAACCTGCTGGGCAGCCGCCAGGATCTCGAAAAGAGGGTACATATTCGGGGGAGGGGAACGAGAAAATTAGGAGCGTGGGAAAGGGAAAAAGCTAGTTAAAGGCGAGACGAGGTCGAAAAAATAATGAAATGGGCATTACCATCCGGATCGTAGAACGATACTATCAGTACATCTAAAAGCTTGCGGTGGTCACTGAAGATCCCCTTTTCAGAAGGGATTTCTGGAACCTGCTTAGGAGGATTGTAGAACTCCTTAAAATGGTATTTCTGCCCGGTGTTAGCAAGGATATACGACCGATTGAATCGGATGAAGGGATTTAAAATCCTGGCAGAAGATGTTCGTTTATTCTTGGCCAATGTGCATTGTAGCAGTCTTCTGTCGCTTTTGTGCCAGCTCTGTTATGATGTGCATATCATTGCGCCGTAGCGTGCAGTAATACATAAAAGTTATTGGCAAGTTAACGCCAACGCAGACGTTATGTCGTACTTTGAGCTGCCCTTTCGTTTCCACAGTGCTGATAACGTAGCTGCTAAACCCACATCACGCATGCAAGTGATCAATATTCACATATTTGTTGATTGTGCTCGCTACACTTAGCTGAATGCCAAACCATGACCGCTCGATTTAATCCAGGGGCCGTGGATAAACAATTCCCCGTAGGCAACTTCCTCTCTGACTCCTTCGCATGACAGCGATTCCCAGAATGCGAGAGAACTGCCAGATGATTTTTTTTCACACCAATAAACAGATATTGGCTAGAAGAAATTTTGCTCCGTGGCATAGATGCACCTGCGTTTCATTTACAGAGATAATTCATTTCACGGGTACACACGACGCACCATTTGCATATAAACTTTCATAGCACTGGATTTCGTAAGTAAGTATGCGGTGTGATAGAATGTCGTAGTTAAAACAGTCATTTTGTTTTATTGCGCATGGAAATAGCGTCATAGCTTTCGCAAGAGTCTGGTCATGCAGCCGAGATAATCTCCGGAAAAGCCGCGACGGCGATCTCAGGGGGTCGCTTCCAGTGGTGTCATGTGTCCATCGTGGCCTTCGGATAAGGAGCAGTCGGAGTCAGCCGCGCCTTCCTTCAGCACTTTCTAAAGGAAAGGATTCACTTCTACATTTCCTTTGGGCTTTCGAAAGTTGGAGAACCCCTGTGTGTGACTTCTACAGCATGGCATGCGGTGTCTAGCAAGTGCGGCGACCCTTTACACACGGATGAGTTCAGGCCTAGCAAGGTGACATGACTTACTGCCTGAGGCTTCCGTTTTATTTGTGTGTGTCCACTGCGCTAGCGCTCTTCTCAGCTTCGGCACATGTTACAGCCACAGAACGCCAGTGCCACTGCGATGAGTTAAAGGAAAACTTCGACGATCGCCTTAAGGAGTTAAATGCAAAGGTGAGCCAGATTGTGGGCATTGCACATAAGGTGCATTTGTTAGAGATCGGTAATGCAAACGTGCCTCGGGATATAATGAAACTGAAGGCCGACGTGAAAGCATTACAAGATCAGGGACAAAATACTGTGTCGAACTTGATACATCCTGTGACGGGGTACAGTTTTGACGAAATGCACAAGAGGATGCAGGAGGACGAAGCGAAAATGCTAGCGATGGCTGCAGACGTCAGCGTAATGAAGGCCGAAAGGCGGAGTCTTCGTGGTGCCGTTGAGCGAATGAAGCGGGACACTGCAGTGCTTACGCCTGATGTGCAGAGAGCAGTGGCGGCGCTTCCGAGGATGGTGGCAAGAATGGAACGTCTCTTCAGGGCTGGAGATGACATCGCGCAGCTTTTAGCGTCCGGAAAACCTCTGGATAAAACTGCGGCTGGGAACAGGTTGAACAGCGTCGAACACGAGAAAAACGAAGCAGCTACACGAGGAGTCGAAACCGAAAAAATATCGGATGCATTCCCAGCAAAGACTCATGCTACAAGCAGCGCGCAGGTCACTGGACGACGCCATGGCACTCGAGGGAAGATTAAAATGGCTGTAAACGTTTGGGATAACTTCTATAATGACACCGCTCCGACTGCTGCTGTTGGTTTTGAGAAAAATGGCACAGACGAACAGGCAAGCTTTGCAGAAATGGCACTATTCAGCGATCAAATGAAAAACAAACGGTTTGACAATGTGAGGGAAATTGACTTTGTTGGAGAAGATGGAAATTTTTCTGCTTACATCAGCAATATAATCAAATGCACTGATTTTGGCTCTAGCAATGACAACACCTCCATGTCTAATGCGGTGCCGTGCGATAATTTTAGCGCGGATGTTGATTTCGAAGAGCACGCAGCAGCGAACCAGACGGGTGATGCATCTGGTGACTTGACAACCGAGAAAGGGTCTATTGTAAGCGTCATAACATTTATGGCCGAAGAAGTGCTCAAGTTAAGAAAAACGCTTGATAACGGCGCGTTAAACAGAAGAATAGAACAAGTAGAAGACGATGCCATTCACATGAGGACAGATATGACAAAACTACAGCAATCTCTCATGGATGAAATGACAAGAAGCTTCGCAAATATCAGCCTAAGGATGAAAAAAACAGTGGAGATTTTAGAAGAACATAATTTGGCACAACTTGAATCTGAAACTGAGGATTTGTCGCGGAACATGAGTTTACTTTGGGAGACCCTACACAAAACAGAGGATAGCATGCAGCAAGTACAACTACTTCTTTCTGACGCAATCGACAGTACTGAAATTGGTAACAACGCGTCTTTTCATACAACGAAAGTGAGCATCCTAACATCCCTGAGTCAGCTTTCATCACTGAATGACTCGCTGCAGGATTCTCTTGCAGAAAAGGGCTTGGCATTTAAGGGTGAACTGGACGCGACGAAGTCTAAACTAGAACGTCAAATGAACCAGCTTAGCGAAAGTATGCATGATTGGTCGTCGGTGGTTCGTCGACTCAATGAGACCGTCGAACGTGTCCTCGTTTCGCTGGGTGAGTTAGACGAAAAGTACAACAGCACCATTGCCTTGAGGGACATGAGGCTGCAGGCAAAAATGGATGACCTGAATCAGAAAGTTTTCGGCGAAATAGCGCATCTGAGCAAAATCACAAGAAACATCACAAATACTCTTTCTCAGCTGCCACATTTGAATGGATGGCATCCAGGTAAGTTGTACAGTCGAACCAATTTATAAGAAACCTCAGACCTCAGTAGTGCAAATAATGTTTCTGATCGCACACCTGACGCTATGTGAAGATCATTCATGCGAAATGTGCTCTCTATTACGAGCTGTACGTTGGATATACCGAACTTGGTAGGTGTGATAGATGGACATCTGCATGCACGGATGCACCTATTCGCTAGAGGAGCGGTAGGTGAGGAAAACAAAGAATGGGAACATGACAGATGGTGTGGCTGCTCCAACCACATAATAGTGTTTGGTATCTGAATGGATTCTTGCTGCCGCGAGCGGTGTTTTGGGCATATTGTACCTCCTAAGAACAAGTTGAGTATCTCAAGAAACTTTATGTGACCTCACAAAGCGGTTGTCATCTTTCTTCAGTGCTTTCACTGCATTGTCATAGTACGCTCGGCAATTCACACTCACTAACGGCGTGCAGCTGCAAACGAGGCATAATATTTTGCATTGAAAAATGGTAAGGCTGAGTTTTCAACAATGTACCTTTTCGTCCAATTGTGTTCGATTTCAAAAAAATGTGTGAAAGAAATCTCGCACCAGAATTCCCCATAATTGGACTCCACTATATGAGAGTACTTCATATATGACAAAAAAGATTCACGTATCTCCACGAAGTGAGCAATGACGAGTTGGAGAAGCATTTGGGATCGTTGAATGATACCGTAAATCACCCGTGGCATTGCCCACTCCTGCATGTAAATGAGTGACAACTCGTGTGTATATTTACACACGCGTTGTCATTTATGCTCGTGGTCTTTGTGAGGTTTCTGCGCTCACACATTGTAGATCGCGCCGAGTTCCGGAATAATTTTAGTTAATGCCCATGCTGCGAATCCTTATGCTTCAATTACGCACGAGAGAAATCTCGCACCGGCACTGTATTTCAGGTCAAGGTCCAGTGCCTATATATACGAGGTGGTCGGTAAACGGTAGCGCAGCGCGAGCAGTCGGTTTTTTCAATCGAAAAACTCGGTAGCAGACGCTACCTGCGTCAGCTTTGTCTCGCGGGCGAGGGCGCGTCCGCCCAAAAAAGAGAGAGAACGTGCGCCGAGACCAAGGAGGTTTAAAAAGAAATTCTGCTGTGGAGATTTTGGGCTAAAGGTAAAGCCGGCGGCCGCCATCTTACTCAGTGCATCGATTAGCAGCATTCAAATAGCACAAAAGAAAAAGCGTTTTCCTCACGCTAGGCAGACAATCCTTGATGTGCTTGTTTGTGCCACGGGTTTTTGGATGAGACATAATAAACATGAACGTCGACAAAATTTGTGTGCAATATCGCGGCATTGATAGTTGTTTAATGGTAGTCTATTAAATCAAAACAACGGGCTTTTACATTATAATTAGTCTAGCGTTTACATTAGCAGGTCAAGAACGCTTGAACTTATACTGGCTCCTGGACACTTATGCAAGCTTTTAAGGCTGAACTAAGGGCAAACGCCGGCTTCACTTGTCGCGGTAAGGTTCATCGGGTGCTGCCACTCCCGCATTTTTTTAAAATCTCCTTGGCCGAGACCGAAGACGGCTTATAGTTGTGGCCCTGTAGTGGTCTACTAGCAAACTACAGCACGCGCCGGAGTGGATGGATGGATGCTATGAGCATCCGCAACGGGTCGGGGACATGTGCGCCACCAGGCTCGTAAAAAAATTTAAGAACTTTTCTTTTTTCCCCTCTCTCTTTAGGTTGTCCTCATGCCTTTTAAATCTACTTCAATTAAATCGATCATACTGTAGCTAAAACGTAAATTCATAGCCCAGTTCTCTGTCCCTTATGGCAGAAAGTCCTTATTTTTTCCTATAATTATTTTTATCCGTTCGCTGTGGTTTTCTGCCACCAGTATTCTAACCGTCTCTTACTTTTTTTCAATCGCGGGTATGTTCAACTTTCCATTCTTCTCCCTAAAACCCAAGGCTTCATGTAGGGTAGTGCCCAAACGTACACCATTGGAGTGGAGCGAGCGCCGCAGAGCCTTCTAGTGGGCGCTGCGAGTACTAGCGGCTGGCTACGACGCGGCAACGGACAAGCCTCGACTTTAAGGAGTTTCGCCTCTAAAAAGACCAATTCATGCTAGCTGCTATTAGGGGTTTCCGGATGTCCTATCAGACAGCCGTACTAACAACAATGAGCGGTAAAGTTCTAAAATATTTATTTTGTTGCTTGATTATATCTTCGGAGAGTAATCATTCCCCAGCATAAGTATTCCCAACCACCTGATCAGCCTTCGTTCCAGAAAGTGGGGAGATGGTGCAGTGCGCTACTGCAGAGCAGGAAGCAATACACAGCATTCTTGATGCAAGCGCCTTACGTAAAGGATTAGCCCTCTCCACGATGCGCTTGCTTTGTTTCTGTTTTAGCCCACGTCTGATTACGCATGTTGTCTGGATATTAAACGAAAGTACCTTTTGTGGATTAAAATGTGATGCGAGGGAATTTTAGTCTGTCCCAAGTATTCTTTAGGTTTGCGGATGCCAGAATACCTTGGCCATTTACTTGAAGTACCAGAAATGGTAACGACTTCTTGCAGCCATTTGCCTAATTATAATGCATTTTAATGTTTTTCAGCCGCACCGTAGTTTTTTTCGAAAGGAAATAACGAAGGTAGTGTAAGTGAATGGTTATCTCCCCGCCACTGCTTTACACGAGCGGATAACAAATACGCACTATTCTCTACAGTTTACCCTTACGTGTCTCTTGTTAAGCTCTCTGTTATGGTGTGCCGCTACAAGCACTGTTAGGATTAACTTTAGCATTTAACCTTTCCAGCACTGTTCATATCACTAACATCTGTAGCAACGCCTCACGGTCATTAGGCTACTTACGCAGGAACCTGCATAAGACACCCACTCATATACGTGCTTTAGCCTACACAACACTTGTTCGCCCTCAGCTCGAATGCGCTTCTTCAGTCTGGTCTCCTCATTACACTTACTTAATCAACATGCTAGAATCAATCCAGAACAGAGCCGCTAGATTCATTTCTCATAATTACGATCATAGCACAAGCATAACGCACATTAAAAAGGATTTATCATTTTTTCCTCTGAGCAGCCGTCGTGACATAGTCCTGCTATCATTGTTCCATAAATACGTGCACGGAGCTAGGTCATTACCATCAACACTGGAACTTTCAGCATACACGTCAAGAAGACTGCATAATCATTTTTCCTTCACGCGCATCTACGGCAAAACAAACATCTTCAACTCATCTGCCCACCCACGCGTCACCCGCATGTGGGACAACCTTGCAGACGAGATAGTGGCTGAAACCGACAAACATAACTTTCGACACCACCTGAACACGCATTTTTATAATTAATTGTTTACTTTATCCATATCCATTTCCGTATTTTGGCGCTTAATTATTCGTACTTTCCTGTTTCATATTTTTCATTTATTGTGAATTTCATTACATTTAAGTACTGATATGCACTTCATGGTTTATGCGTAATTTAGAGCAATGTGTTTGATGTTGTGACTTTTATATATCTATGCCTTTCCGGAGTTTGTGTTATCCTTATGTAGCTTGTCGATGTATAGTCACTACCTCGCATGTTGCGTATTTAGTTCGCGTTGTAATTTTTTGTCGTTAGAGATGCTTTGCATTGTGTTCTCGTCGTAACTTTTTGCTACTTTATTATTGTTTGTATTTACTTCTTGTACAGCTCTGTATATAACCTTTGATGTTCCCCTTACCCAATGCCCATAATTGGGCCTGTAAGGTATTTTGAATAAGTAAATAAAGAAATGAATAATATCATGCTCCGCTACAATATTTCCGAATCGTTAAATGCAACGCCTACGGACAATCCGAAATTCCTTAATGCCTCGTTCACACTGGTAATCCGGCGTCTACAGTCGATGTAATTCTCTTGCCGCCGAAAACCGCGTAGTTTACGGTGTTTACCGCCGCGGAACCGGCGCCACCGGAAAGTGACACAGCGGCATCTGCCGAGCACAGGCCGAACCTTAAAAAAAAGTGCTGCATGGCCCGGATGTACACGCACTTCCAGCGGTTGTACGCTCGTGCGGATCTTGTCCGTTTTGTTTGTGTGCCTGAGCAAGAAGCGGTACTGCTAGGCTCGCTGTGAAACACGTTTTGGTGATGCATGACGGGGGGAAACATTCGCCGAATAAACGGCACTAGCGGTGTTGTGTTCCTCCTGGAATACATGAACGCGAGAAGCTTGGTCACGATTCGTTGTGCTCAATTGTGACGTGGACACGTGGATTCCTACAGCGAGAAAGTTGACAATGGCTGTTATTCGTGACACTACTCAACGCGCGGCGTTTTCCGAAGTGGGTGTTTACGATCCAGTTTGATGTCCTGACGGGCTTAGAATACAGCGACAATCGCGCCGGGCTTGGCCGCCATTTTCCGAATTTGTGAGTCGCGCTCCTATTGGTCCGCGGCGGGAAATCCGGCGGCAGCGGCCGCAAAAATCGCTTCCGGAGCGATCGGCGCGCATAGGGCTGTTTCGGCGGATCTTGCTGCCGCCGAACAGGTTTCCGGGCTGCTCCAACCGCCGGATTGCTCAGTGTGAACGCCCCACTGATGTCATTGTCGCACATTGCACCAGATCTAGTTGCAGTTTGAGCCTGAATTGTCGTAAGTGCTACGCTCTCACTATTTGTGATAGCCAACAACAGTATCCGGCTTTCTCTAATGCACATAATTAGGACGAGTTATGGGTTGATAGCGCATCTAATTTCTAGAAATCGTAAATTCCTGCGTCAACCGGCGTGACGATACGCCGCCCCAAAGAAAGGACAGGGTTGTTATTAATGGATTGTTTTGGGATTACACATCTAGCAAGAGGCACAAACTGTTGTCCTGTTCTTAAGTTCGCCTTTCCTCTTACTCTACAATGTGTTAAAATAATGATATTGCGTGCGAGCGTACTGCAATGCCTTGCAGATGTGCTTGTACTTACCAAAACGCATATTGGCAACGTGGCTGGTGATGCCGTGCTGCTCAGATGACCTCTCTTACCGCACACCGCTGCCCTCGGATATAGCCACAGCGAAATTGGATGACGAAGAACTTCGTTTGCTATTTTCACATAAGCTTTTTCACTGTTCGGCGAGAAGTCTTAGGGCACGTTGTTGTTGTTGTTGTTGTTTCCTCAAATCTGGCACATACCCACCCTGGGGATTGGCCAAGATGTCAGTTCAAATAGTTAAGCCTGAAGTACTATAGAATACCAATCAGAATCGAATAATCAGGATGAAATTAACAATGAAAAGTACGAATTTATGAAAAGAACAGACCTGAATCAATTATGAAATTTGAAAGTGTAGAGCACACATCCCTGTGGCAATGTCCTAATGAGGAGGCTCCCAAATACAGAATATTAGAGACGGTGAATTACAACCCAGCCCTATGAAAAGAATCTTCTAATGTGTGTCTTTTTAATGAGGATAAACGAGTGCATTTTAAAAAATAATGTGCGATATATTCGTCTTCGTCGCAATATGGACACAAAGGCGATGGGGCTAGACCAGCTCTGTGCATACAAAAGTTCAGCTTTGGAATGCGACAACGTAATTGCGTAAAGATAACTGTTCTGCTGTAACGTCGTTTTCTTTGCAGTCACATATTGTGGAATTATTGAGGAAGTTGAAGCAAATAAATCGTTCTCCGGTGAGCACTTGGAGAGGTTTCAAGGGGTGTCTATTTGTTCTTTTAGTAATCGTTTACATTCTTTAGTGAGCCCAACAGCGGTGGCCTCTTTTGCTTCGTTCTCTTCTCCTCAAGGGCAGCATTATACCTTAGGGTGTTTCTGTTAGATCATGCTTACTGTTGCTAAATGCGAAGCATTTCTTGGTGAGCTTTAGTTATTTTTACCCTATTTATCTATCTATCTATCTATCTATCTATCTATCTATCTATCTATCTATCTATCTATCTATCTATCTATCTATTTATCCGCATACGTCTCGGTGTGCTGCTGGGTGTCTCATGCACTTGCTAGATATGAAAATTTAGATGGTAACGCCTAAATGTATGAAGCACATGAATGATTGATCATTACGTGACTGAGGTCACATAATCGTCATGTACGTCACGATTTAAGATACTGCAATCACGCGTGGCTTATGCCCGTTGTGTTGAGCCCATGCCATACAGGTATGCGTGACGGGTGTTTGAATTTTCTGGAGGCCATGCCAATCAAGGACTGAACTAATATAGTCATTTCACATATCATTGAAACACACTCAAAAACAAGAATGGATATTGTTTCTCATAGCTTGTGAATGCAATGCAGAAAAAGCCCACACGCACAGACGAATGCACTGTCATTGCCAAGGCGACCTTTACCAAGACATAGGCGGTAGCAATCAAACTTCGGCTCCCGAAGTACCAAGCCAGCTCTCTACCATGGAGCTAAGGCGCCTCCTCTCATACCGTACAGGGTTTCGCTGTTCGTAAAAAAACAGGAATACGCCGAGCGGTCTGCTCAAGAAGATTTCCGATGCGGCACTCCCGGTAATACTTGTTCTACGGTCCAGACAACGTTTGCTGGTGTGTTTCCATATGAGATGTGTTTAGAGCGACGTCTACACGACCACATAAAGGGGCTTGACGACGTCGCACGGGATTTTTATTACTTATTTATTTATTAGTTACCTGTATCCCCCCGTAGGGCATTAAAGCAGGGAGGTTACAGACTTTCCAAAATACACGAACAAATTATTGCAATGCGTGGTAAAAAGCATCATTTTCCGTAAGGTATACAGTGCGCGATGGCAAACTCTTCCGATCTGGAACAGTTCTAACAAAAAAAAAAGAATAACGGAAAACGTCACCCTTGCAAGAAAATTCCCTGACCTTCAAACAGTGGTCCAGTCGCTTTGATATGTCGTGTGGTGCCTGGATATATTGTTCGCGGTTTATGCCTGTTTTAGAATAATAAATATCGTGGAAAAATTTTAATCTAATATGCCTTCTACGATCCTTCATCTCTTGCTATTTAAGTTCTTGTTTGCTTTCTGTCATGCTAAGCTCCCGGCTATAGTTAGCAAGAACAAATCTAACTGCCCTATTTTGAATTTATTCTCATTTATTTATAAGCTCAGGTGTGTGTGTGGATCCCAACAAACGCATCCATCTTCAAGTATTGAACGTACATGACCCAAATACACCTGCTTTTTTAGGTCACTCGGTAAAAGACTAAAATTGCGCCGCAAGAATCCCATGAATCATGCTGTGTTATTTCTAATGTAGTTGACATGCTTGTTCCGTCGTAAATCAGACGTAAAAAAGGCGCCTAGATATTTAAATTCCTTGTGCACGTTTAGAGTAAAATCACGAAATGTATACCTATAAGGATGATTAGCTCGTTTTCTTGTGAAAGTGACGTGAACAGTCTTATTTATATTTAATGACATATGCCAACGCACACACCAGTCTGCTATATTATTTAAGGTACAAGCAGAAGCCATAGCTGTGTGGAGATGAGTTAACTGATCCGCTGGATAGCGAGTTGTAGCTTGAAAGGCAGCTGCGTGATGAACTGACAAAGGACCTCTGTGACTGAATGTCAGCCGATGCTGCTGAGCGAGTTGCTTCAAATGCGACATTCTTAGGAAAGGCAGGCAAGCTTGTTCAGTTTGATCACGAGCCTGTTAAGCGGTGATAAAAGGTTAATAAAAGGCGACAAGCAGAGAGTAAGTCGAGTGTGATAGAGCATGCTTAATCTAGTTGATATCACAGATTAAACCATTCAATAACATCACTCTGAAAACAATATTAAAGAAACTCGTAATAATGTAGTTTTATCACATAAGAAGCGGCGGAGTTGAGTGCAGAACACCACGTCGCATAAACGCGCAGCCTATGCTTTACCACACGTTATTGTAATCTGCCTAAAACGGACTAGTTGACACACAGAAAAGTTTGGTCTAGGCACACTGCACCCAAACAAAAGCCTTATTACTGCGCCTGTGTCACACTGGGTACTTTTCGCAGACTAGCGCCGATTGGAATCTGTGGCCATATGGAGAGTTCAGTGTGTGTGTCTGATATAATCTAAAACGGGCTCATTATGTGATGACGTCAAGTGCGGCTAAGTTACGCCAAAGGCTATGGTTTACTCACTAGTACACTATTCATGAATCAAACTTTCAAGTTAAGCCGCTTACATCTGCTGTCCAGGCTCACACCCAAAGATAAATGAGATAGAGTGCGACGACGTCCTTTCGCGGCGACACGACAGGTGATGAGCCAGTTGCTCGCACCGATGCGAACCCACTCGCACGCGTCGCTCTCTTAAAAGCAAATGCAACGGCGCCGTTGGGCACCGCGACGCATACTCTGCGGCGATTCGTGTTGAGCGCGGCTGCTTTGTTGTCCCGAGTGTTGCTTCGAACAGTGCACCTCACTGATAAGGCTCCAACTAAAAGAAACACCTTTACGAAGGATTTCCGGCGTAGCTTTCACCTCTTATTATCCACTTCAGGCGTCATCGCGTCTATATAGCGTCTGAGCATCGCCTCTGTGCCATTAGACTATGCGATGAGCTTTATTTGCTTTTGGTGAAGTGGGCAGATTAAACCTACGCGCTCTTTGTAGGAATCCAGTTTTCTCGCCTGATCGCTACAATCCGGGCTGTCTTTCTGCCTTCACCTGTCGGGAAACAAGATGTTTTCACTTGCGCTAGCAAATTAGTTCCGGGTCCCAGACTGCATCCTCGCACCACAAAACAATGCACAAGTCGCGAGCGCTTCATCGGAATAATTCTATCCGTGGAAAATATCGAAGCGCAAGCAGCCGCAGCGATTAACGCAGGCTAAAAGCAAATGCAAAAGCACGATAAAGCAAGGAAACCAGGAAGTTTTCTAGGGCACGTTTCCGATGAACGCACAATGCTGTCAGCTAATGGCAATCGCTGCAAAACCGTCATAAGTACATAAACATGTTCCACCAGCAGATGTGATGAAGGTGCTTTTCGAACGTCATCTGCCCTTCTAGTGGACGTTAAGCGCTGCTACAGAAACGTGATAAGCAATACTTGCGTTGTTATCACTTTGCGTAGTTGCGTCCAACTTTGCCCCAATTCGTAAGAATATTTCCGCGGACGAAACTTATGACGTACAATCGTCGTCAAAATAAGTCGGGACGCGCGAGCGACGACCGCAATCTGATAAAACTGCATCGCCGCGCCCTCTGACGTGGTGCGTCTGGTGCCGAGACATCACAGTGAGCGTGCGCATCCTTTCCTTCTCGCAGCCATGTCTTTTTACTCGCCTGCAGCGGACCAGGTGATCACATGTAGCGCGTTGCGCTAGGTGTCACTTCTTCAATCCGTGCCGAGGGGGGGGGGGGCACCGGTGATAACTTTGGCGGATGCTATTTTTCGCTCGCCCTCAGCCTAAGTCGCTTTCCTTTTAGGGGCGAAGCTCTTTAGGGTGTGGGTCGTTCCCTCCTCTGTAGTAGTATGTAGGTAGCCAGCTCTAGTTTAATGAAGTGTCACTAGATGGCGTTATGGCGCCGCGGTGCTCGCTTCATTCAGATGTATGGGAACGCGTAGCATGTGAGTCTGTCCGTCCGTCCGTCCGTCCGTCCGTCCGTCTGTCTGTCTGTCTGTCTGTCTGTCTGTCTGTCCGTCTGTCTGTCCATCCGTCCGTCCAAGCGCTGCGGTGCTGCTTAGCTAGTACGTGAATTGATCAGTAGATGGCGCGGAGGCGCTCGCTGCGTGCTCTAGTGTGATAGGAGAGCGCTAGATGGCGACACAGTGTTTGTCACGTCTGATGTACTGGGCAAGATTCACGGAAGAGTCACGGTTTTTACCGATGAACTTCCGGAGCTTCGCCCATTCATCATCATTCACTCCGTGGAAATGCGTGGATTTTTTTGTTCTTTCAAGGTCAACGCATGACAATAAGGCAAGTGTTTTTTTTTGCGTCCATTCGCCTATTGTGTTGAATGTGCAAGGTGATCAGCCTGCCTCTTGTTATGTTAAGAAACTGAAGCATTCTTTCGGCTCAACCCCTTTTCGTTTCCAGTGCCCTCGTTCGTATACCGTATCACATAGTACGCTTCATGCAAAACGAACGTGCAAAGAAGATAACTGTAATGATGTGTGTAGGCGCTGGTTTGCCACTGAGACGAGATATGCTATCTCTTTAATCAGGATATAACGAGCCGCGTACACTTCACCGCCACCGTGCCCCCGTCGAAATGCGCGCGTTGCGGATTGGAGAAAGAAAGTGACACATAGCGCAAAACGCTTCATGTCATCACCTGGTCCGCTGCACGCCAGTAAAAAAACATGCCTGCGAGAATGAAAGGATGCGCACGCGCACTGTGATGTCTCGACCCCAGACGCTCCACGTCGGAGGGCGCGGCGATGCAGTTTTATCTTATTGCGGTCGTCGCTCGCGCGTCCCGACTTATTTTGAAGGTGGTTGTACATATCAGGTTACCTCAGGGTTTGCTTCTTTTCGGACAAAATAGGCGTATGTGCACTAACCTGAGTGCCAACGTCACGTGGAACCGTGAGCTACCACCCAGTCGCCACTGGGCTGTCGACGTTCCTGGTCAGCCCACGTTAAGCGTACCAGCAATTACTCACTTTGCGCAGACGGTAATCTCATTCGGAACAACAATTCGCCGTCGGCGATTTCTTCGCTGACTGCTTCGCATGACACCGATTCTCACAATGCATGGGACCTGCAGAATTTTTTACATTCTTGCCAATGTGCAATGATTATAGAAAGCAGAAGTGGACGGGTCGAGGTGAATAGAAGCACAACACACGCGCTCTATTGTGTTTCGCTTCACCTCATTCCGCTCGTTTGCTGCGCAGTTCTTGTTTACATAACATTGTTCCCAGCCCAACCGGATGAAGTGTGTCCCATCACTTCGTTCGGTTCGGCTGGACGCTGTTTTGTCCTTCCATCATGCATTACCAACTAGGCAAACGTTAAATCTTGCTTCAATGTGCAATCGTTTGAGGAAAAAATGGAACCTTTTTATATGGCATTGCTCAATTTGGGATGCCTTCGTCTTGAGCAACAGAGAGTGCGAGGCAAAGAAGAATTATTTTTGAACAGGTCATCCGAGACAAATGTCATTAGTGAGGATTGCACATGAAGTTTTATTTATATGCTGTTCTCATGCACTGTTTGGACCTCTTTTAGGGGCGAAGCTCCTTTTAGTCTAACCTTGTCCTGCGTCAGTCGTCAGGCGTAACCGGCGTGCCGGGAGGCACGCGCTCGCCCTCGGCGCGTGCCTGTCTCTCTCTGTCTCCCGGCGCGTGCCTCCCGGCGCGTGCCTCTCTCTCTCACTCTTCCATCTGCTGTCTTGTGTGAGAGGGAGAGAGAGAGACCGAGAGAGAGAGAGAGAGAGTGAAAGGCGCGCGTTGACTATGGAAACGCTCTTTCTTAAATGAACGCTCTACCAGCTGAACGCTCTACCAGGTAGTGCCGAGGATGGGCTCCAAAGTACTCATTTGCAGTAGCCACCAATTACTGATATTAAAATGTTAATTAGCGTAATTTCGCTAATTATGCATACAAGTGCGGAAATTGTTCTGCATCTAGAGGCCGCCAATCCGTATACTCGAATGGTACACAAGACGTTCCCGCGATTTATGTTTGTCTAATTTTAAAAGTGTGTTGCAACTAAAAAAACACCCTGTATATTATCAATGTTGTTCAAGTTCGCGAAGAAATGCCTCGCATTTCGAACATTGCCTTGTAAAGGTCCCGCAAAAATTAAGGATATATTACGCATAAATCACAGCCAGTTTCATTTCACATAAAGTTGTAAATTCTTTTACCTGCGGACGTATCTATGTAGGGCAAACAGCGCGTTGTATTAATCAAAGATTAATTGGACATAGAAGGTCGCTATCAGGTGGAACGCCGCTTAATATATCTTTGCACTTGCTAGGTCTGTAAAGTTCGCGCCCTTGTTTGAGGAAAGCGAGATCCTGTACACACATAAGGACGAAGAAACGCGTGTAATGTTCGAGGCCTGGGATATCAGTATTAGTGAAAGCGCGTGCGTGAGTCAGCCGTCGATTAGCTTAAACCGAGAAGAGATAGAATGCCTTAACAGTTTTCTATTGCGCAGACAGGCACGTGTAACCGTTTGGCAGGTGGCGCTACCTTTCCTGAGCATGCGCATATAAGTTGTGTGTCTTCTTTCTTTTTCGCCTCTGTGCTCTGCTTCAGTTGACAGTCGGCATTCTCGTTGTCCACCTCTTCCCCATGTGTCCGTGTTTTGGCACGCCTGTTTTTTTCGCTATGGACGCTAACCAACTCGCTCAACTTTCTGTCCTTTTGTGAATTGCGAGTTCCTAAAATTATGTTTAAATGGCTTTAGTACTATATGTGCTATAGTTTGACCGGATAACTGTATGCATGAATTCGATGCCATGAATACCAAATAAGACTTCGATTTACAGTGAAATGAATAGGCCATACTTTGACAGTGGGATATCAGAACCGCGAAGGCAACCTTTTAGAGACAGAGGCAAAATATTTCCGTATAGTTTTCTCTCGTTTGACTCGTTTTTCGTTCTTTTCGTTACAGATAGAAAGTAGTATTCCAGTGGTTATAGAAGCGTTGACCTATGAGCAATTAAAAAAGCGCGCACTCACCTTAGACATTCTTTCGATTATCTATATTTTTCGCTGTTCCGCAAGTACATTTTAACGTTAGTGCATTCATGTTGCTGGCAAATATTAAGAAAGGCATAGAACAGCAACATTTGCAATGAAGGATACATTAGTACTAGAGATACAGTATTACACGTGGAGTGTCACGTTGCACGAGAAATTGGCCTGTCTCCAATGGTATTCGCCAAACATGCATGGATTTGATGCCCGCTCCATGTAGATGACGCTGCGGACTGCCCGGGATTGCATGTCCTCGCTGCTGACGACCACTTGGTACTGTCTACTAACAACAGTGGCGGCTACCGTGCTCCCAATCTGCCATCCGATCCACTTCCTGTTGGGTCAGTAGTGCGCTTCCGGTGCGTTCCTGCTGGCAGCCATAGGTTAATCGGCCCTGCAGAGCTGCGATGCGTAGGCGCCAAGCGATGGTCGAGTAAGCCACCGAGATGCCAGCCACTTCGTACACAGGGACATGTAGGTAAGTGCACGTTTTGATAACCTCATATGGACATGCTCAATAGGCTATATTTCAGCCTATTACGATTATAACGTATGTTTATCGAAGAAACATATAGCGAAGAAATAATTAATATCGCGAACAATTCTTGTGATATTTTGCTATACTTTCGATACCTTCATGTTCCAGTTCCCCGCAGGGACGTCTGCATATTGCAACATTCGCTGTGCTCGCCCTCCGTCTACGTTGGGGCTTTCTGATAAGATTGCCCCCGCTCGCTGTTATCTCGTTTTCTTTCCTTTCCTGACGATTGGCTGCGTAGCGCTCAAACACGCGTCGCAAGCGGAATAAACTGGGATTTGTCTTCCTGGCACTGCTTGAGTCGTCGGTTTCCTGGGCCGGCTGTCGTCCAGCCGCCGAATACGTAACAATATGCAGGCGTTTGCCTTTAGCGTATGGACATGTGACGGCGAGTAGGGAGGTTTAGACTCCTTCCCACGTGTCGCCGTGCGTGGCTTACCTGCGTCAGACGAAACTGAAGTTGGGGGTATTGAGCCATTTCCGGGTCTGCGACCCTTCAACCCTCCCCATGCCACCCGTTCCTTCACGACAGAAGCAACGCAACCACACAATTCCTCGGCCGCGATTTCACGCAGACTGACTCACCAGGGTTACATAGGCAGTCGCCTTCTCCTGTCCTTTTCTTTAATCTTCGTCCTTGTCTCTCACACATTCCTCACATTTACTGTCTTGCACTCATTTCCTTTCACTTCTAATTTCCTCCGCTAGTAAGGTTAACCTGGTGTATAAGTATCCATCATTCGGTACGCTATAGTTTGTTGTATTACCCGCATCTGGAGTCTGCCTTTCCTGTGCGCTTCGTAGCGCTCGTTGTTGAGCTCCAGGATAACGATGCAGTTTGGAGCTTCAGCACAGGACCATGCTCGTCAAAAGCTCAAACAGGGGGCACAGATGGTTTTCGCGTTATTCAGGCGCTTTGCTGGTAACCAAATAGTCGTCCGAGTAGGCATAGAAAAAGGGCAGTCAGGACGTCACATCATCTATAAAACCGTGGAACGTTCTTGCTGCGTCCATGAAACCATACTGTGCGCGAGAAAATTCGTCAGGGCCGAAAAATGTTCTTATAGCCGTTCATAGTGTGTCACTTGGCTCCAGAAGAACCTGATGATAAGCGGCCATGATATCTAGCTTGGAGAACATTGTGGTTCTCCAGAGCTTAGCGCTGAAATCACGAATGTGAGGGAGAAGTCGCAGCATTCAGAGCTCGGCAACCACTGCAAGCCATTAGTCGCAAGGTTGTTGTTTTTGGGCAGTGTGAAGCGCCGAATACTAGTAGCTGCAGGGAGCCTGAATAATGCCGAGCTAAAGCATATGGCCGGACTCATGGCGGGCGAAATCGTGCCTTTATGCAGCAGGCCTCCGTGATCTAGCGGTTAAGGGGGAAAGAGAGAGATTGGAACAAGAAATTAGCTGTAACCGAAGTACGAAAAGGCCATTCGTAACTTAAACCCAGGAAAAATCGACCTGGACCAGATGGATTCACAGCCGCATTTTATAAACAATTCAAGCATGAAATAAGCACTGTTTTGACAGGAGTCTTTAAATTGCCTACGTCCTACAAGTCCTCCCACACAGTTCTTTTCCCTAACACTGATGATATCGGTAAATTAAGATGTGTTTCGGAGTACCGTCGGATAGCACTCACCAACGTTGAGTATAAAATTTTTATGAAGGTGTTGGCGCGAAGGCTGCAGACAGTGATACACGACATCTTTGGGCCCCACCAGACATGTGGGAATAAAGGGTGTTCTATTGTCACAAACATTCACAAGGCGCGTAGTGTACTGGAATGTTGTGATTGCTGAAATGCTCGAGTTGCCATGCTACAAATAGACCTAGAAAAGGCTTTTGGTTGTGTTGGCCATGTGATTTTATTGGCTGTTTTAGACCATCTTAAGGTTGGTTCAGTTATTAGAGAGGGAGTGACCCTGGCGTAACAGAACTGTATGACGAGATTGATTGGGGGCCCCCATTAACGTGCTACGTTAGGTGCGTCAGGCCTGCCCTCTAAGCCCTCTCTTATTTTGCCTTTGCATTGAAACTTTGTGCGTGAAAATAATTAATGACAATAGTATCTATGGTTTTAGGTTTCAGGCAGCTGTGGTGGTTTAAACTACGCTCTGAACAAGTCTCGCGCGTATCTAATGCTCTCAACAAAGTGGCGCCTTGCTGAGTGGGCCTGCACACGAGCATGCTTGACCTCCATTCTCGTTTTCCATACACTGTGCATGCAAAGCAACGTTAGCATGTCGCTCGGCACATCCCCTAATTCAGAACTTGGAAGAAACCGAATTCCGAAAGGGCTGAGTGATGATTGTGTTTTATGAGTTCTTTGAATGACGTCTCACAAAAATATGGCGCCACGACAGTCGAGGAAGATACGCTCTATTGTTTCCGCTTTGTAACATATTAAACAGTTTACTGACCTAGGCACAAAAAGACCTTTTCCTTCTAACTGTGTCTTTACAGGGAAAGTGCCTGTATGTATTTGAAACAAGACTTGACTGACGGTCCGACCGACATCTTTTTTAACACAATTTAACACATTGCGTTCTGGACCTAGCTAGTAGACAGACCGGTATATAGTTACTGGTAAAAAGACGTGAAGATCACAACACAAACGTTTTTTTTTGTAACATCATACGAATACTCATAAGAAAATCTCTCTTGAGCATGCGTACTGATGCAGCCACTTCACGCAAATAGGAACTAACCGATCTCGCTTCTAAAGAAAATAATGAAACAATAAAGTAGGGTAGATACTTACGTAATCGCGCTTGGATCACAGTTCTCAGGAAAGTATCAGTTTGATCCCGCACAAAAAGAATCGGCTCACCAACTGTTTGAAGAATTAACAAGTTTGAGTGGGCGAGCCCTCTATTCTTAACATTATTAAACAAATTTCTTCCACTCATGCGCTCAAACTGTGATCCCCATATGAAGGTAGCAAACACTCGATGCATTTTCGAACAGAAGTTCTGGTCGTGACCATCACATGTAATACATAAAACACTTTGGCAACTAGAATAAGCAACTAGAATGTTTGGAAGCAGACGCTCTTGCAAACATTCAAAAGTTGTGACCACCATTTTTATCAGTAGCACATTTAACACGGTTATTTTCGTCGGCCCAATAATACTTAGTATTACTCTAATGGTTTAGCGGAACCCCAAGGTACTTCCCAGGTGTGACTCTCCAATTCATATTGCAGTACATTTCAAATGTCCTTTGCCAGTTGCCATGCCAAAGACTGATAGATTCTGGCCAGCTGATTTCGCTACCCGTGGCTGTGCAAAACTCCTTAGCTATTTTGAGAACGTTTTGCCACTTTTCTTATCGAAAACAAAATGCGACAATATCATCTGCGTAGGCTAAAAACCTTATTTAACTGTTCATTAATATGTTTCCTTGAGTACGGGGCATTGTAAATAAAAGTAAACAAAAAGTTTCTAGGTAACGAGTGAAAAGGAGACGAGACAATGCACATCCTTGTTTCACGCTTGAACGCATAGGAATTGGCGCACTTAGTTCTCTGGTAATGTCTAATTTGTCTGCACAATCATTATACACCATTTTGACATCATCAGTAATCACAGATCCAACATTTACACGCTCCAGCAATAAAAACAAAACTTCATGTATCGAACAAAACCTTATCGAACTCTTTAAGCAAGTCAAGCTGAATCATAGCTACATTATCACGCATTACATCACTGCATTCCAGAATACGTCACATTATATGTATGTCCGTAAGGATTGTTCTGCCTTTAATACCGCATGTTTGATGTGGGCCTACAACAGATGTAATGAAGCTTTGAGGCCGTCTCGCTAACACTTTCATGTATATCTTGAAGTCGGTATTGGTGAAACTTATGGGTCAGTAGGACTCCACTGATAATAGCTTCGCAGGTTCATCAGTTTTTGGGATCCTGCCCTAGCCTAAAGGACAAAGGTGATTGTTTCGTTTCACAGCATTCAGTCATCAATAGGTGTAAACCCAGTGCCATTTCTGGTTTAAAACCCTTATGAATAGCGGCTCCCAGCCCATCTGGCCCAGGTGAATTTCCATTGCTTAAGCCATCCACTGCTGATTCATTTTCTGCCACAGTAACTTTAGGCCCGAGGCATACCCTCCCATGTTTTCTAATTTGTGCATAAGGGCCAGAAATTCAACCTTGAAGCTCTCGGGATCGTTAATTTTTAGGGGCGAAGCTCCTTAGGGCGTGGGTCTGTACATCCCATGGTGTTCGTTGGTGATGTACGTAGCCACGTCTACTTTTATAAAAAAAATTCCGAAAGTTGTGTCCTCTCCCTGGATTCGAACCCAGGCTCTCGGCGTGGCAGTCGAGCGTTCTACCACTGAGCTACGCCTGTGTTTTTTTCTTTATTGCATGGAAATAGTTCCGTAAATGGATTTGAATTGTACTATACAGTTGCACACATATTAACAGTCTAGCATAAACAAAACACGCCTTTGCACTTTTAAGCTCATAGACTCCTCAAAAGTCAGGCAAACAGACACAAGCGTCCAGAAGCGAAAGCCAGTCCGGAACAGGATCAAAAGTCTCAACCACACTGCGTACTTGGGCAACCTCTTCTCGGAACACAGACTTCGTCGAGCGAGGTGGTTCAGCATGCCTGTCAATCATGCGGCTCCTCCAGAGGGCATAAAGTCCTAACAACATGACCATATCATACGGCATAGTACTACTGCTCTTGCTGAACGGGAGGAAGAAGCCGTTTCGAACGGCTGTGCTCGACAATGTTCTCTGCTGGAAACAGCGTATCGGCCGCAGGCCGAGGATCATCGACCCCGTTTCTGGATGAAGATGTAAGCTACAAAGTCGTCCTGCCACGTCTACCAACCGGTACTGATGTTTTGAACTCCGTATTCCTTCATGCAGACTTGAGTGGTAGACCGTACCGTGCTCCTGACTTTCGTGACGCTCTGCTTGAAGTATTGACTACCGCGGATATTATAGGCGTCGGACAGTATCAGATGAGCCACGTATGGATGGTAACGTGCGCCAGTAGCCTGGCGAAACACAAGCTCGTCACCTGTGGGGAGCTTCGTGTGAAAGGCCTGAAGTGCATGGTGATCGATCCGGAGACCAAGAACATCAAGCTAAAGTTACTATGGTTGCCGCCTCACCTTGAACCTCGACGTGTGGAAGAGGCGTTCCAAGCCTATGGTCAGGTGAAATCCGTAGAGAGAGAGACGTGGAGGTGCGCTGGTATGGAACAGTGGATGACAACGAACCGGGATGTCTCCTTGGTGCTCAAGGATACCGTCACCGTAAGCTCTATACCGCACCTTATGACTATCTACGGACACCAATGCCTCGTACTCATTCCTGGTAGACCACCGCTATGTCTTCGCTGCAAGCGTGTGGGACATGTCCGCCGGCAGTGCAAAACGCCGAGATGCTTGCAGTGTCATCGTTTTGGCCATTCGTCAGATGCCTGCGTGTCTACCTACGCCAGTAAACTACGTTCTGGCCAGTCAAGCACAGAGGAGCCACACCTGGATCATCTCATGGATGCTACAGAGGTAATCGATGCGTCCGGTGAAGCTGCAGACGCGACAAATGACGGTCAACGCGTGCCTACAGAGACCATGCCCCCCATCATCCGCGCAAGTGCATTTGCAGAAAAAAGCGAAGAGAAAGATGCTGATCCCCCCGACCCAGAGAACCTTAAAGAAAAGCCTCCTGATAACCACGACGAAGCAATGGATACCAGCCAGACACGGAAGCGTCCCGCACCATGCAGCGATGTTGGCAGAGCGACTGCATCGGACGCCGTTGAGCAGGCGTCCTCCTCCGATGGTCAAAGTGTTGCCTGCCTTGGTGGTGGTGGGACGCGTCGGTTATGCCAGCGTCCTCAGGGAATCACCGCAAAGAAGTGCAGAGGACGTAAAGCCGCAGATTCACCTGTGGCTAAAGGCGACGAGAAAAAAGTTTAGGTGAGCACAATGGCTGCAGCGTTTAACTTCCCCACGTGTGTTGCGACACTGAACGTGCGTGGCCTCAGAAACGTGAGGCGTCAACGGCAGTTACACAATGTGCTCTTGCAGCATCACGTTGACGTGGCTGCTGTGCAAGAGACTAAGATTTCATCTCCTGGTGATATAGATAGTGCACTGGAAAATTTTGCAGATTACGACGTGTGCATTAGCCAATCACAAGGGGCTTCCGCTGGATGCTTCTTGTTAATTAGAAAGCAGCTCAATCACTCTTTGACCTCGCTACGCGTAGATGGGGAAGGCCGCCTTATATGTTGTGACATCTCTTTTCATTCCCGCCATTGGAGGTTTATTTGTGTCTATGCTCCCACAAAAGTGAATGATAGGAAACTTTTCTTCCTTTCTTTAGCGCCGCTGCTACATACCGACAGAGATTTGATAGTTTTGGGGGATTTTAATTGTGTTTGTGACACCAGAGATCACTCGTACATAACCAATCGTTATGATGCAAGTGCTTCCTCACTTCAGCAGATTATGAACGACAATAATCTAATCGACGTAGGAGCATACGCGTATTCATCGGTAAGGTTCACGCACTTTCAAGGCGTCTCTCATGCTCGACTTGACCGAGTTTATATCTCCATAAACCTCTGGTCTCACATTCACAAGTATGTCGTGAAGCCTATATTTTTCACAGACCATTGTTTAGTAGCTGTTTCATGGGGCCCCCGAAAATTCGGCAAGTTACCTCCAAATTGGGACTTATGGAAGCTTAACATACAGCTCTTGCGCGAAGAAAATTTTGTAAAGAAAGTGAAAGAATTGATACTTGAAATGACACAGTGTCGACAGCTTCCAATATTTGCACGCTGGGAATTGTTCAAAGAGAAAGTTAAAAGCGAAGCTATCGGTATTTCATGCGAGATAGCTCAGAGGAAAAGAGCCGAAAAAACGTTACCTTCATGACTTGCTTCATAAGTTGCACGCCTTTGAAAGCCAGCAACCCGGGAAGTACGTTGACGAGATAAATGTAGTCCGAGCACAGATGCAGAAGCACGATACAGATGCGTACAGAGGGGCAATGGTGCGTTCGCGTGCTTCTCGTTTCATTGATGAGGAACCCACAAAGAAAGCTCTTGGCGATGAAAAGCGATATGCACTTTCCAAAGAAATCTTGGAAATTGAATCACATGGTTCTGTGTGCACAGAGGTGACGCAAATAACGGCCGTATTTGAAGACCACTACAGAAATCTGTTTACAGCGGCTAGACGTCTTAGTGATTATGAAGAAAAAGCCGATCAATTTATTGCCCTTATGCCACACTTGCAAGATGATGATCGACTCATTGTGGATGTGCCCATAACGAAGGAAGAAATTAAATGTGCTATCGGAGCGCTACAGAGAAACAAAACACCTGGGCCAGACGGTCTCAGTGCGGAATTTTATGTGGTATTCGAGGAAATGCTTCTACCTTTTATTGAACTGCTTTTTAAAGAGGCCTATGAACATGGTGAACTGCCTAACTCTTTCTATCAGGGCTATACAACCTTAATCCCGAAAAGTACCGACAGCGAAGCCCTAAAAAGAGTAAATGGATATAGGCCGATATCCCTATGTAATGTCGATTATAAAATATTTGCTAAAGTACTCACAAATAGGTTGCAGATTATCATCACTAAACTAGTAGGGGATCACCAAACATGTGGAATACGAAGTCGTTCTATACAGACGAATATACATATAGCAAGGTCAGTTCTTGAGTGCATTGAAGGAAGTGTTGATCAAGTAGCTCTTCTTCAGATTGACCTCGCCAAGGCCTTTGACAAGGTACAGCATGATTTTTTATTCCGGCTACTGCGTCACCTACGGCTAGGCGATGCATTGTACAAAGGCATAGCACTTTGTTATAAAAGGTGCACAACAAGGTTAATTGTAAATCGCACTCTGTCAGGCGTAATCCAGGTGAATTCATCCGTACGTCAGGGGTGCCCGCTGTCCCCTTTACTTTTTGCCATATATATGGAACCGCTTTGTCTGAGTGTACTTGTTAATTCTAGCATTAGAGGATACAGGTATGAAGTTGAGGAAATTAAAGTTTTAGCTTATGCGGACGACATTGCCTTCTTTTGCACCGATAAACCTAGTGTTCAGGAAGCAATAGATACCACATTGCGGTTTTGCGACGTTGCGGGAGCTAGCATTAACTTTGAAAAAAGTAGAGGATTTTGGATAGGCATGTGGGCTTCAACTCCTTCAGTGTTTGCGAATGTTCATTGGAATGAAGCTCCAATTAGGTACCTTGGGGTACCTCTCGATAATTACCGTAATAGTGGTCCTCATTGGACGTCTGCCATAAGTACTATACGTCGAAAAGTGGCTAATTGGCAGGGTCGTGACCTTTCTATTTTGCTAGAGCTAAAGCATGCAATGTATTTCTAGCGTCAAAACTTATTTATGTCCTGCAGGTGTTGCACTGCTCCCGTGTCCATTTACAGGCATTTCACAGAATATTCGCTTGTTTTATTTGGCGTTCATCTTGGGAAGCTATGAGAAGAGACAATCTTTTCCTACCGCTCGATAAGGGGGGCCTCAATCTTGTGCATTTGTTTGTGCGACAATTGGTACTTCGCTTCTTCTACCTGAAAGATGTTTGTCATCCATTTCTACTAGCCGTTCTTAGAACCCGTATTGCTTATCACCTCCCTTTTCTTTTTGTAACGACAAACACTCCTCAAGAATCGCGGCTATGGGGCTTTCTGAAAGAAATTGTTGACACTCTCTGTTTTTTAAAAGCTAGATTCACATTAGAGTACTTATATACTGTCGATAGAACAACACTATCTGCTGCACTCGTGAACGACCTTTTCTCTGCGCCTGTTTACCGGTTGCCATATTTGTCGTTATCTGGACATGATGTGTTTTTCCGTGTACGTAAAATGTGTGTATCACCTGCTGCGAAAACATTTTTCTTCAAGCTACACACGGGTACGTTACCTGTGAAGACCTGGCTTAATGAAAAAGGAATACACGTACCTTGGTCAGTAAACTGTAGACTTTGCAGTCAACCTGAGACCATTGAACATTGTTTTATTGTTTGTCAAGATGCATTTTATTTCTGGGACATTCTCAAGCGGACTGAGCTACGCCTGTGGTTGAAAAATTATCGCTAAAAGACCTAAACAGGTATGTCTCCCGCGGAATCGCATTCACAAACGTAATGTTATGTTGAAAAATAGTAATACACCGTTACACGACGCGAAAATGGATTGTATAACGACGTCGAGGCATCATTTGAAAGAACACAGAGCTGCGTGCTTTGTAGCTTTGAACCCATTACGGAGGCACTGGTAATTATGGCGTAGTGGGTACTTCCCTACTCGGCAAAATGATAAGTTATGGCGCAGGAGATACCTACCACTTCTACTTGCACTAGTTTCCTCAAGCGTTTAAAGTGGCCTCTAAGAAAGTAGCTCCTTCTGCTTACGCTGTCACTGTCCTGCAGTTCCGCGCAGGCCTGGCTCTAGCACAGCATATCCCCCTTAAACACGAGATCCCAGCGTACGAATACAGTGTTTCTCACGCCTTTACATGATGATCGACTGGGCGATTTACGCGAAAGATTCACGGTTTACCGATGATTCCCTCCTGAGCTTCGCCCACTCATCATCATTCACCCCGTGGATATGCTGTGATTTTTTTGGCTGTGTAGCGTAGAGAATTAGCAAATGAAAGTTTAAACTGTTCGCTCTTTTCGGGTAATGTGGTCACGATATGAAATTTCATGTGTCTGTTTGTTTGCTGCATGCTTCTTTTCTTCGCCTAGCACACCTTGTTCGGCGTTTCACCAAACCACAGCCTTTTGGTGCGTGCCCTTATCATTGCATCGCGGTACTTATCCTAATTGATCAGCTCAAGCTTCGTGCGCTTAACAGCTCAGCATTTCTGTCGCGCACATTGACGCTCGACACTCTATCCTCTTTTCTACAAGCGCAATTAAAATCTCCCAGAATGACAAGAATTCGTTCAGTATTTAAATACCCTTCAGCACAGTCAAAAAAGAATTCGCTTTCATTAATTTTGTTTGGCGCATAAACGCACACTATGAGGCAGCATACTACAGAGAAAAAAAATCTCATGCAACCAACCTCCCACTTTCACAAGAGGATACTTTCAACAACCGATATGCTATTTTCAATAAAACTGACGCATTCTCCTGACCGCCCTACAGCGCGACAAACACACACATTGTATCAGGAGCGAAAAAATATCACAGCATATCCACGGGGTGAATGATGATGAGTGGGCGAAGCTCCGGAAAGAATCATTGGTAATCCGTGAACCTTCCGTGTAATTCGCCCAGTCGATCATCATGTAAAGACGTCTTACGCAGCCCCTTACACAGGCCGGAACGCGCACCGCGTTTGCCGACGCCATCACATGACTGCTGATAGAGTATAAGGCGGAGAGGCCACAGCGTCTTACACCAGCGTCTTACACGGGCCGTAACGCGCTAGCACAAACGTGTTAGAAACGCGCAGTCTTTCGTTAATGTTGGGTATTTACTGTCATCGTGGTGCATGTGTCGATGTGCGCTTCGTGGCGTAGAGGCTAGCGCCGAGCGTTCGGAAGCGAGGGGTCCCTGGTTCGATTCCGCGCTTCGGACACAACGTTCGGAATTTTTTTCTCATCGTCCATGGTCCACCAAGCGCGATCCGACACGTACGGCGACGATCCAGGAGAATGAGAGGAGCGCTCCCCGCGCAGCCTGCGCAGCAGCCAATCGGAGAGCAGTTGCACCGCCAACGCCATCTAGCGGAACTTCACCCAACTTCCATATTGTACGCATGTCTATGGGACAGCGCCCTCTCAGAAACGAGACGAGAAATGGAGATGACGACACAGAATGCGTACAGCGCCATCTAGTGTATCGTCACCCAACTGCAGTTTGCATGCATCTCTATGGGACAGCGCCACCTATTGTATGCTAAGTGAGACGCTACTGGCTACGCAGGATGCATCGACAAGCGAGAACCGCCCAGGTGATGCCATAAGGAGCTTCGCCCCTAAAAATCCACGCATCTCCACGAAGTGAACCACGACGAGAGGGCGAAGCTGGGGATCGTTCTGTGTTACCGTAAATCACCCGTGGCATTGCCCACTCATGCATGGAAGAGTGATACACGCGTTGTCATGTATGCTCCTGCTGTTTATGAGATTCCTTACTCCTACGTCGTAATCGTGCCGAGTTCCGGATTGAATTAGTTGACGGGCACGCTGCGAATCCTTATGGTTCAAATACGCATAAGAGAAAGCCCCCACCGGCACTGCATTGCTGATTATTGATGATTGTGATTCGGTTAGGAAAGGACGCTAATTCCTGGATCCCATGTATGGAGCACGGCTAAGCGCCCGTGGGGGTGGGGGAAAGGGAGTGAGTGAAAGAGATAGAGAGGAGACCTGGAGTTCTTTAACGTGCACTGGCAACGCGCAGTACACGGGCCTCTGGCATTTTCCCTCCATCGAAAATGCGACCGCGGCGTTCATCGAAGAAAGAGCGTTTCCATAGTCAACGCGCGCCGTTCGCTCTCTCTCACAGCAGCAGATGACACTGTCTTGGTCCACTGTCTCCGGCGTCGGCCTACGCATGCACACACATCTTCTGAATAAACTCATGACTGCCGTTTCGCGCAAACATTTGAATAAATCAAGCTGAAGTTGGGTGCCAAGTGAAAAGTGATGTGGGAAAATGGTGACGTGGTTTTCTGGAATGAAGGATCATCCTTCTGGTGTTCTTTCTTTTTTTCTTAACATACGTGGTCTGCTATGTCATTTAATCGTGGTGAATATCTTCTTTTCTTAAAGGATGCAGCAAAACATTTTGAACATCGTCAGAAAATGGGGCCGATCATCGCGGAGGCTCCAGGAAAAATGAGAGAAAAGTTTTGTTGCGTTCGCGCCACAGGCAATTCGCCTTTTGTTCTCAAACGCAGCTGAAGAGGACCCTCTGCTTTTTTTTTAATAAACGACGTAACTGGGTGTGCAGACCACGTCGCTTGAGCAAGAAATGACATCGCTCATTTCATTATCGCCCATAATTAATCTGTCACGCTTTGCTTGTTCATTTTTAATTCAACGAATAAAGAATATTGTTGTATTTCCCGTAAGGAGCAACGAAAAAAGTAAACCGACGTTGGGGGTCGTTCGTCCCACCCATGTCATTTATTGAAAGAAGAACGGGTGCTTTCCAGCTGTGTTCGAGACAAAATGCGGAATTATCTGGTGCATGGAGTGCTATATTTGGCTTATATACTCACAGGGTCCTCCAAAACTAATCGGCACTGTGTTTTCATTTTGTTGAAGATTGGGGCCACTTTGAAGTGGACTAATTACCACCCAACATATTTACGTCTTTCTTTCTGGGACTTTTCCAGAGCGAAGTGGAATAAACACGACGCCATCCATCGTCTACGATGGACTGGTGGATGACGAGTGGGTGTGGTCCGACGACGATGGAAGCCTGATTGTGCGGCCTAGGTGTTCAAATGCGACTCAAGTGCCTCTACCTTCCAAAACCTCTAGGCGGTAACCTTACATGGCTTCATAACGCCACCTCCCCGCGTGACGCCTATTTATCCTGGGTCACCGAAGGTCCCGGAGAAGTTGGCGAAAATGCATACGTGTTGGAGAGGAACCACACCGCTCCCGAGCATTCTGGGACATACAGCTGCGAGACTTCTGAGGGCGCGCGTCACTCCATCAGCATCAGAATAGTAGGTACGTGATAAAGATTTTCAACAACGGTAATAGTCGAAGCACTGCAGGGGTATCTGGCTATGATGCTTCGCTGCTGAATCTAAGAACGCGGGTGCGATCCCCCAACGTCCGAATAGGTCATCTAGTGGTGATGGCGCTCCATTGTTGGCACGAGAGAGACGGGTTCGGTGAGGGTCTCGATGGAGGCGAAATTATTTGAGGACCGTTTTCTGTTCGTTTTCAGTACACGTCAAACAAATCCAGGCGCAGAAAATTTCTGTAGCGCTCAACTACAGTGAGCCTCTTAATCATATGGTGAATATTGCACGTAAAAGTCCCGCAGTTAATATTATTATCCGCCCGCGGCTGTCACAATTCTATCGAGGCGAAATACCAGGGGTCGATGTAGTTAGATCCGCTAAAGAAACCTCGGCAGCCAAAGTTACGGAGCCTTACACGGCAGCGTTCCTCATAAATATGTTACGGTTTTTCCACCTAAAACGCCAGCAGTAATTATTATGAGAAAACCTGAAGTCGCGAGGCAGTAACTGCCTGTGAATACTGAAACTATGAGGCATTCGCTTGCGCGGCGAACGCTTTGCACTTGTTCCGCCATTGGAAGCACTGTGTTTACGCTTTAGTCCATTCTCGTTTCGCTTTATGCTGTCATTTCTATAACTTCGTTAAAAGTTACACAAGACGCCAAGAATGTGCAGAACACAGTACCTAGGGCGAGTGATTTCTTTCTACCGTTATCACAGCGCGTAAGACGACACAAAAGGAGACATGTGAGGCAAAGGACTACCACTCAAATTGCTTGTGTGACGAGCGAGTTTCTTTATATTATCTGGTGACCTGAAATGAAAAATGTACCGGAAGCATACCCGGACAGAGCTTGAGTGTTCGCATCAGCAGGAGGTACTTTATTTCACGGTAGGGCTCCAACTAATGGTAGGGTAGGGCTCCAAAAAGGGCTCCAACAGGATAACCCCTAACGCTACTACAATAAGATATCCTTGTCTTCAAGGATCGACCGCAATATCACTAAATCAATTAAATCCTCGTGTCGAAAGAACGTTAAAAGGCAATGACGATGAACGATTATCCGTGAATCGACTAAAATGTTTGACCGACCATCACTATGTTTCACTTGACAATCTTGAAGCTCGGTCATAAAAAATTCAAAGGAGAGAATAACGGGAAATGGGCCCCTGTCACCTGAGGAGCAAGACAGATTAATGTAATCCTTAGATAAAAGTCATGCACCGCTAATATTTACCACGTGAAAACAACTTCGAGCGGTGCGGCAACTATGCGGGCCCAATCCTACCTGAGAATAGCGTGCAAGAGGCGTCGGAGGAGGGTGGTTGCCGAGGCTAGTGGGATCGCGTGACGGCGCCTCATACTTCTTTTTATTTTAGCATGGAGGAAAGTAGGCCAAAACGAGGGAGTGGGCCTGGAAACTGATCTTTGGAGCGCATATTCCTGGCGGTGCTTTTGTGAAGTCGACAATATCGATCCACTGCAAATTTTCGAAGTCCGAAAAACCCGTCCGCTCCTAGTTCGAATTAACGGTTGCGTATGCCAACGCGTTTGATTCACCGAGAGCTTTGACCTATTGAAATACGCAACAGCCTGCCGGGATCAAGCCTCCAACTAACTGCAATTTCGAATGCACCGAGTTTGAATTGATATTTCACTTGTACACCAAAATTGGTTGATAGGGCAAGAGTGCACGACGAACACGAAAGCGTCCTCTTGACTTCGCTAACAAGGAATGCTTATGTACGATTTTTCTTTTTCACTGATGTCAACGAAACTTTCAGTATTTGTTCTCCTCGGAACTGCAATAATTTATGCCAAGCCTGGCGGCTGCAAGCGATTTCGTTATCTCGAAAAAGAATTTTAAATATTTTTTGCGGATTTCCACACGAGCCACCCTGGGTTTTGGTGTCATTACTCGCAACGCTGCCTGCCCGAGCAGGCAGCATCTTAAGCAAAACAGGGATACTTCAGAAGTAAAATTGTCGCTGTCAATTTGAGACGAGCTCAATACATCGCTGGATGACATCGCCATTTTCATTTTTTAAATTTGAAGCATTTCTTAGCGAACTTCGGCGACCTTGAGCGCATCTATCTATCTATCTATCTATCTATCTATCTATCTATCTATCTATCTATCTATCTATCTATCTATCTATCTATATATATATATATATATATCTATATATATATATATATATATATATATATATATATATATCTATCTATCTATATATCTATCTAAGTACCTACGACTTTGTGCTCTCCTGGCCGTTTCGTTAATCGGATGTATACGAAAATTGGTCTGCCGCAACAAGACTGCATGGCGAAGATGAAAATCATGACACGCATGTCATCAGCAGCATGCTTTACATGCGACGGTCTTGGTGCTCCCCTGGCCTTTTCGTTAATGGCATGTATACGAAAATCGGTATGCCACAACATGACTGCATGATGAACATAAATGACACGTCATAACATGAAAATCGTGACATGAATGTCATCACCAGCATGATGTACGTGCCACGGTATTGGCACTCTTGCGGGCGTTTCGTTAACCTGATATATATACCAAAATTGGTATGGCGAGACACCAGTGTCTCACGACCATGAACGATACGCTTTCAGAACATGAAATTCGTGACAGGCATGTTATGAGTGACGTGATTTGCACCACACGCGTTTCGTTAATGGCATGTATACCAAAATTGCTATGGCACAACACGACTGTATGAAAATACAAATGACAGGTCATAACATTACAATCATGATATGCGTATCATGAGCGGCATGGTTTCATTGCCGCAGTCTTGGTGCTGTTGCGCCGTTTTGCTAACTTCATATGTACCAAAATCGGTATAGCGAGACAACAGTGCAGATTCATTTTACGTTCCTGATGCGTGCTTCGCATTTCCTAGATTCCCACTGCACATGGGATCTACCATTTGTTTTTTGGTACCAGCTTCACCAGCTTCATAATTCTGATGGCGGGGAGGCTGTACGTCACCGCGTACGCTGCACAAAGCGTCTACCTGTTTCGGTTTCGGCTTTAACACAACGTTCATTGGGCTATTTAAAATTATTGGTGATTTTGTGAGCATACTGACTCACCGTGGCTGCTCCATTGCTCTCAGTACCATTTGAAAAGAGCGATATCAGAATAAGGTAGAAAAATCGCCGGAGTTCCCCTTTAACAGTCATGCGACCGCAGGTGCCTAATGCTCGATTCGCACTACTCCAGTAAGTACTGGACCCCAAGGTATGTGGCTATGCGCCGGAGGTGTTTGAATTTCGACGTTATACCGAGTGACATCAAGAACCATACGAAACCTCTAAAATGCTACGAGATCGCAAATTGCGTTGGAAAAACAAGAACAAGACGTAAGCTTGCGATTGCAATGGAGACACAACAAGGAAATAGGCAGACAGAAATGTGGTTTGACGACTGAAGGTAACTTAACTCAAGCCAACTGGTCAAAATTCAAACCCTGAACCCAGAAGTGCAAAGCAACCACCCTACGACTTCTCTATAGCGCCTGTTCCCACGAAGATCATGTAAACAAGCCTGTTGTGTCAGCATTAGTCGTGCTCGTGCTGGTCTAGCGTTAATTTTGCTCGTGCTATTGGTAACTCCTTCAATAGCAGTCCAATCAACAATGCATACTTCACCGCGAAACTGCGCAAACTGAGCAATCTGAAAACTGCGTAGGCAGTACACCGCCGGCGCAGACTAAGAAGTGCTTTTTTGAAGACAAGTGACCTGCATATAATGTATATCTCCGAAGCTGTGCATGTATACAAAACGATGACCCTTGCGATCATGCACAGGAAGTTAGCCGAGCATGCGCCCGTCGCTGAGCACTGTAATACCATCTAGCGCAACATACAACTCTTCTACTGCATGCGCGCAACTACCACCGATCTTTCCTCGACTGCGCAGGAATACCCCAGCAAACGACACACGTGCTCGGCGGATGAAACGAGATACTCACCGCGAATGGTTCCCCGGGTTTCCTGCGCCGCCAGGTTGTGCTGCGGATACCGAGATGACTCGTTGTCGTACTGACTGACATCTAGATACCATTTGAAGCAATGTCACACAGTTTGGTCCCTTAGTGGAACGCACTGCAGCAGTACAAAATTTCGCCTTGTGAACCGGTCCGAGTATTATGTTTCAGTCGCTAAGCACTGGAGGACATTACCGCGCCGTAGCCTGAAGTTCTCTACAAAAAAAAAACAAAGAAAAACAAGAAACCAAAACAAAAACTAACCGATCCCTGTTCTCTAACGGTAGTAGAGATATTACATTTTATCATTGGCAACCCTTTGGCCGACTCACTCCTGTCGACGTCTTTGATGAACCAACGTTACGTACAATACTACTCAGTTTGCAAAAATACTGATACTACACGCAGCGCAAGGCTCGATGCCAAGCAATCCATTACAGGGAATTCCTCAATGAATGCTTCGTATCCCAGCGATTCCCGCAACTCTGGTATCTGCCGGATTTCTTTCTCAGGTTATGTGAAGCTACACTGTAAAAAAAATTTACTCCCAGGTGGGAGTAAATGACGTGTCCTCTAGTGAGCCTCCCATTTGGAGTTAATTTTACTCCGTAGGGAGTAAAACTTCCGCTTGCCGAGGGACAAAAAATACAGGGAATCGTACCTCATTACAGGTTCAATACTCTCCAGCCTACAGGCATAAACCTTTCAAAGGGAACCCTTGAGTCCCATAGATGCGGTGGGGGGTTAACAAAGACGACAAAAGGTTAAGGTATGCACAAGCTAACAGTGTTTCTCCCAGAAAGTCCACTTTCAGGTGCGGAGCCCCCATCTGGTTCGACAAGAACAACGGCGTTAAACAGTGTAGTTCTATTTTTAGCCACAAACGCCGTGATGGCATCTGTGGGTGTGTTCAATTATATATTGAACTCGGCACGCATGGCGGCGAGGAACGATGGGCTAGGCGGCGCGTTTGTGAACCTAGTGCTGCTACGGCAACGCCAGGCAGATGAGAGGGCGCTTTCGACAACCTAGCGAAGAAACGCGACGACGCGGTCGCACGCCGCAGCAGGTAGATGCGGACCGCGCATCTAGAGCGGTAGAGCGGACCGCGAGCCGAGTGCCACTGCGGCGAGTGTTGACGCCGGCGTCAGTTCCGGTGGGAGAGGTCACGTGCTTTCCGGGCACGGCTTTTGCGGACGCTTTTTGCGGACGGCAGCTGGGCACGTGCTATCGCCAACCTAGCCAAAAAAAACGCTTTCGCGTTAGTATTTGCTCGGAGCGAAGGTATCGCAACCGGAAAGCCTCCCTTTTCCATTCTTCCCCAACTCGGCGGAGTATAGCTGGTAGAGCTCTTGTGAGTAGCGTTGAATGAGGTGCGCCGCCCACTGCGTTACACCACCAGGCTTCAAAGTCCTGTCTGAGGATGCTTGAATGCACAACCTGGCGTGGCTCCAAGGAGTGGTTGGCGGCAGATCTTGTGGCTTACCCCGGGTGGGGACTCGATCATGTACTATCGCCATCATTGCATTGTTTCAGTCCTCCGAAGCGTTATTTGCCTTCGTCACACACGGCCTGGCTCATAGGTGTTCGCGCTTTCGTCTTATGCGTGCTGCTTGCCTTCGATGTAACGCATAAGAAATCATCGGGAAAACTGCGAGATAAATAGAGCTTATACATCTTATTTTACGTAATTCAAAGTTATTTTATGTTTGATTAGTGACTTTGGATGGGTTATTTATACTGTGGGAGGCGACCGCACGATTTACTGTGATTGGAAGGGAAGACCCTCAGGACACGAACCCACATATATGTCGAGTCCAAAGCCCTGGGTGATAAATGGAAATACTAGAAATGGGAAAGTTTACCTCGATGTGCAATAACATTCAACTGCTTATGTGAAAACACTTTACACTTTCGTGTTATACCGATTCCTCTGACAGATGGATCTAGCACATATTGCCATATGGCGTCTTTCTATTTGTAGCGACAGCCACGCACTGTTAGCATTTGTACCTTCGGTTTGCGTCTTTGCATGCGTAACGCTACGCTTCTAGTATGAACACGTGTGCATGATGCTATGGCGTTCGACCTTCATCCCTAGTGTCGACGCCTTCATAAGGAGCGTCCAGCTCGAACATTGCCGGGTATAAAACGGCGTGCATCGCCGAGCTGTGGTGTTCTATTTTATTGTGACCCGCCGAAAGACAGCTGCACCTGTCGGCGCCACTTCCGCCGAATTAGGAGGCGGTCAACAATAAAAAGTGGCTACCCCAAGACACACTCTACGTCCTGCTGTTCTAGTCACAACACTGCTTGACAATATTTTTTTAACATCACGCAGTGTTCAAGATACAGCTCCACTAAGGCGAAAGCTGGGAAGGTGAAAGCATGCGGTGGTGCTCCCGTGTTTACCATAGGAAACATCAATCGCTGCTAATGGGTTTGCTTGCCATGGCCACGACGACGACGTTAGGCGCAGAAGGCGAGGGCGCATTAGCTGGAACACGTCAGAAGCGCCTCTAACACGACAACCCTACACATACGCTGTCTGGATGCACTGGGTCCAGCATCGGCCCACAAATATACACACACTGCCTGACCGCACCGCGTCCAGGATGTGCCCACCCTGACAACACCAGAGATATGCCACAGGCTACCGCAAAAGGCGCTCCGCCCCTCAAACGCGAGGTAAGAAGGAATATAGGGCGGCTTGTACGGCTTCGAACATGAGCGCCGATACGGGAGTGGCAGAACACCGGTCACCTTTCGCCGTGGATGGCGTTTCCCCGCCGACTATTCTTCGGGCATGATGACAACAAGAATAAGCTTTCATTAAGTAAGCTTTAATTAAGTTTCCAATAACTTTCGTAAATTTCCAATAAGCTTTCCTTATTTTCCATGGGTGCCAGTTGAAACGGTTTATTTTTTCGTTAGAACCAACTTCGGCTGTTACAAAGCAATGATTACTGAATCTAACTTTAACTTCGTAGCAACTACAGCATGATACCAGCTCAACACATGCATACATTCTCTCTAATCTGGCATCGCTATCAGGCTGATAATGCGCATACGGGGCTGTGTTCCGCACGCCATCACACTACCTACATTTTCTAAGTCATATTTACTAGTCAATTTTCATAAACTTCCTAGAACTTTTATCTCTAATGAAAGGGCTTTAATTCTGTCAGAAGTAAAAGACGTACAGCTAAAATCCCCTCACAGTAGTAAAAAATTTTCACAGATGTAACATCGTTCAATTACCTCAAAAACAAATTTCGTTCTACTTCGACATTTGGTGCATAGACACATACGACTCAGCAATTCATACCAGGCAGCAATAAGTCGATAAAAATTAACCGACAACTTTGACATGTGAAAACATTCTCAACCGAAAAGCCAACAGTGTTACATATAAATAACACGCATCTACCCGACTTATCAACAACATGACAGAAACAAACATTAAAATTGGGACGGAAGGCGGCCACCATGCGGTAAGTGGTCTCTTCGCTTTCTACATTTGTCTCTTGCACAGCGACTATACCCAGATCGCTGACACACAGGAGCCGATTCAGCTGATATTGCCGCCTTTACATGCTAAGCACCCGTACATTTAAAGTGCCTATCCGAAAAGCTTTTGGTAGTTAACCATCCATGGCTATTGCGGCAAGATAGACGGGCCTTTCATCAAAAGACAAACAACATTTAATGGTGGCCCGCCAACTCACGCAAACAAGAATCGGGGAATAAAAACTAGCAGATCTCCCGTGCATTGGGAATCAAGGAAATGCAAAGCACCATCTGGAATGTAAAATGGATCTCCATTGTTGTCTCGCTATGCCGATCTTGGCACATATGAAGTAAACGAAACAGCCGCAAGAGCACCAAGACCATGGTATGTGAGCCATGTTACTCATGACATGTATGTCACGATTTTCATGTCATTTATGTTCTTCATGCATTCATTTGGCATACCGATTTTCGTATACATCCCATTAACGAAACGGCCAGGAGAGCACCAAGACCGTGGCATGTAAATCCTGCAGCTCGTGATATACATGCCATGATTTTCATGTTGTGACCTGACACTTGCTTTCGTGATGCAGTGATGCTGTGGCATATCAATTTTCGTATACATCGCACTGACGAAACGGCCAAGAGAGCACAGGGTCGTAGGCTGCTGGGTAGATAGATAGATAGATAGATAGATAGATAGATAGATAGATAGATAGATAGATAGATAGATAGATAGATAGATAGATAGATAGATAGATACGCTCAAAGTCACCGAAGTTCGCTACGAAACGCTTCGCATTTAACAGTTCTGCAGTTGACGCCGGAGTGAGGAGAGCCCAAGCGTCGCGCGGCTTGCTTCTTATATAGCTCGCGCCGATTTGCCGCGCGCATCGCCACGGCGCAGCGGTGCCGTTATCTTGTCTGAGAAGTCATGTAGTGAACGATCAGCCACGTGTCTGTCGTTCCTACACAACCCCCCCCCCCGCCCCCTCTCTGAAGGAGTATGGGGGTTGGATGGGACGCCTCCGCGATGGTTTCGCGCCAGAAAGTCCTGCAAGGAGTATGGGGGTTGGATGTGACGCCTCCGCGATGGTTTCGTGCCAGAAAGTCCTGACGTAGTATGCGGATAACTCAAAGCGCGTCCTCTGCTGCGGAACCGATATCCGCCTGGCGCTGGTGTACTCGGTCTGCGATGGCACGCTCTGCGTGAACGTTGCTGGCCAGGTGGGCGCGGCGAAGGATCTGCGGCACCCGCAGAGTGCGCAGAGACGACGACATTTTTCGACCGTGTACTCCGCGGCTGGATCCGATGGGTGTCGATCGTGAAGGGTTAGTCCCCGGAAGGGCTCCGAACATACTGGGCGGGAAGGCATCGAGGCACCTTGGCTGGTGGTCTGTAGGCAGCTGGGAGACCGAACCTACGGAGGGTGCTCCGGAAAGGACGGTCCAAGGTGAGATGTATTCTAGTGGCCGCACAATGCCACGGGACGGGCAGGCAGGAGTTCGCCGGTGGGTATGGTGTTGAGTGGCGGAATGCGAGTTACAATAGACGTAGCAATTCCTCAACAGAGTCGGCGAGAAATTGACGACCGCGGTCACAGATAATTACGCGAAGCGGACCACGGCGAAGAACTACGAAGTGTAAGAAGAATACAGTGACGCATGAAGCTGTAGAGGAAGGAATCGTAACGGTTTCACCGTATCTAGTCAGGTAATCAACACAGACAATAACCCAATGGTTGTTGTTTGAGGAGGAGTGAAACGGTCCGAGCAGGTCGACACCAACTTTCTCGAAAGGAGTAGTGGGCGGTGCCACAAGATGAAGAAGGCCATGTGGAGTGCTTGTAGGTCGCTTGTGGCGCTGCACTTATCGCAGCTCGACACATTGTTTTGTAGTGTCGCATCTTAGGCCAGTAGAAACGTCCCTGTATTAGATGCAAGGTGCGAATGAAGCCGAGGTGTCCTGAAGTCGGATCATCATGCATGAAACGTAGAAAGTCACATTGCATACTTTCAGGAACAACGAGTAAATAACGCGCACCGGTTCTCGAGTAATTTGTCTTGTAAACAGTCCATCGCGAATACAGAGGCGACGACTGGCTTTGGGACTGTAGAAATCGGCAAACAGCGGTTCTAAGGTAGGTCACCAGGCTGTTCCCGCTGGAAGACGGTAGCGTTAGGAAACGTATCGGAGACAGCAGTAAGGCTATTGTCGAGTGAGTCCAGATCATCATTCGCCGTGGGCAAAGGAAGGCGAGATAGTCCGCGTCGGCATGTCGTCTTTCACTTTAGTACACAACAGTGAAGTCATATTCTTGGAGCCGTAAAGCCAAGCATGCTAGACGGCCAGATGGGTCACGGAGGGTGACAAGTCAACATAAGGAATGATGGTCGGTTACGATCGTGAACGCTCGCCCGTACAGGTAGCAGCGAAACTTCTTACCACTCAATATAGCCGCTAAACACTCTAACTCTGTCACCGTGTAATTCCGTTCTTCCTTGCTCAGAGAACGCTCGGATAAGCAACGACATGGTCTTCATTGTACGGCGTTGAACTAATACCCCCCCAATACCAATTCCGTTGGCGTCACTGTGTATTTCAGTAGGGGTAGACGGAACGAATTGACAAAGACTAGGCTCCGATGTCAGCAGAAATTTGAGTTGAGAAACGCCGCGTCGCACCCGGGTATGGGCTGTCCTTTCTTTCACATTGATGCTGAGTCGTATCGCAGTGTGGGCCCCTGCCGCCCACGGAACCGAGATATGTATCCGGTAGCCCTGCAATGGTAACACACAGGCAATTGACGGCGAGGTGCGTCGTACTCCTGAAAATCGTCATCACAGTGCAGGGGCATGAATGCATCTTCGCTCGGTATCCGGTACGTAGCTGCTGGCTTATCAGAATAACTGCAGTGACGTTCGCACCTCAACTCTTCGGAGTGATTGCGTTGCGGCCTTGATGGTGAGCAGCTACGGTGTTATAGTCCTCGACAGCTGTTGCATCAACAGAAACGTGATGAGGAGAGATCAGCATCATAACGTGTTGAGTGCAGGTGTCGAGTGAGCTCATCACGTATGATCTCATTTATTGTCGACGCCATGTCAAATCATGTGTAGTCACCAATACTCGCGAGAGTGGTCACAATCGGCAGACGACCGAATTTAGGCGTAATCCGGGACACCTTCAACGCCTCGAAAGTACAACAGTGACGTAGGATGTCGGCTACTGTGCCAAGGCTCTCTTGGCAGATGAGGAAGTTATATACGTTCTCAACCATGCCTTTCAATAGGTGGCCGACCTTGTCCTCCTCTGGCATGGAAGGGCTCACGATCTCGCACATATTTATTACTGCCTTAATATACTTCGTGCATGCCTCACCTGGGACTTGGGCACTCAGCAGCACTGTTTGCTCTGCCTGCTTCCTCGTCGCGGTCGAGTCTCCGAAACACTCCTTTATTTCGCGCAGGAAGCGACCCCATTTATTGAGAGTAGTTGCCAAAGCAAACGAGGGCCGTGTCCGTCATGAACAACACGACATTCGAAAGCTGAGTTTTTAAATGCGAAGAATTCCTTAATGAACTTCGGCGACTTTGAGCGTATCTATCTATCTATCTATCTATCTATCTATCTATCTATCTATCTATCTATCTATCTATCTATCTATCTATCTATCTATCTAGCCACCTAAGAATTTGTGCTCTCTTGGCCGTTTCGTTAATGGGATTTGCACGAACCTTCGTACGCCACAACATGACTGCATGGCGAATATAAATGGCAGGTCATAACATGAAAATCATGACATGCATGTCCCGAACGGCATGATTTACATGCCACGTTCTTTGTGCTCTCCTGGCCGTTTCGTTAATGCGATGATCCACAACAGAATGATCCCTGGTCACCCTCTTCTTCGTTTCGCCCCCAACCATGGCGCGTTACAATACCTTTACACAGCAGCTCACGTGCTTTTGTTTGCTCCTTCAGAACCGATACTTCTTGCGCCTTTGAAATGTAGCGTTCGTATCGACGCCGACGCCGTTCCAGGGCAACATAGAGTGAGATCTCTCGGGCGTGGTCAATAACAAATACATTTTCACGTATTCCCAGCAGACGTTCAGCCTAACGCTCACAAGGTAAAGAATAGCGAGCGCTCGACACGCGACTGCTTGCGATGCAAAATTGGCAGATCACATGTGCAGCGGCAATCAAGGGAATGCGAAGCACGCATTAGGAACGTAAAATGTATCTGCATTGTTGTCTCGGTATGCTGATTTTGATACATATGAAGTTAATGAAAATGAAACGGCAGCAAGAGCACCAAGACTGTGGCATGTACACCATGCCTTTCATGACACGCATGTCATGATTCTAATGTTATGACCTAAAGGTGAACATTTGACAGAGATTTTCACCTGTCATTTACGTTCGTCATGCAGTCGTGGTGTGCCATAGCACTTTTTGTGTATATAATAATAATAATAATACTCTTTATTCTGGCATGCGTAAAACTGTTACATGCCACCGAGATCAGGCAAAAGGAAACAGACGTTGCTGTTTCCTGACTAGGCCTACATCCCGGCACGTGAACAAAACAAGGACAGCAGTGAGGTAAGCGAAAACATCCAGTGCAGCATAATTCAATAACATCACTGTAAGAACTCAAAATCAAAATCTATATGGAGCAGTAGCAACTATACACTTCAAACGCAGGGAAGTACATTTAGAGAACAGCAGTAGACATTGGAAGTGGTAAAATACAAATGCACCTACATAAACATCCTTTAACGAAACGCGTGGCATGAAAATCATGCCGCTCATGACATGCATGTCACGATTTTCATGTTCCTAGAATGTGTCACCCATGGTCGCCATATATTGTTGGCTTGCCATACCAATTTTCGTATACATCCCATTAACGAAACGGCCGCAAGAGCCCCAAGACCGTGTGACATAAATCATGCCGCCCATGACATGCGTGTCATGATTTTCACATTATAACTGTCATTTATGTTTCTCATGCAGTCATGTTGTAGCGTGAGTCATGATGCGCGCCAATTATCGTATACATCCGTTTAACGAGACGGCCTGGAGAACAGACGGCCGTAGGCGGCTAGATGATAGACCGATAGGCTCAAAGTCGCCGAAGTTAGCTAAGAAATGCTTTGCATTATAAAACGCACGACTCAGAAGACTCGCAAACGGCAGCCGTGGGCGGCGGCGAATGGAGTAATTTATGGCAGTCTCCGGCCAATAGCAGCGGCCTGGTCTGACGACGCGCCATAGCAGCTTCGTAGACTGGGAGCAGTAGCCATAGTTTTAAAATAGGGATCCAGAGAGACTGGTAACTTTGTGCTGCGTTTGTGAGCCTTTCGCCCAGCGGACGACTACAGCATTTGGGCGAGCTGTTGACTGCAGCGTAAGGCAGCCGCACAGTGTGCGTTTTCAGCAAACCCGGCAAGTAGTTGAGGACCGCCTCACGGTATTATAAGAGCGGAGCTCTTTAAGCTGGCTGCTTCGGTTAAACGTGCGAGAAAAAAATTTTGTCCGTTATAAAATATGTGTGCCTGCACTCCTATGACACGCATGGAATTTGCGTGCAGCTCTTTCTTCTCGTGCTCATACTCTTAGGCGGCTACTGCTTTATGCGTTTCGTAGCATTGCATTCATTTCATTAGAATAGGTCGGTATAGTACTAGCAAGAGGGGGAGAAAGAAGGGAGGGTGACAAGGAGGGGACAGAGTAAATCATAGCATAGCCTTGTAGTATAGCAATAGGTATAGTAATAGGTAGTATAGGCTATTATAGCAATAGGTAGGAAAGTGTGGGTGAGGTACGGGACAGAGCAAAGCCTAGCACAGCCTAGTGTAGTGTAGTAAGGGGTAGGAAAGGACTGTGAGGGTGAGAATGAGCGAAAGGAGGATGGCAGAGGGCGAAAATAACCTATCCACGTACAGTATAGCATTGGCATAGCCTCGTCAACCAGTCTGTGCCTGTCAAGTCTCTGAGAGAGCAATATGAAGGCGCCGTCGGCGTAGCCGCAGACTGCCGCCGCTGAAAGCGCCACCGACGTAGATCCGCGCATACGCGATGCGCATCACCTGCACGATTTTCGTGTGAATGGGGGCCACGGGTCCTCGTGTTTTTAATAGCTGCGATAGCCGAACAGTGGGATGCACTGTGCTTCCAGAGCTCTGTATATCATTTAGAAAAATTTGTTTACAATGCTCTACGGTGTCACGTGTCTCTAATGGAGTCTGTCAAGATTGAAGTGCTCTTGCAGCGACTGTACCGTTATAGTACATTGCGCTTTCCATAAAGCAGAAAGAAAAGAAAACGCGTTTGTTTATTACAGTTGTCGTCGTTTGTCATTGTGCAATATGTAGAATACACAACCGTCGGCAAGCTTTCTTATTACAGATGCAGTGTGTCTTCCCAAAACATGTGCTTGCGAGAGTGCTCTTCTAAAGCACCTCCGGTGCAGTGCCTGGAACTTACTCATCAGAAATAAACAATTTATTCCAAAGCTGCCATATTCAGAAAGTAGGCCGTCCTTCGGGCCTCATCCTTCTTTATCAACATATTTTCCACTTTCTCACAAGTTTCCCCCGGTTCTTTTGAATAAGAGGAGCGCCATGAAATACCATCCCTTTCATATGCCCAGACCAATTCCAATTTTAGCGTGCCCGTGGGGGCTGATTGGCGACCAGGACAAATAAATACGAACATTTAAGGACCAAGAAAATTCAACCATCTTTAACGAGCAATGCGCCTGCAAATATGTCCTCTGAAATAAATTCGTAAAGTGCGCAAACTGTTTACTAGAGACGCAATATATGCGAAGGGCTGATATACAATTTAACATATTTTCCCTTGATTGTTTAGTATAAACACTACTGTATGTAGATGTCCTCATTTTCAGCTTGCTTAATAAGCATATGATTCATTAAGGTCAGACAATTTTAAGCAAAGTGGAAAAGCACCAGAGAAGAACTCCAACTAGCTAGTCGAAGTCGATTAGGAGTATTCCGCTACAACTTGCCTTAAGATCATATCATCTAGATGCATGAAACTCCAGCAATTACCATACACACACTAACATGATTCCTTGTCTGCGGTGGTGTCAGTGGTCCTACACTGCTGAAGGACCGGCTTATTTGCTACAAAATTCAACATAGTCTTGTAGGACATCTCCTGTGTGCACGATCCCGCAAGGTATCATAAGCACTCGTGTATTATGCACAGAGGTTGTCAGCACCTAGGGAAGATGCCATGCGGAACGGCCAGCTGGAGCGTGCACGTCAACAGTATCGTGAACTTACAGGCGCTTTAGCTTGAACTCAGGTCAGCAATCATGGCACCAAGAAAGAGCAAAATACGTTTGCACACTTCAAAGCAACCATACCGTTGCATCTGCGATGCAATCACAGGCAACAGGGACGCGGACGTACGCGGCAGGAGGTGGACTACGTCGCTGGTGCCACCACACGGAGTAAAAGACCAAACGGGAGAGGAAAAGGTGACGGCCACTCGAGCGCCGTCTGACAAGCAGAGAATTACAGCGGAGACTGTGGTAAAGCAACGGGTGGTAAAGGAGGTGAGAGTGCGGAGGAATGGCGTGAAGGTTAGGGAAAGGGAAGGACGTCGCAGTCACAAATGGACATTGGCGGCCAAGCCACTTTGGACCTAGACACGTCACCAAAGTCACGTAAAATGACATCACACCTATCGCGTGTTACCTTGCCGCCAACAGCATGCAAAAACTAATCACGTGGCATCTTCCCACCAAAACCATGTAACAGATGGTCATGTGACAAATCACGTGGCCCAGTTGAGCTTGTCCAAGCCCGACGAAGCTCGGACAGCCACATGCTCCGCTCTTAGTGCAGCCTGACACAACTTGTGCAAGTTGCCCATTTTTTTCTTTTGAAGTTTTTGTGCCACTGACTCCATAATTACGGAAGTGTACCTATGAAATAGCATTCAAGAAACGTCGTGTTGTTTTCGTTGCGATGAAAACGCCTAGTTTGAACAAAAAATTGTATATTAGTGGCCAGCATACCGTGAGAACTATTCAAACCGCCCGCCGGGAATGGCTTGGTGACCTAGATTCACCGTTTTCCCTCACTTATGGGTGGCAGTCGAGCCAGTTGTGCGAGTGGAGAGAGAGAGAAATTGTAAATGAAAGTTCGATAGAGAGGGTTAGCGTGCACGATAACGGTGTCCCAGTGTGTGCGAGTGGCAGCTAGGAGCACAGTGGCTAGCAAGCAGGAGAAAAGGAAGCCTTAGCTATTGTCGTGAGCAGTTCCCGCTGCCAGCACCCGCAGATAAACGTGTTCCTATAACTCTCTGCTGCATACGAGAGCTACGTTGACAGCCCTGGTCGCCACTGATGTGGCGCCTTGGCCCTTCAACACCACTGTTGTTATTTGGAACATTTACCCATTTGTAGCGCTAGCCTTTCCCTCTACTGACTTAAATTTCTGTGACTAAAGCGGTGTTAAAGGTAGTATTGACGTTTTAGGCATATTTAAGCATATCCCTATCACTCTTTCGAAAAATAAAACAATTTTTTTTGCCTTTAGTGTCCTTTAACATTCGAATTCACTCTATACTTCTCCCCACTAATTGACCTGCCGTGGGGTGGATAACAGGCACGAAATTCACGATAGTGTTCTTGCTGTGTGTTTTTGTCAATGGCCGGCGGACATCCCTAATATTATGCCCCTCATTTGGATTGGAAGAAATATTCTCTTAATAAGTAGTTTCATAAGAATGATAATGCGACTGGTAATCTAAGAAACTACCGACGCTCTTTTGCCTGCTTCTAGAGGTGAGCTGCGAGGCGCCCCCAGCTCCTGATAACGGTGACGTCGAGCTAGACTCTCCAGGTCAACCGGCTCCGGTGGCAAGCAAAGCTCACTTCGACTGCCGCTTGGGGTATGAATTGCACGGTTCAAATGAAACCACTTGCCTGGGAAGCGGTCGTTGGTCGGGATTGCCTCCTAAGTGCGATGAGACACGTGAGTATTTTTAGCGGTGTTCGTTTTTGCGATAAGCTTTCATGTTTACCAGTACCGGGAGTAGCACCTACATGGTACACACGGCTAAATATAAAGATGGCGGGTACATATAAAAATAAAAAAATTATAGATCCCACGTGCAGTGGGAGCCAAGAAAATGCGAAGCACGCATAAGGAACGTAAAATGCATTTGCATTATTGTCTAGCTATACCGAGTTTGGTACATATGAAGTTAACGAAACGGCCGCAAGGGCACCAAGACTGTGGCATGAAAACCATGCCGCTCATACACGCATGTCATGATTGTAACGTTATGACTTGTCATTTACGTTCGTCATGCAGTCGTGTTTCGCCATAGCAATTTTCGTATACATCCCTTTAAGGAAACGAGTGGCATGTAGATCATGCCGCTAATGACATGCATGTTATGCTTTTCATGTTATGACCTGTCATTTATGTTCGTCATGCAGTCATATTGTTGCATACCAATTATCCTACACATCCCACTAACAAAAAGGGCAAGAGAGCACCAAGACCGTGGCATGTAAATCTTGTCGCTGATGACATGCATGTCATGATTTTCATGTTATGACCTGTCATTTACGTTCGTGATGCAGTCATCTTGTGGCATGCCAATTTTCGTATACATTCCGCTAACGAAACGACTGGCATGTAAATCATGTCGACCATGACATGCATATCATGATTTTCATGTTGTCACCTGTCAGTCATGTTCGCCATGCAGTCATGTTGTGCCATACCGATTTTCGTATACATCCCATTAACCAAACGGCCAGGAGAGCACCAAGACCGTCGGATGTAAATCATGTCACTCATGGCATGCATATCATGATTTTCGTGTTATGACCTGTCATTTATGTTTGTGATGCAGTCATGTTGTAGCATGCCAATTTGCGTATACGTCCCATTAACGAAACGCATGGAATGTAAATCATGTCACTCATGACATGCATGTCATGATTTTCCGGTTATGACCTGTCATTTACGTTCGCCATGCAGTCATATTGTGGCATACCAATGTTTGTATACATCCCATTAACGAGACGACCAGGAGAGCACGAAGACTGTGACATGTACATCATGCCGCTCATGACACGCATGTCATGATTTTCATGTTATGACCTGCCATTTATGTTCGTCAGGCAGTCACGTTGTGCCATACCAGTTTTTGCATACATCCCATTAGCGAAACTGCCAGGAGAGCACTAAGACCGTGGCATGTAAATCATGTCACTCATGACATGCATATCATGATTTTCATGTTATGACCTGCCATTTATGTTCGTCAGACAGTCATGTTGTGCCATACCAATTTTCGCATACATCGCATTAGCGAAACGGCCAGGAGAGCACCAAGACCGTGGCATGTAAATCATGCCGCTCATGACATGCATATCATGATTTTCATGTTATGACCTGTTATTTATGTTAGTCATGTAGTCATGATGTGGCATACCAATTTTCGTAAACATCTGATTAGCGAAACGGCCAGGAGAGCACAAAATCGTAGGCGGCTAGATAGATAGATACGCTTAAACTCGCCGCAGTTCGCTAAGAAATGCTTCGCATTTCAAAACAAATAGAGCGAGGCGTTGTGTGATGTAATGGTCCCGGCTTCATGTAACGGCATCATAAAATGATGAAGAACTGACGGTACTGTGGGCGGAAGATTAGGCGGGGGGTGAGGGAAGGAGGGAGTGTTGACTGTTCTCACATGCCCTGCATTCACTACCGGTTCACTTGTTTCATACCACACTACTCAATCCGGAAAACTATAAAATAGGTCACTATAAAAGAGCGGAAGCGTAACACCTCACCAAGTAATGACACGTATGGTTGTTTTGGTTTGTTTAAGTAGAAAGCCATTACCACTTCCTCGTGACACCCGTGCTTGTTGCTTGAGGCGAATGCCGTTATCACTTTCCGTTACGCGCAGCGCAGGCCGCGTCTATCTTCCATGTCGCATCGGGAACCGTGTCGACCGTTCTTGAAACTCTGCATGCCTGGTGTGCACATTTGAGTGTCTCCTAGAATTTCACAGATAATGTGACAACACGTTATGGCGTGTGTATAAAAGCCGGCGCATTTAGCCGTTTGTAAGAATTTCCGTCGACCAACGCCGCTATTGCTGTGCATTGCCATTGGCTTTGTTTTTCTGTCCACGGGTTCTTTCAATAAACAGTTCGCCTGACATCGCCTTGAGTTATGCGTGCGTCGTCGTGACTGCTGCGTGAGTCACGATAACGCGACATCTGGTAGAGGTGCTTCTCGGTCCATGTACCGCACGGCCCCGTCCGGCCGTGAGCCAGGCCCATGCCGCCAGGAGAACGAATACAACCCAGTCCTTCGAGCTAGCCACAGACAGCAAAGACTCCCGCCAGAATACCAGCCGCTTCCCGACAATGACAAGAACACAAGGGCTACAGCAAAACCAGCACCCACGCTGACGGAAACAAGGTCTCCGGCAACCGTGGTCGTGCACCAACCCAAAGAGCCACCTACCTACCGTAGATCGTGGTACAAGGACCCGGAAAGCTGGCTGGCCACCTACTACGACGTCGCAGCCCTTAACTAGTGGTACCCCGACGATAAGCTGTGGCATGTATATTTTTACTTGGAAGACGCCGCAAGGTCTTGGTTCGAGAACCGACGGTCACCGCTTTCAATCTGGGACATCTTTCGCGCCGCTTTCCTGCACACCGCTGCAAGCGTCGTGAGTAAGGAAAGAGACGCATCTCTCCTGGAGACTGGAGTGCAGCTTCCGAATGAAACGTAAGGATCTTTACCGAAGAGATGACGCCGACACACCGACACGTCTAACGAAAAATTTAATCTCCTCATGCCAGGAGTGAAGCAGGAGCTTTTCGCCGGTTTAATTAGAAGCCCACAGAAGACAGTCCGAGAGTAACTCGCCGAGGCGACGACAGTAGAAAAGACCCTCGAGATGCGCACCCGGCAACACAATCGCCGCTTGCCAGAATCCGGAGAAGTCCAAAGACTCGGCCCCGAAGACCTATGCGATACTATAAGGGCTATTGTTCGCGAGGAACAGCGCCGGATGTTTCCTTTGTCTCAGCCTCAAGAAGCCCCCCTCGATGACATGGTTCGCGAGGAAGTACAGCAATCACTGCCTGCTCCCGAACCACCCCTACGCCAGCCCGAGGCGATGACCTACGCGGCTCCTACATGGCGAGCTGCCACCCCTCCTCACCCACCCAACGCCTCTGTAGTTTCGTCGCGAGCCACTGCCGCCACCTCCGACGCCATCCCGCTCGCCAGTAGTCCAGTGTGCGTCGAGGGAAACGAGTTTGGCGCACGCCGAAGAACCGCTAAATGACTAAATACTACACACTGTGGTGAAGCCGGGCACACCTACCACTACTGCCACTACCGCGACATGGGACTGCTTGTCTTGGACGTGAACACATCGCGTCCGCGCCCAGGTGAGCGACCTCCTAACGTCGCCAGCTACGTACTTAGAGGGCGCTAAAAAAACAGATACAAGAGAGGGACACACCGACATGTAGAGCGCCATGTGTGTCTGTTTGTCGCTCTCTTCTGTCTATTTAGCAACCTTTAAGTATGTGCACCAATTTGAACACACTAACCCAAGAGGAAGTTTTAATCGCCAACAACATCGCCGAAGCAAAGTGGCAACGACGAAGACCATCGCGTTCACCTTCGCCTGGCCGCTACATCTCGCCGGATCGCTGCAGTACACCAGCCCCACCCGGGACCGATCTCCGAGCTAGAGCAGTGCACGGGCCCGGGCCGGGCCGGGCCGTCTGAAGCGTTTTCGGGCGGGCCCGGGCCGGGCCCGGGCTCGAAAGTGCGGGCCTGGGCCGGGCCCGGGCTTGAAGCCACGGGCCTGGGCCAGACCCGGGCTTGAAGCTACGGGCCGGGGCCGGGCCTGGGCTTCAGGCTGCGGGAGCAATAAAGATTTCGGTTTTTTTATTTGTGGTTGACACATACGGTACAATCTGTAAGTAAACAAAGATATTTGTTGCTCGCGTCCTTCGTTGCGCCTATAAAGGTGTAGGCCGAATTGTATGTGGCTATCCTTCTGGTCAAATTGTAAGCCGTAAATCACCTTCAAAGCGTCATATTAATTTTCGCTTGGGCAGTGAGGGAATTAAGGGGATATAACTTGTCACAGACATCGCAAGCTCGTAACTGTCTTGACGAGGCGCACACCTGAAGCATCTTAAGGTGCAGGCGCGTGTAATTCGCGCCATCCGGAAAATGAAGGCCCTACCGCCTTGCAGCGACCACTGCGAGATTTGATAACTCCTCATGCGTGAGCAGAAATAAGAGGCACGCGTGGGAAGAAGCGCGTAAGAATAAGAGAGTAAAGACGGCCTCCGTTGCTAGGCGACACCCGGCTAGGCGGAGCATGCGCAGACCGCAGCCCACCCATAAGGAACCTCATGCAAGGAACTGCTGCGTGTGTAGCGTGGGACCCATGTCGCCATCTACTGAAAAAGAGAGAAAAAAAAAGAGAAAGCTTTGGATGTTGTGTCGTAGCTCGGCAGGGCGCGCTGATGCTTTTATTGTGTTGGTTACTGGCGTTCTATAGTTCGTAATTTGTCTCCTCTACACGTGGCGCTATGAATGCAGCTGTATTGCGAGACAAGCTCGCTGCCGGCGAGCTTAAGCTCGTCTCCAAGCAAGCTAAGAAAAGCCAGGTTTGGAAACAATTCCTGCAAGTTGTCAACGTGCACACCTTATCACCAGTAGGACATGTGCAGTGCAAAAGCTGCAAAGCTTTCTTCGCATATGATGGTGGGAAGACAGGAACGTCGCATCTGAACCGCCACAAGTGCAAGGCTGATGGTGACACCACTGCCATTTCTTCGTTCTTCACTGAGAAGAAACCCCAGGTTTCATCTACCGTTAAGGGGAATCTGACGACTGCTTGCGTGAAGTGGTGCGCTAAAGATATGCGGCCATTTGACGTTGTTTGCGATGATGGATTCCTAAATGTTGCCGACGAACTGATTGCTATCGGTGCCAAGTACGGGAGCATATCCGCGAGGACCGTGATTCCGCATCCTACGACGGTGTCTCGCAGGGTGTCCGAAGTTGCAAACGAACTCCGAGAAGTGGTGATGCCTGAGATTCAGTCAGCGATGAAGGAAGGTCGCTGCTCGATGACACTTGACATGTGGACCGACGACCACAAGAAAATTGCCTATATCACTGCAACGGCGCATTACGTAAGTGTGAAATGGGAACTGAGGAGCCTTGTTCTGTTCACTAGTGACTTTCCCCCCGAGAGAAAAACGGGAGAGAACATCCGTAAGGAGATTGTACGAAGGAGCGCTAAGTTGGGGATTGATGAAGGCATGTTGAGCAATGTGGTGTTCGTGACAGACCAGGGTGCCAACATAATTAGCGCGCTGCGTCCGTATGCGAGGATGAACTGCTGTGCGCACGTCCTGAACACCGTTCTTCGGAACGCGTTTGATGACAGGTACCTCGCTCAGGAACTTCCCGACCTTTTGGAACAACTGCAAAAAGTGAAAGCTGTCGTGACTTTTTTAAAACAGAGCGGACTGACGAGCCAGCTACCACACGGTGTGTGCCAGGAGATATGCACGCGGTGGAATTCAAAGCTCGCCATGATCAAGTCCGTGCTAAGTCAGTACGATGCGATAGAGAACCTCCTAGATTCAAGGGGAAATCTGCTCTTGGAAGACGTCAATAAGACTTTGTTGACGGAGGTCGCCGAATTGTTGGAGCCGTTCAAAGAGGCCAGCGAAAAGCTTGAGCAGGATAAAGTGGTAACGCTGCCCCTTGTACTGATGTACTACACAAAACTGAAGAAGCACCTTACTGCTGATTCGACAGACTCACCAGAAGTGTGCCAGCTCAAGTCGAGGACACTAGAATTCCTTCAAATAAAACTGCCCATAGAAGAGCTTCACAAAGTGGCAACGTTCTTGTGGCCGCCTTTCCGCCATCTCCGCGTTCTTGATGAGCAGGAGAGGAAAAGTGTTCATGACAGAGTACGCGAATTGTTAATCGATGTACATCTGCGTTTGCCACAAGGAGAAACGAGCACAGATCATCCTGATTATGAACCCCCAGCGAAGCGTACGTCCCTTGACGAATTTAAGGAGTGGCGCGATGCTGCGGAAACTCAACCAGCCGACAGTGAGCTTGACAGTTACCTTCGGGACAGTGACTCGTGTGAGGACATTGAAAAACTGCTTGAATGGTGGGAAGCCCATCGTAGGAAATACCGTGGGCTTTCATTTCTTGCAAAAAAAGTACTTTGCATCCCATCCACGAGCGCCAGCAGCGAACGCAATTTTAGTGCAGCTGGGTACGTACTCCAAGACAGGAGGACCTGCTTGAAGCCGGAGAGCCTGGACAACTTGCTGTTTTTGCACAAGAACATGTAGATTTTTGCCTTTTTCTGGCCTTTTCGCACTCGTATTCCTGTGGCATCGTTTTCAAGTGCGGTCTTTTTGTGTCATTGAGTGTTATTTTAAGCGTATTTTCTATCTTTATTTCACAAAGAAGGGTGAAACCTTTTATCTGAAATAGCATCAAGCATGGTGTGTAGCAGCTTGATTATATAATTATATTGTAAATGGCGATTACGTTTCCGTGACGGCGTTAGAATACGAAAAATATATATTTCATCTGCTTTTGGTGGCTGTTCACAATATATAACGTTAAAGTTTTTTTATCTTGCTGCAAGAAATTATTAATCAGGATCCTCTTAAAAATTGTGTAAATAATGTTTCTAACGCGAGTGTAGAAAAGAGAATCAACGAAAATGTCCCGGGTTTGATTCTATCCGCTTTTTCATGTTAGTTGTACACTTTTCAATAAATTTTGTTGCTATGTTTTATTTTCCCTATACTGCTATTTTAATGACTTGCCATGTGACATATAGGCAACATTTCATCTATATTCCTTGCTCCCAAACCACGATATGATTACGAGGCACGCTGTAGTGGAGACCGGATTAATTCCGACCACCTGGAGTTCTTTAACGTGCACCTAAAGATAAGTACACGGGTGTTCTTGCCTTTCGCCCCGTCAAAATGCGGCCGCCGTGGCCGCGGTAATCGCACCCACGTCCTACTACTTAACAGCAAGACAGCTTAACCACTGAGTTATCACCGCGGGCAAAGCAACATTTCAACGCATGTGCACACTGAATTTTCCCTCTGATTCCCCACTGCAAAGCGCAAAGCATCATTAATAATCATAGTCAACAACTAATATTCTCTAGTGGGCCCGGGCCGGGCCTAATCATGAGTTTAGCAAGTTTAGCAATGAACACCCGAGCCTGGGCCGGCCCCGGGCTTGGAACCTCGGGCCCGGGCCGGTCATGTACGGCCGGGACCGGGCCGGGGCCGGGCTTAGAACCTCGGGCCCGGGCCGGGCTCGGGCTGGGGTCGGTCATGTACGGCCGGGCCCGGGCCGGGCCCGGGCTTAGAACCAGGGGTCCGGGCTGGGCTCGGGCTTCATAAAGCGGGCCCGGGCTGGGCTCGGGCCGAAAAATCTGGCCCGTGCAGTGCTCTACTCCGAGCTCTCATCGGGGAAACTAAAGGCAGCAAACGATGGAGGTGCGGTTGCTGCATGACACAATGCCGAAAATCGTCCGCCGCCGCCGCTGACGACCACGACCAGAGCCCGCGAACCCTCCCTACGCAATCTCAACATATCACCTGCCCAGACCCTTCACGACAAAGCCTCACTGCCGAAAGATTCGCCAACGCGACATAGCAACCCCGGAGCAAGCCGACGCAGCCGTGATCCGACACCCCGACCTAATCGGAACACCACACGACGAATCACCGACCTCGAAGTGATTATCGATGGCCGCAGCGTCACCGCCTTAGTCGCAACTGGCGCTGACTACTCTGTCATCAGTGGTCTTTTCACGGCCAAGCTGAAGAAGGTAAAGACTGCCTGGGAAGGACCAGATATCCGAACAGCAGGGGGCCACTTTACAACACCGACTGGAACCTGCGCCGCAGAGTCAATTAACAGCCACTTAACAAGAGTCAATTAACAGCCATACATATTTGAGTTCTGTGGTCCTTCAGCAATGCTGGAGAGACGTCATCATAGACATGGATTTCCTGGACCATCACGGCGCAGTAATCGACCTAAGTTCCAGGTCCCTCACGCTTTCCACGGATAATGCAGCGCAGTCACATAGCAACTTCGCTTATGAGGTGTTGAATATGACAGAAGAGCAGGTAACTGTTCCGCCGCTGTCGAGCGTCTTATTTCTGTCGGCACAAAAGCGCCAATCAGCTTACAAGGAGTCATCGAGGGCGACCAGCGCTTGCTCCTTAACCATCAGATGTGCGTCGCAAGAGGCATAGCCAAGCTGCATAACGGCGACGCCAAGGTAATGGAGACGAACTTCTGCAACGAATACAGGCACTTGAATAGGGGTACGACGGTACAGCACCTAAGTGAATTTGTGGCAGTAACAGTGCCTTCGCCCTCATCGATTCTCGGGGACCCGCACCGCCAACCGCAGTGCCCGCACTCGCCTTCGACGTAAGTGAAGGCCTTTCCAGGCAACAACAAGAGGAGGTGAAGGCCTTACCGTAGCAATACAAGGACTGCTTCTCGTCGTCATCTGTGCTTCGTTAGACTCCTCTGGCCAAAACTTCGCATCATAACCGACGAATATGCCCTTCCTCTCTGTCAGAGCCCCTAGCGAGCTTTCTCACCTGAACGCGAGGCCATGAAGCAAGAAGTCGATGAAATGCTGCGCAACGACATCACTCAGCCGTCTACGAGTTCATGGGCATCACCCGTGGTGTTAGTGATGAAGGATGAAGCCCTACGTTTTGCATCGATTATCGTCGCCTGAACAAGATCACGAATAAAGACGTTGATACCTCTCACCGATAGCCGATGCGTTGGATCGACTCTACAACGCAAAGCATTTTTCGTCGATGGGCCTCAAACGCAGCTGCTCGCAAATCGAAGTCGACGAGAGACCGTGAGAAGACTGCCTTCATAACACCGGACCGGCTGTTCGAGTTTAAGGTCATGCCCTTTGGTCTTTGCCGGCGCCTGCGACGTTCCAACGGGTTATGGACACAGTACTGGCAGGCTTGATGTGGCAGACTTGCCTGGTCTGCTTGGTCGACGTAGTCGTATTTGCTTCCAGCTTTGAGGAACACGTCCGGCGCCTTGAAGCTATTCTTTAGATAATTAAGGCTTCCGGACTTACCCTGAAGCAAGAAAAATGCCGCTTCGTATTAGAAGAGCTGTTGTTCGTAGGCGACGGTATAAGCAGTTCAGCACACCCTGATCCGCAGAAAACAGCTGCAATCGCCGACTTTCCTCCGCCCACCGACAAGAAGGCAATATGCCGATTTCTTGGCTTTGCGCTTATTACAGGCGCTTCGTCGAGAACGTTTTGCCTATCGCCGGACCCACTGACGTAACAAACGAAGGCCGAAGTCGACCTCAAATAGGAAACGCCGCAAGTCGAGGCATCTCAAGAACTGAAGCAACGCCTGCAAACGCCGCCAATGCTCGTGCACTTCGACGAAGCGGCCGACAGGGAAATTCACGCGGACGCAAGTAGCGCAGGGATCGGAGCCGTGCTTGGCCAGCGGTCCGGCGGACTTGAAAGGGTTATCAGTTAGGCTAGCCGGCTACTTTAGAAAGAGGAATCGAATTATGGCAGCGCAGAAAAGGAATGCCTTGCCATCATCCGCGCTACATCAAGTTTGCCCCTTGATGTACGGCAGGGCTTACAATGTCGCGAGTGATCACCACGCAGCTTACGCTATATAAGCTTGTCAACGAATGGAGCCCAACTACAACGCCTGACGCTATCCTACCGGTCGTCTTCGATGAAGAAGACCTTCGACGTTGCCAGCTACCTGGAGCGCGCCGAAGAAGCTCGACAGCTCGCCCGCGTGCGTATATAGCCAGCAGGCGGTCGACAGGCTCCACTACAACCTTCGACGACGCCACACCGAATGCCAACCCGACTACCTTGTGAAGGTCTGGACGCCGCAACGACGACGCGGGCTGGGTGAGAAATTCTTGCGGTGCTACTTTGGACCCTACAAGGCACTCCGACGTTCTGGTCAACTGGACTATGACGTCGTGTCCGATGCCTCACCATCATCCTAGCGGCTCCATCGCCCGACCTGAAGTTGTACACGTGGTGCGACTTAAACCGTATTACGCACGCTGATTAACTTTGACGTTATTTATTGCATGTTCTCTCACTTTCATGTTCTTTGCGGGGTAGTCACGGTTGCTTTTGTTTGTTCAAATGGAAAGGCGTTATCACTTCCCTGTGACACGTGCGCTTGTTGGCTGCGAGTGCCGTTAACACTTTCTCTTATGCGCAACGCCGGCTGTGTTTATCTTGCATGTCGCTGAGAACATCTTCTGCTGCGCTGAGAATGGCTTCATGAGCGACATGATCACACATGGTTGTGTAGTCGACGTCAACGTTCCGCGTAAGTACTCAGAATCTAGATGACTCGCTGGAGATAAGTAGGCTCCTATAATAGTGAACGTCATGTTGTTCCTCTTCACATCTAGGCAAACGTACCGGTTTGCTTCGTCAGGGGGCAGTGGGTGATGCACGTAAGTCAAGACACTGCGTATAAACACAACGACCTTGCTGCACTCTCCGGAGGACATAAATCACTGATATCCGGAGAGCCTGATGGGAGATGACAGGTTCGGCTTGCAAATCACAACAATGGGAAACTCGGAAGGAAATTTCCTTTTCGGTTCCCACCGAAGGCAGGTTTGTCTTTTCGTCCACTTTAATTCCTTTCTACTTTCTCCACAATTACAATACCACAATTAACTTCCCCTATGCTTTCCTAGGCTTCATCCGAAGGTCGTGGGTTCGGTTCCCACCGAAGGCAGGTTTGCCTTTTCGTCCACTTTAATTCCTTTCTACTTTCTCCCACAATTACAATACCACAAGTAACTTCCCCTATGCTTTTTTAGGCTTCATTGTCTGTTTGCTCATTAAGTTGTTTCTAACAAATAAAGAACGAGCCCTTGACCCCTTCCCTTTCATTATAACAATGGGAAAATGGAGTTTAGCGGGGTTAAAATTTGGGCGAGTTGGTAACGGCTTTAACGATAGTACTGTCTGCTTGTTATCTTCTTTGTGTCCCTCGTTGCTGCTTGTGCGTTGTTTCAGACGTCAAGATGAATGGGAAAATAGTTCGTCAAGACGAAGTGCCTGAAGTCTGACATCGGTGACAAGTATTCTGGCGTTCCATTGGAATACAGATGCATTACTGAACTCCTCTTGAAATCACGACGTTCTGCAACCGATGGTTTCTAGCCTAGAACTACAAGCACCGGACACAGAGTGTCCAGCACCTGCAGACCTCTCCACGCCGATGGCGTTTTCATGCTGCACAGTACAGCACGCATGGCGTCCATAAGCGACTTCAACATGATGATAACTTGACGATCCTCAGTCGTCGTGGTGTCAGCGCTTCTAGAGGGCATCGAAGGCGCCGGCACTTGTGGTTCTGAAGCAGGTTGCACTCTTGGCAGTGAAGGCCGCTCTTGTGAAGGTGAAAGCCTTGACCCTGTCTTCGTTTTGGCCGTGTCCATCTTTTCGGAGCTCGGCGTTTGCAGGTTAGTCACTTTGATGGAAGGCGGCACGTCACTATCGACAGATGCGAGCTTTTGGGACGCTTTTATGGCGACGTCGGCGTCGCCTCTGAGCAGTGGCGGCCTCTCTGTGCGTCGAATTGTCCCTACCACGCGCTTGAGCACAGCGCGCTCGTTCCGTACCCACGGGCAATCCTTAGATGAACCTTCATGAGCACCTGGCAGTTGATACACTTTAACGCAATTGCGAGACAGGCGTTTTCTGGATGCGATTCAGCACACCGGCGGTACACGACACTCCTTACTGCAGACACCTTTTACGTGTGATACACTTATAGCACTGCAAGGTCTTCGGTTTGTATGGATGAGCTGGATGGCGGACGTGGCAACTTTTGACGTGTGAGGGTAGGCTGTCACCCTTAAAAACAAGGCTCAAGTAGCGAGTGTTGCCAAGTCTCGCAATGTGCGTGATGAGGGTGCCCTCTGAGGCCGGTTTCACTTGATATGGGCAAGTCGTCAGTTGTATAGTAATATCGACATCATAAATGAACAAACGGTGGCTATGGAGCCAGTAGGAATCACTGGTCGCACTTTAATGTTGTCGATTTCCGTTACGCTCCGGAGACTGCAGCGCACTGCGGTGCAGAACATCGACAGCCCAGACATTCGTTCGTGAGTTGATTCTCACATCGTTTACCTCATTTGGCACGATTCCCTGAAGAAACGTAAACAAGATTTGCCTCTTCGGCAGACACAAATTGGTCACCGAGTCATCGGGCATGAAGAGCATAGTGTGCAGGCTATGGCTGTGGCGGTGTCCTCACGGTGGAACCACTAACCGATGATGACGTCAGCAGGAGTCGGCGTTTCGCATTTCGGCTCATGAAAAGCGTGAACTCGTCGTCAGACGAGTCGAAGCTGTCCGAGTAATACTCGGTTGCCTCGCTGTCCGTGCCGCTGGACGAGTTTCCTGGATGCGGCCCGACGTGACAGTTGTACGCCAAGAGGATCCTGGACGCCTTCATCCATTGCCGCAAAAAGGGAGCGCCAGCTCCCGGAATCCGTGGACCGTCAGTGTGTCGAGCGGTGTGTGTACGTTCGTCTGTACCGATTCTTTTGTAACGGGAACGTCTCGGCCGAACACACACAGTGGGAGTGGTGCAGCAGTGCACAGGACACTGAGACCTGCTGCCAGCAGGTGGATCTACGGCTGCCCCAGCATGTCAAGGCACCAGCACGGCGTGAAAAAGACGGGACCGCGAGTAAAGGGAAGACTGCATTTATTTGTGGCGTGGTTGCGTACAGTGGGCCTCTTAACCGGACTGCAGCTTTTATCCCGTGTTCAGGGAATCCCCTGCTGTAACCCGGGTCCCGTCACCCTTTCCAGCGGAGAAACAGTGAAAGGGGGGCGTGACCTCCCCCCTTCGAGGGCGGAGACAGCAATTGTAGTTCGACTGGACACTATTATATATATCACTGTATATAACATGAGCGCAAACGCGCTCAAGCAGATTCTCTTACCATTATCATGTAAATCAAAATCTCTCTCTTCTTGTCAAACGCCATCGGTCTCCGCGTCCGCTCCGTACAATGGCAATAACGCTTCTTTCGAGACGGGATTTTTGAACCGTCGACCCAAAAGCGCGAAAAACCAGAGAGACGACTCGGCTCCACTTCCACGTCCCAGCAGAGCTGTGCTTAGCGAGAGAATGCTTTCGTCGTCAAGCCGTGAGGAAAAGCTGGGCGAGCACAAAATTAATGAGCCCTTCCCATCTGCGGACGTGAATGGCGAGCAAAGCTGCACGTTACACCGCTTTCCCGCCACTTAATGTGCAAGAGGGAGGCAGGGATGAAGATGTAGTCTCTCATTCATTGTCCTCGCAGTCTCTCGCACTAATACAACCCTGTTAGGACCGCATGGGATGTCGCAAGCTTGTTGGAAATGCAGTGCCTTCGTGGCTACCGCATTTACCTGGAGCTAGACAAACAGGTGAAAGAGCAGCAGCTGCGGCAGACGCGCCTAGGCTGCCCGATAGCCAGGCCCTGCCGGATGCCCCTCGCCTTGTCCTCATAATTTCGACGCACCCACCTGGCCGCAAAATGGGCGTGGAGAAGTTTCAGTAGAAGGAAGAGCAATAATTTATTAGTGATAGCTCTGACAGATCTATTTACTTCTGCGCGGTGACTGCATCAAATCGCATACATCTGAAAACTCTAACTTCATGCTTTCTACCCAAGCGAAGCTAGCGTTGCGTGACTTGTGCTGTCTTGGAAGCTGTACGCGTAGCAAAATAAGAATAATATAAAAAAATTGGCAGATCCCACGTGCAGTGGGAATCATGGAAATGCGAAGCACGCATCACGAACGTAAAATGGATTTGCATTGTCGTCTCGCTATACCGAGTTTGGTACATATGAAGTCAACGAAACGGCCGCAAGAGCATCAAGACTGACTTGTAAACCATGCCGCTCACACACGCATGTCATGATTCTGATGCCATGACCTGTCATTTACGTTCGTCATGAAGTCGTGTTGTGCCGTAGCAATTTTGTTATACATCCCATTAACGAAACGCGTGGCATGTAAATCATGCCGCTTATGATATGAATGTCATGTCATGGCGTTCGTGTTGTTCACTTCTCCCCTTGTGTCCGTGTCTTCCACGCCTCTTCTTTTGACTATGGACCCTTACCAACTCGCTAAACTTTCAGTCCTGTTGACCATTTTTACGTTATGACCTGTCATTTATGATCGTCATGCAGACTTGTTGTGCCATACCAATTTTCGCACGCATCCCATTAATGAAACGGCAGTATAGCGCCAGGACCATGGCATGTAAATCACGCTTCTCATGACATGCATGTCATGATTTTCATGTTATGTCCTGTCATTTCTGTTCGTCATGCAGTAATGTTGTGGCATGCCAATTTTCGTACACATCCCATTAAAGAAACGCATGGCATGTAAATTATGTCCCTCATGACATGCATGTCATGATTTTCATGTTATATCCGGACATTTATGTTCAATTGCATTCATGTTTTGGCATACCAATTTTCGTATACATTTCAAGAACAAAACGGCCAGAAGAGCACCAAGACCGTGGCATGTAAATCATGTCGCTCATGACATGGGTGTCATGATTTCCATGTTATGACCTGTCATTTATGTTCGTTATGCAGTCATGTTGTGGCATGCCAATTTTCGTATACATCCCGTTAACGGAACGCGTGGCATGTAAATCATGTCGCTCATGACATTCATGTCGCGATTTTCATGTTATGACCTGTAATTTATGTTCATCATGCAGTCCTGTTGTGGCATACCAATTTTCGTATACATTCCATTAACAAAACGGCCAGGAGAGCACCAAGACCGTGACATGAAAATCATGCCGCAAATGATATGCATATCATGATTTTCACGCTATGACCTGCCGTTTATGTTCGTCAGGCAGTCATGTTGTTCCATACCAATCTTCGCGCATATCCCTTGGCAAAATGGCCAGGAGAGCACCAAGACCGTGGCATGTAAATCATGCCGCTCATGAAACGCATATCATGATTTTCACACTATGACCAGCCATTTATGTTCGTCAGGCAGTCATGTTGTGCCATACCAAATTTCGCGTACATCCCATTAGCGAAACGGCCAGGAGAGCACCAAGACCGTGGCTTGTAAATCATGCCGCTCATGATATGCATGTCATGATTTTCATGTTATGACTGTTGTATTCAGTATCGGTTTCGCTTCTGTTCTTTCATCCCCAGGGGGCGCATTGACTCATTGTTGTATAAACCATGTACTTAGCTAATAAAGGAGAGTGTTGTTTCGTACATAATGGCGGCTGGAACCTGACTCCTTAGATACTACAATGACCTGCCATTTACGTTCTTCATGCGGTCATGTTGCGGCATACCAATTTTCGTAAACATCCCATTAGCGAAACGGTCAGGAGAGCACGAAATCGTAGGCGGCTAGATAGATAGACAGATAGTGTGAGAGATTGTGGAATCACGCGAAGTGACGTCAGTGGGCAACGAGAGAGCATGCCGCAGTTTTGTGCCTGTTTTCTGTTATCACTAAGTGGGCTGATACCTATCACCGCCTTAGCTATATAAGCGGTGTCCTTCTTGTAATGAATGCTTTTTGTGTTCCGTGTCGTTGCGACTCACACGTGAGTTCATTACAGTGGCGACGAGGCACGGTCTAACCCGTGCGTGGGCCGGGGTTTTTCCTGCAGCATGGCAGCCGGTAGCCGCATTCGAGAGTTCGAACTCAGTGAAAATTCGTCGTGGGTAGAGTATGTCGAGCGCATTGAGTTGTATGGTGCAGCGAGCAAGCTCACAACGGATGAGGACAAGCGAGGGGTGTCGCTCAGCTGCTGTGGCCCAGAGACGTACTCCCTCATAGCCACTCTCGTGAAGCCATCGCGACCGCCAAACGTAGACTACGAAGTCATCGTGGATGCAGTGAAGAAGCACGTCAACCCGAGGCAATCAGAACTGTACGCGAGGTACGTCTTTTCTAAGCGAGACCAGCAAGAGGGGGAGAGCGTAGCCGACTATATCACCGCTCTGCGCAAGTTATCCGAGAACTGTAGATTTGGCGGAACGAAATTTCCATCAGAGGAAATGTTGCGTGACCGGCTGGTTTTTGGAATCTCGGACAATGTGGTGCAACAACGATTGTTGGCGGAAAAAAAATCTGACGTTCGACATGGCATATGATTTGGCAATCACGGCAGAAGCAGCTGTCAAGTAGCAAAAAGTAATGCGGAATAATGCACGGGAGCCCGAATTCCAGCAAAAGTTGACGTCGAAAGTTGAAATGGAAGCCAACAAGAAGCAACCAGAGAGGCAGAGGGTTTGTTTCCGCTGTTTGGGAGCGCATGCAGGGTGGCGTTGCAGATACAAAGATTCCGTGTGTTTCAACTGCGGCGGAAAGGGGCATTTAGCAAAAGCATGTCGAACAAAGCCAGCGGAGGTGGAAGCGCAGTTCGAGGACAGAAAAAAGTCCGCGAAGAGCGAGTATGACGATTTGCTCAGTATCAGCCAAGTAAAAAGCGGGACGCCAAAGTACGTCATCACCGTAGAAATTGGAAATGAAATCGTGCCGATGGAAGTAGATTCTGGAGCTGCCAGGTCGATTATCAGTATGAACGAATTACGGAAGCTGCAAGTGGCGAAGCGGATCAAGCTGGACAAGTGCGACACGCAACTGGTGACGTGGACAAAGGAAGGTCTGGACGTGCTGGCAAAAGCATCTGTGCCCATGAAGTTCAAAGACCGAAAATTTCAGCTACCGCTTCTAGTACTGAAGAACGACGGGAACACTCTACTGGGCCGAAATTGGTTCCAGCCATTGGGATTCCGTCTAACAGGTCTTCATAGCAATAATGTCGGACCTCAAGCGATAGTGGAAAAATTCGCTGACGTGTTCAGTGAAACATTTCCAGGCGCAAATCTGCCACGCATCCACATCGAACTAAAGGAGGCCGCCCATGCCCGGTTCCTGAAGTGCCGCAGCATTCCGTTTGCCATGAAGGATGAAGTAGTGGCTGAGTTAAATCGCTTGGAGGAACTGGGAATTCTAAATCCACCCAATATTCAGACTGGGCAACGCCAATCGTCGTGGTGCGAAAGGACGGCTCCCTACGAATATGCGGGGATTATAGAAGTACGGTGAACCAGGCCGTAAAAAGTAATGTATACCCGTTACCAACAAGCAAAGAACTGTTTGCCCGATTAGGAAGGCGGCGTGTTTTTTCCAAACTCGACCTGACGCAGGCTTATCAGCAACGGCGGAGTTGCTCACGAGAAATACCGTGCAAGGGCTGTACAAAGTTTGTCGGCTGCCGTTCGGCGTGTCCGTTGCTCCTGGGTTTTTCCAAAAAACCATGGACATGGTGTTGGCCGGAATGCCGCAAGTAGCGGTATATCTCGATGACATCCTGATTGCCAGCGAGTCTATCGAGGAACATGAACGGATGCATCGAATTCACGCTGAGGGCATCTACCCCTTGAAGGCCAAGGTTGAGGCAATCCACCAGGTTCCTGCTCCGAAGAACAAAAAGGAACTGCAAGCCTTTTTGGGTATGATCAAATTTTATAATCGTTTTTTAAGGGCAGGATAGAAGTAGCTGAAAAATTGTATCGTTTGTTGGATAACAAGGTACCATGGAACTAGAGTTCAGAGCACATGGAAGCGTTCGAGAGCCTGAAGAAGTTGCTGACCTCTAACTCGTTGCTGGTGCATTTTAAACCTGATGTCCCTTTAGTGTTGTCATGCGACGCGTCATCTGTGGGAGTGGGGGCAGTTTTGGCTCACCGGGACACCGAAGGAAATGAGCAGCCTGTGGCCTATGCATCTAGAACATTATCTAAGGCCGAGCGTAATTATGCTCAGATCGACCGTAAAGCTCTTGCGTGGTTTTTGGGGTGCGACATTTCCACCAGTACCATTACGGGCGAAATTTTCTTATTCTCACGGAATCACAAGCCCTTGCTAGGAATCTTCCAGCGGAAAACGCAAATTCCGGTGGTTCTTTCGCCTCGCATGGACTCTAATGCTATCAGCATACGAATACGTGCTCGATTACAGGAAAACCCAGGACCATGGAAACTCAGATTGCCTGAGTAGGTTGCCGGCTCCCCTAACCCGACAGGAGACTGAATTACCGGGTGATATACTCCTACTGGAAGCTGTGGAGTACCCTCCAGTGAGCGCACGAGAAGTGGCAGCATACACCAGCAGTGATCCCCAACTGTCCCAAGTGAAGAAATGGATCCTGGAGGGTTGGCCACGCGAGCGAGTAACCCCGGAGTATTCTGCGTATGAGGTGAGGCAAAGCGAGTTGTCCGTGCATCGCGACTGTGTGTTCTGGGGAAGCCGCGTAGTAATTCCTGAGGCATTGCAGAAAGAAGTGTAAGTCTTATGCACGCTAACCATCCGGGAGTGACGGCCATGAAGGCAATTGCTAGGTCGTACGTGTGGTGGCCTCATATGGACAGAAGGATAGAAGAGCTAGTCAGATGCTGCCTGCCGTGCCAGGTAAACAGACCGAGTGAACCACAGACACCAACGCATTTCTGGACTAAGCCAGAACGACCTTGGAGTAGAATCCACGTGGATTTCGCAGGACCGGTCCAAGGCGTGCATTTTCTGGTGGTGGTAGACGCCCTCTCTAAATGGGCTGAAGTCGGAGTTATGCCGTCTCTTCATTCAGCTGCGGTAATTGAAAAATTCCGCAAGATGTTCGCAGCGTATGGATTACCCGACCTGGTTGTCTGATAATGGCACCGCTTTTGCCAGCAGGGAAACTCAAGATTTCCTTAAACGAAATGGTATTCGCTATATGTATACCGCGCCCTACCATCCGTCAAGTAACGGAAGGGCGGAGCGGATGGTACGCGAACTGAAATGTTCATTACGGAAACAGACAGGGCACCGTACTATGCAAGGTTTCGCGTTTTTTGTTCAAACAGCACTCTACGCCACACTCGGAAACCGGCAAATCGCCTGCAGAAGTCATGTTGGGTCGGAACTTCAGGACCGCCATATCGACCCTTCAACGGGATGAGGGTGAAGCAAGATGCCTGCTGCCGCCTCCCCAACGTGGGTTCCTGCCGGGTGATACTGTGTACGCGAGAAACTTCCGGCCCGGCCCCGAGTGGGTTCCTGGTCGTGTGTTGCGCGTCCTTCTTGTAATAAATGCTTCTTGTGTTCCGTGTCGTTGCGACTCACGCGTGAGTTCATTACAGATAGATAGATAGGTAGATAGATAGATACGCTCAAACTCGCCGAAGTTCGCTAAGAAATGCTTCGCATTTAAAAACCCTACCGCGCGAAAACCAACGTCTCTCGCCCGCTTCAATTTCTAACCGCCGACCACAGGATTGCGAGGCAAGCACGCTAAGGATGGAGCCACTCTCAGTTCATGGTACGCTTGCTTTAAAACGGGCTTTTATATGAACGAAGAAGCAAGACGGTGGCGGTAATACGCCGAGCGTGCACGCTATGCAGTGCACGTTTGTGCAAGTAAGAAAATGTAGCCGCGTGCGTTTGTTTCGGTTTGTTCAAGAAGAACGCCGTTTGTCGCTTTTCTCGGACACGCGCGCTTCTTTTGGTCGTTCGCCCCGCCACGGTGGTCTAGTGGTTATGGCACTCGGCTGCTGATCCGAAGGTCGCGGAATCGAATCCCGGCCGCAGCGGCTGCATTTCATTGGAGGCGAAAGTTGACGCCGGTGTGCTGTGCGATGTCGGTGCACGTTCAAGAAACCCATGTGGTCGAAATTTCCGGAGACCTTCACTACGGCGCCTCTCATAATCACAGCTGGTTTTGGGACGTTAAACCCCACAAATCAATGTTTTGGTTCTTTGCGGGGACCGCCGTTTTCACTTTCTGTTAGGCGCAGCGCAGGCCGAATATATCTTGCGTGTCGCTTGATGATTACTGGGGTTTAACGTCCCAAAACGAGCTCTGATTATGAGAGACGCCGTAGTGGAGGTCTCCGGAAATTTCGACCACATGGGGTTCTTTAACGTGCACTGGCAACGCACAGCAAACGGGCCTCAACATTTCGTTTCCATCGAAATGCATCCGCCGCAGCTGCGATTCGATCCCGCGACCTTCGGATCAGCAGCAGAGTGCCATAACCACTAGACCACCGTGGCGGGGCATTACGTGTCGCTTCTGAACCATGTCGACGTTCTTCAAACTTTGCATACTTGACGCGCACACTTGAGTGTGTTCTAGAATTCCAGAGATAATACGAGAATGCGTTAAACATGTGTATAAAAGCCGACGCATTTCGACGCCTGTCAGTTTTTCCGTCGGCCGACGACTGTCCACGCCGCTGTTGCTGTGTAGTGCGATTGGCTTTGATGTTCTGGGAACAGGTTCGCCCAATAAACAGTTCGCCTGACATCGTCTTGAGTTCTCTTGCTTTCTTATCGTCATGACCACGTGACAAGATACACGTAACAGAGCCATACGAGTGCCTGAGATTTTTTTACCGTGGAAGAAACGTAGCAAACATGGAAAGAAATTGGAAATATTAAAAAAATGAGAAAAAATGGGCAGCAGGACAAATAAATAAAGATCGAAAGAAAGAAAAAAAGCACGTAGATGCCAAGCTTCGCTTACCATAGTTTCACATTACACCGCTCCTTCAATAATTGTGACTGCTAAAGCAAAGGAAATGTCAAGAGAAATGTGCAACAATAGATATGTCTTTGAGTAGCACAAATATGGCATACCTCTTACCAGAAGCGATAGAATCTGATGGAATCAACTCATCGAACAATTAGGTCTACTGAATGCATTCTGAATTATCTCATCACTACTAACTTCTAAGGTAGCTTAGACGCTCCTACTGCGTGTGAGCAGGGTTTTTTCGCCGGACCAGGGTATGTTTCCCATCTATTTCTTGTCACTTCATACGAAACTGTTGTGGAATGCAACATTTGTGCAAATGCGTTATATCTTAACTTGCCGAGTGCTGCAGCTTCTGTGTTTCCAACACTCGTGTACTCCTCTCTTTCTCCGTGCAGCTAATTTCTCGTTACCGGAAGGATCCTGCCTGCGACCGGCTCTTCAGGGTGGTCTCACAGTGAGTCCTGACAAGAAGTGGTACGAGAGGGGCTCGAGCATTACCTACAGCTGCCAGGGAGGAAAGCTCCTAGTAGGCATGGAGAGTTCTCGGTGCCACGAAGGCCAATGGATGGGACAAAACAGAAGATGCGTGTGATGCACATGGATGATGTTCTTTCACTTATGCTGTTCAGCAGAATCAAGCGTAATAAATGCTCCGATAAATTGAAATACAGAGCTGCCTGGGAAGTTCGTTCATAATAACTGCAAAAAATTGAGGGAACGCAATTAAGGCAGATAAACGAAGAAGAGAATAAGCGCCACAACGCTGGACTAGGCACTGACTTAAATTTGCAGTCACTCAGAAAACTGGAAGTTGTGTGCCAATTAGTACAGCGACGAGTTCTGCTAAATATATTTTCAGTTGGGAAAATACTGTGGACAGACCCTCGTGGCTGTTGCAGGTGCTCGTTTCTTGCGAGTGGGTTAATGCGTAGCATTGCTTCCTTAAGTAAGGGACCACCATTTACGTGGTTGCCAAGTTAGGTAACGCACGGCGAAGAAAATGTGAGAAATACGGTATGACAGGGGCAGCGCGTTTTCCCGACGTCGTCCCTCACCCTATGCTATGTAATTATGGAAGCATGCGCTATCATGCCCGTATTTCCACCGTCCTCTAAGCAGCACCCTTTTAGCAAGGCCGGATGAGGGGGGGGGGGGGAATTATATCCTTGCTGTCATCTTCATTATAATGCTGTAAACAAACAGACGTAGTGAGATATCCCGATGTTTTATTCCATCTTTTGCAATGTGCATCTGCGAGCGCAAATGTTATTTAGAAGCTGATTAAGCATTAGAGCTGTCTACTGTACGTGAGGAACATTAGAGGGGCATTGACAAAAAAAAAACTGTCGTCTGATGCTTTTTTGCTGCAATACGTAGCCGAGGGTCGGTTAGTCCATAACAAGGCGCATCAATAGCTCCAGCACGCCACAGATATTTGCGGCCTCTTTGTTACCCACTCATTTCAGTTTTGGCTTGGGAGAGCTCCAAAAACGACAAGGCACCTGTAGATTTACTGTATATGTTCATCTTGGGGAACAGAGTTGAGTCTCCGATAGAACGCGGCGCTCGCGCCCCCATTCTCCAACAGCACTCGCGTGCGCAAAGAAAAAAAAATACTTTTGAGGAAAAGCCAACTTGACAGCTGCGCTTGCGCTGACCTCTGCCGCGCCAATCAGCTGAGTCTGACGTTCAGGCAGAGCTCAGCTGGCTCAAAGTTCCTTGTATAGCACCGCGGCTTGAAGCAGCAAAATGTCGTGACTGGACGCTTTGTTTCAATACACGGCCCCTTTCATAGTGAGAGAAGAGGAAGGCAGTGCCAGCTCTACAATTCGCTAAACTGGATATTGGTGCTGGCAGTCGCCAGCTCTTCTTTTAACCCGCTTGTATTTTCAAGGCTCAGAATAAACTGTCTTGTCTGTTCCAAAAGAGAAGGAAGTGACGCTGGAAGGAAAATTATTAAATGATCGTGGTCAGCCATCGAAACCAGCCCAACACATTATTTCGGCAGTCTAATGCGACCAAAAACTTATTTCAGTTAACAGGGCGTTTTAGAGTGCACGCCACGCACTAAATCTGAAACTCTCATTAGCAATATTTTTCGATATAGTAGGCACACTTAAACGTTCATGATATGCAAAGCGCGCGCCCCTTTAATTACAAATGGTTAGCCAGTGTCAAAAATTAGACCGGAAAAGAATGTGCACGTGAGCATAAAATTTCGAAGCCATATCCACGTTCTATACTACGCCAGACCTACGTAGATCTGCGTAAAATTCTCCGTGCAGATAATCTTTTTTATTTCATTTTATTCTGTGCTCGTGGTTTTTAAAAGTAGCTATTTCATCTTTTAAAGAGCTGCGTGCAATAACGACATGAAATGAGCAATTTGTTGGACTTATTTTTCCAGCATGGTGTTATCATTTGATATTAAGAAAATGCTTCTGCCCGTAGTGAGGGCCATGGAACAGTTGATGACACAAATTACGTATAAATTGATAAATTGATTGTTCGTTCAAGTCACCTTTCTGTTTCTTATTTAGAAGGGGGCGGAAATCTTTCCGGCAGCGACATAGAATGTGCGAGCGAAAAAGCGCACGCCGCCGCTGAGCCGCGTCGTCGCCTACATTCCTGAGGGGTGGCTTTCCTGTTTAACGCGAATGGATGTGCCCTATGGCGGACCTATGCGCCACTATGCTCCCGTAGGGAGCATAAACAGTTACTCTAGGTGCATGGTGCAACTGGTGCCATCTAGAGCTCGACAAGGGGTAAACAAGTTCGACCACGTCAGCAGACGTAACTGTGACGCACTTCCGCACGACATGCGACGCATGCTCGTTTCCTTACAACTGTCGCATGTCCTGCGCGTTGTTGTCGTTGTTGCTATCATCGTGGTTGGGTGAAAACTGTTTTCTTTGTTCAAATACTACAGGCGCAGCGAATAGGCAATGGTGACCATTGCGAGACGCTGCGCGAGCTAGCGCGCGGGGACAGAGTACGTACGCATCGATGGCTGACAACAAGACCTTTATTCATCGACCGTGTAACTGAGCAGGGGCATGGCGCTAGTGTCGCTAGCGCGGTCGTTTATGCACGCAGTGACGCCACAGGCAACAACCGTGACGTCATCACTGATAGCCGTAGTGGTCGGAGAATCGGAGCTCGGCTGCCTGGGTGAAGTTACGGAAGTTGAGTGTCCCCTTGCGGTCACCTTTGCTATTGTCGAGGCCGCGGGGTACTGCGTCTAGCACTAGATTGCGCATGCAAACTTCGATATTCATTTATATTACCTTCGGAGCGGTGTTAGCCGTTGAGATTTGATAGATTAAATGTGCTTGTCCACGATAATCGATCCCGCAGACTATATTAGCAGCGGGATTTTGGTGTAAGTGCCCTTTTAATGCACTGAATACTAAAGTTTTCTACATTTTCTCATGTCGCTCTCTCGTTTTTTGTCACTGGAAGAAAGATTCGGTTCCTTATTTCCTGTTCGAATGGCTGGAAGTAGGGAAGGCTGGAAGGAGCAGAAAATAACAGTCTTCATCATTCTGTCTGTGCCCACTCCTGGGCAAAAGCCTCTCCCATGATCCTCCAATTATCCCGGTCCAGTGCTAACTGTGGCCACGTTACTTCTCAAATTTCTGTACCTCATCGGCCACCTAAACAACCTAACCACTGACTCCTGCCAGGTTTTCCTTTTCTTGGAATCCGTTCTCTAGGCAGTACTGTGGAAACTACACAACCTCGAAACATGCTTGCATGCGCGCTGGGAAATAGTACGTACTTTTATCAGTTATTTTTTCACTTACTCAAAATATTCAACGTTATTTAATCTGAAACTAATACAGTTTCTTGGAAGCTGTAGGTAAAATAAAATGAATATGCACTTTCCAATGCTTTTGTTTTCGTTTCTGGGACCACGCCACGCTTGTTCTCAGCAGTAAACATGGTTCATGGAGCCCACTATTTTATGTAGTCAATGCTTCACCCCAAACTCGCCGTTTCTTTCTCCAAGAAAAGGATGCGTCGGTGTGACAGAAAGTGAAAACGGCCAAACAACTGGTTTGCAAGGTGTATGCAAATCGTACACTTTAAAAAGCGCCCATGCAGTTGGTTGCAACATGTACGTACGTCACTGTTAGGCATCCTCAAATGTCGACGTATGCTTTGGGCGGGACTGTAGCTGTGTCTGTGGCATCAGTGAATGATCTATTGCCCTAACCAAAGCCGAGGGCCTACGAGCCCCACTTGTATCCAAGAAGAGCAAAATGCAAAGTTTCTTAGGTTGAGGTGCCAAACTCACGATGCTTCAGAGCTAGCAAAACAAAACCGAAACTTAAACCGAATAAAGCAAGATGACGCACCACTTGTGGAGAAACACGAATGTGCAGAAGCCGCTCAAACGTACCTTGCGAAGGTTCGTCGCCGGCGAGCATACTCCTTATGACCGTCCCTTGTCTTACTCTGAGAGTAACGTAACATGCATTGCCCCCGTCAACTGATTCTTGATATCTAGCATGATATCAACAACAGGCCTTCGTTTCCTGACTGATGCACTCCGCTCCCTCCTGGTCCATTTCATTTTCCTAGCAATTAATCTGTCTCCAATCAGTGAATCCGTTAAGATGCGCAGCTGTTATACACTTGTCTACTGAGGGAAAAAGGTGATTGATAAAACCTTCTGAATGCACTAAACACAATTCGTGCTTTTCTCGTTAGTTAGGCTCTTGGTTTAAAAGTTTCGTCACTGTATTATACCCTAGGTAGGTGCCCTTGCTGTTCTAGCGCCTCACTGCACATTGCAAACAGCTATTACTTCCGTACCTATCCAACATAAGTTTATTTTTCTTTATAGTGACTTTTAGATCCGGTCCTACTGCTTCGTCATTCTAATTCCAAGCCATTCGAAAGCACAGAAAGCTCAGCGAGTTGGCAATAATTCCTAATGCAAGGAATACGCGAGGAAAGCCCGGACACAAGGAAAGAAGAGCGGACGACACGAACGCATATTGTCTGTTTGCTCATTGAGTTGTTTCTCACAAATAAACAACGAGCCCTTGACCACTTCCCTTTCGTTATTATCAACTGAGGCAGGGCACTGAGGCCAAAAAGAAGACACACGGCTTATCTGCGCATGCTCAGGAATGGTGACGTCACCTGTCAAACGGGTACATGTGCCTGTCTACGCGAGAGACAGCTGTTAGGACATTCTATATCTTCTCTGTTTAAGCTAATCGACGGCTCACTCACGAGCGCGTTTCCACTATTATTGATATGCCAGGCCTCGACCATTAATCGCGTTTTTTCATTCTTATGTCTGTACCGAATCGGGCATTCATCTAACTAGGGCAAGCAGCTACGATCCCAGAAGTGTAACGATAGCTTAGACGACGTCCCACCTGATAACGACCTTCTAGGTATAGCTAAATCAAATCTTATAAACCACACCCATGCGATAGTCGGTAAATTTATTGTTGTCTGTGTGCTTTAAGTGACAGATATCTGTTCGCTTCTTTTGTTTCATTAGCTCATTTTTCCTATGCACGGCAGCACAAATTCTACATAACTTATTGTTAGCCGTAAACACAATGTTAACACCCCATATATACTTCCTACTTTCTTAAACTTTTGCTGAACGGAGTGGATATACGAAATACTCAAGATTATTTTCTTGTTATTACTGTTGTCTGTTACGGAAGGCGGGAGTTCCGATCGAAATCGACTTCTTAAGGTGTTAAGGTGCAGCGGCTACAGCTAACCTGGGGTAACTTGCTTGTAATAGGCGCTTGACCAGGGCGTCAAGCTTGCATTCAATTCCTTCACACATTATCTCGTTAGGAATGACTTCAGATACCACATCGCTTGTCAGTTTTATACAACTTTGAAATGCTTGGGGCTTAGAAGGTCGGGGGGGGGGGGGGTATTTCCAAAACACGTGACTTTGCTCTAATGTGAAAGACGAATGTGCGATTCTGTAGAGGCATAAAATAAAGAAACGCGTTTAATGGTCGAGGCCTTGCATGTCACCAACAGGGGAAACGCATGCTTGAGTGAGCCGTCCAATATTTTATTTATTTATTTATTTATTTAGTCAATACTGCTGGCTCCTATGCGAAGTCGTGGGCAGTAGTGGGTAACCGATACACTCGATAACACAATTTCCAAAGCAAGAACACAAGAGAAGAAGCTTATACCCCTGTCACACTGGCCGTTCTAATGTCATTGCGAGCGAATGACATTCGGTGCAGCGAATGCCATTCGATTCGTAGTGGTGCTACACTTGGAAATCTAATGGCATTCGATCATGATGTCAGTGGCGAGGACTCCAAAAATATCACCAGAAGAAAGGAAGTAGATAAGTTTACAGTAGCAGGAAAGTTAACGTAAGTATGTTCAAATGAATATGCGACATCATTTCACTGAAAAAGCCACATACATAATCTATTTTGGAATGTCATCGCCATAAGTCAATACAGTGGTCAGCCAGTTCGGTTACACGTTCAGAGAGGTCACTAGTGACATGATAAGTGTTGCAGTCGTCTGCGAAAAGTCCTATTTGAACGGGTATGTCACAGTCTCTATCATTAATAAGTACAAAAAAGAGAAGTGGGCCAAGGATGGAGCCTTGCGGTATCCCGGAGTGAATATTAATGGCGGTGGATGTTGAGCCATATACAGAAACGCTTTGGTACCTATGGGAAATGTATCCCTGAATCCATGAGAGTAAAGAATCATTTTTCAGGATTGGTTTTCATTTAATAAGCAACTCATGATGGGAGACTAGGTCGAATGCTTTATCGAAATCAAGGAATGTAATATCAATTTGACCATGGTCATCTAGAGCGCTCGCCAAGTCGTGAATTGTCTAAAGAAGTTGGTTGTAGTTGACAGTCCTTTACGAAAACCGTGCTGCCATGGGTCGATTATGTTGTTGCTGTCAAGGAAGGCCGAGATGTGTTTAAATACTATGTGTTCAGACCGTTCTGCGCATGCACACAACAAAGAAATAGGCATGTATGATGACACTAGTTACTTGATTACGGATTTAAGTATAGGAGAGAGAGAGAGAGAGAGAAGTAACTTTATTGCACCCGTCAAATAGATGACGGGGTAGAGGCGTCAGCCTAAACCCACACTCATCCTCCCTAACCGTCGACCGGGATCGCTTGGGACGCGGCGGCGGTCAGGGCGAGGAGTTATTTTTTCGTATTTCCATTCACTGGGAACATCGCCACTTGACAGTGATTTGGAGAATATAACTATTAGATATTTGAAGCCCTATTCCTCATAACGAACAAGAAATCCGCTGGCTATAGATAGCATCAGTTCCGCGTGATTTTTTTATATCAATGTTGTGCACCGTAGACTGGACACCTTCTTCAAAAACGCTAATGTCGTCTAAAGGAGCAATGTCGTGTAATGATGGAAAAGGAGGGGCGATTCCATTATCGTTTGTGAACACCGAGCTGAAGTAGACGTTCAACGCTTCTGTGATTTCTGCACTGTCGACAACGTTTGTATTGTTTACGGAGAGACTGAACGAAGATTTCCTTTTTTTTTGTGCAATATGACGCAGAACTTTCCAGGCGACGAAAGGAGAAAGTTTGTTAAAGACACTTTCTGATAGTGGTTTTTAGCTTCTGAGTTGCACGCGCAGGTCGTAGGATTTTATCTGTGCTGCTCTTTGAGCGGCGTCTTTTGTGCTGTCTTCTAGCTTTGTTCCGCTTACGACTGAATCGGATAACTTCTTTTGTTATCTAAGGATTAGAATTGCGCAGTATTCTTTGTCTGCATGGAAGAAAATTGTGTATGCATTTGAACACTAACTTTAAAAAACGCCATAGTTAATCTACCAGATGTTGAGGAGATTCGTAAAGTCAACTCCGAAAAGATTTTGTCCACAGCATCCAAGATGTCAACGTCACTGGCACGAGAGCAAGCAAAAGTCTTCCTTTTTTGGATCCTGTGTCTTGTCGTAAAATCTATTCTAATACTTAGGGATCATTTTACGGTCAGATATGCCTTCGAGTACCTGAACCTGCGGGTTCCGGCGCATAATTCCACTGTTAACAAGAAAGAGGGCCAGAGCATAGTTCTATTTCGTTGATTTCGAGTAGGCTACTTCACTAGTTGCGTTAAATAGTGAAAAAAAATAAGGTCAACGAATGGCTCCGAAGCTCTGCAGAGTGGATGCGGATAAAATTGAGCGCAATTTGTCAGAGGCATATTCAAGTCGCCGGCTAGTAGCAAATTGCATGTAGGATTTCTGTAATGACATAAAAACTAATTTATTTGATCAAAGAACTTGTTATTGGAGTACGGTGGGGGGGGGGGGTAGATTCCTCTAATAATTAAATTCATCGAGGAATCTTTTTATAATCAGACAGTCAGTTCCAGGAACATCCGGTATTCTTAGGACGTCTAAGGATTCAAAAAATAAGATAGCCACCCCACCGCCTCGGGAATCCCTGTCGTGTCTGTAGATTTTGTAGCGTGGAAATGAAATTTCCGCATCGTTGATGTCATTGTGCAGCGAGGTTTCAGTCATAATTATTACATGAGGTTTATTTTCTGTAAGATTGCATTCTAAATCGTGTATTTTATTCAATACGCTGTCTGCATTAAGATTAGGGCACATAAACGTTTTTATCTGACCATGAGGTCATTTAGACGGTCGTGTTTTATCAGCATCCTTACCAACCCGCACCCTTATCTTCTTAGTGTCATCCCACGTGTACACATTGCCATTGATCTTGCTGGTGTCATAAGAAGTTGCACTTTGCTTCCAGATCCTCTTTCGTCAGCGGACTTACCCATAATTGCTTCTACCATGCCTTCTTAAAGCAGAAAGGTCTTCCGAGATACTAATGTATATTTTGTCTTTGAGCGTCGAGCAGTATTTTAGCACGTTAAGCTTATCACGCTGATCCGAATACCTGATGGCTACTAAAGCGCCCTTTCTCTTCTGTTTACACCCCATTCTGTGCAAGCGCTCTACTGGGGAAACCTGTACACCCAGTAACGATGAGAGTTACTTAAACAGAGAAGAGATCAGAGTTACTTTAAACAGAGAAGAACACAGATTAGAACACTTGCCTTTCGAGTAGACCGGCATGTCTTCCAGTTCGATAGATGGCGCCACAACTCATTAGCATGAGCACAGAAGTTGTGTGTCTTCTTTCTTTAGCTGATAGCGGCGTTCGTGTTGTCCACTCCTCTTTCCTTTTTTTCGTTATTTTCACGCCTGCTCTTTCTATTATCAAAGACCATGCTCTGCGATTCGTCCCTTGAGTTTGTCATCCACAAACTTCTCGTTCTGAGGTATTAACTCTGATTGTTACTGACGTATTAACTCGATTTATTTCTGAGGTTTTACGTCCCAAAAGCACCATTGATTGTGAGAGACGCCGTAGCGGAGGGCTCCGGAAATTCCGACCACCTGGGGTCCTTTAACATGCACTAACAACGCACGGTACACGGGCCTCGACATTTTGCCTCCATCGAAATGCAGCCGCCGCAGCCGGGATTCGATCCCGCGACCCTCGGACCAGCAGCCGAGTACCATAACCACTAGACCACCATGGCGGGGCTTGACGTATCAATTTCAGTGTTGTACACGTCCCTCCAAAAGAGGAACGAATGCTCGTTCCTCGTTCCTTCACAAATTTGTAAAGAGTTCCCGTTACAAGTTCCTTTAATCAGAAAGGAACGCGTTCCAGTTACGTTTACGAAATTGGAACGTGTCGCTACTTTTACTTTGCATTGGATTTTTAAAACTGAAAGTAGTGTCGGACAATTGTGAGCCGAAATTAAGTGAACACTTCAAAATTCGCATTGCAGTTGCGCGAATTTCAACTTCAACAGTAGTATATTATCTGGAGATAAAAAATATGAAAATATACGCTTCTAGACACATTTTGGGGATCAGCGAACGTACTCCCGACGTGTCCACTGTGACTTTGACCCCAGTCTATTACAAGTGTAACGCGTAACGGGTTTTTCAACGAATATTCAGAAGAGTGCGCTTCAGATGTGCAAATAAAAAGTAACTCACATTCAATAATGCAAGTGGGTATCAAGAATGCATTTCACACTAAAAGCTACAAATAGACCTTTAGATTCACATTGGCATATAAGGGTTTGTGCTTAACCCACATTATTAAATACTCATACAGGATTCCCCAATACGTCTTCAGTATTTCCGCTCCTAAATTTTTTCGCTCTAAATTAGCAGCTTTTTTCGTGCATAATAGTCTAACGGACAGTTCCGAATATATTGCTTTTGCTTACTTCTCAAAATCTTAAAGAATTTGTGATACTGTTCTTTTGTTTTCAGTTATGGTCGTGAATTCGAACTCCATGGTGGGCTGTTGTATGTGGGTAGTGATAGGCGCAGAGTAACGCTGCCGCTTTTATTGTGATAGCAATCATATCGACAGTCTCGGCTGGTTTTTGCCGTCCCCGCCGTCATGAACCGTATATATATATATATATATATATATATATATATAAAATTCCCAAGGAAAAATAATTCGCATAAATGCTTCCGACGCGCGGAATCGAACCAGGAACCTGTCACTCCGCAGCGCGTGGCGCTAACCACTACGCCACAAAGAGCAGACGCTTCACGAAGATAACGGCGAGCCTTATATACACACCCTTTACCGCTGGTAGGACTCAGAGACGGCAGGCGCTTATAGCGTTTCTTCATTACCAGCGAGATGGCGCGAGCAGCGCAACGGGCAGCCGCCTTTGCAACAGGAGCGCTGTTCAAACAGAGTATCCATTGTGACAGCTTATTCGCACTCGTTCGGTGTACATCTGTGTGTTCGTTTCGTGCGTGCTTCACTTGCTAGTTCGCTCTCATCTTCTGTTTGTTCATTTAGCGGCTTCCCCTAGCTTTGTATGTGTATCTTTGTGACACACAACGTATAAAGCCCTTCGTACCAGCACGCGCTGCCCACGGGAGGCGCTCACTTAGCAAGTGCACGTTTGCTATAATTAATATTGCTCCTGAAGCTGCGAGCCTCACTTCGTATAGCATTACAGTTTCTTGCTATTGCATTCAATGCTTCGTCCTTGCGGCGAAACTGTGACTTTTTAAACCAGCCGGTTCCCATAAACAAGAGAACGCTGGTCCGTTGCAGTAGGAGGAGCATGCGCTAGACCTCATGCTGAGGTATTCTATCCACTGCACTCATACGGGAAGGAATGCCGCTAAGTGGTTGCTGTGAAAAGAGCGCCCAATCGGGATAACTAGTTCCAAAGGTCGCTGTCAGCGGGCCTGGGAAACGAAAATGATCGCGACCGCTTAGTGATGGATGGGCCCTCGTTTGCCTCTTAGCTTCGGTGCGCGTTGAAACGGCGCGACTTATGGCCCCACGGGATGGGTATCTTCTGACTGCTTGTGTGACGAATTCTGGAAGGACATATGTAGCGCACAGTCCAGCGGGCAGAAAAAGGCTTAGGTACGTGTACGAGGCTGGCTGCCGGTGGCGGTGGACATCAAGAGTGAGACGCCAGTTTAATGCGTGGGAGAGGGAAATAACACTTACTGCACCTGAAACCTATCTGATAGCATGTTGATTGATTTCTTGGTTTTATGTCCGAAACCAGATGTGATGATGAGAGACGGCGTAATGGAGGGCTCCGGAAATTTTAACCACCTGGGGTTCTTTAACGTGCACAGACAACGCACAGTGCACAGGCTTCAGCATTTCGCCTCCGTCGAAATGCAGCCGCCGCGGCCGGGATTCAATCATGCGCCCTTGAATCAGCAGCCGAGTACAATAGCCACTAGACCACCGTGGCGGGACACCGCTTGCATGTTGTGAATTACATTCTCTAAACCAATACTGTAATGAAACTGTTGACGCCGTTGATTGAGACTTTGCGGGCCTTGTGTATAATTGGTTCGCTTGTAACTCTGCGTTTATCGAAGGGTTCAAAAAGTGACGTTTTGGGAGTAATGAAAGAGCGGAGGTTCGGGCTTGAACCGGACAGAAGCTTTGGTGTTTAAATAAAGCGTGCAATCTTCCTTCGCGCTCCCACCGTGCACTCGAGTCATCGAGGGGCGCCGACAACGGACCTTTCAACACCCTCGGGGATATTAACTACGTCCATCTGGCGAGTTTGTTGATGAATTGTGTAACGTGGGACTATCTCCTTTTTTTTTCTTATGGCGTTTAAGGAATACGACTTAATTGACCAATTTGTACAGCAGCCCCAACTTCATACGATGGCAAAATGACATTCGTGTGTAGGAGATAAGTAAATAAAATGCCTTACATGCATCCTTTCATTGACGGTCTGCCGAAAAAGGATTTATATCTCACACATGAAAGATTCCGAACAACCTGTGGCGGCACATTCTGCGCCTATTTCCGCGCAGCAGCGTCAACCAGCCCAACGGAACCAGGCTGCACACAGCATCGCATATCCGATAAACTGCAGTGCTATCGCAGCGTCACTGGAGGTGGGCGTCACCGACGGTGGCTACATAAGCAGGCTGCCCACATCGGAAACACTCTTCTTCTTACCTTTCGCCACCCGCATGAGCGTAGCCTCGGTATGCTCGTCCGCGGCAGTTGCTTGTTGAATAAACGCATCGTTATGTTATTATGTGGGATTCGTGCTTCGACGGACCCGGCATCCCACGTCTGGTGACCCGGAAAACCGAACTCATCGCACCGTCATGGCCGACCAAGACGCATTGCCGCTCTTCGCCGACAAGTGTAACAGTTTCAGGAGCAACTGCAGGCGCAGCAACTGTTTTTTTTATTTCAAATACCCTCAGGGTACGTACGTACATTGAAGAGGGGAGGGGCAAAGAGTTAACAGATAATAACTACTTGGTTACAGATACATAATATAGAACAAAATAAAATATCACGATGACACAATTTCAGTTGCAAGAACAAAGGCAAAAAAGAGATATAATGGTAAAACATAATGTGCAAAAAAGCAAACATTCGTAAGACGAAATTACAAAAACATAGCAAAAGCATACACAACAAGCAAAGGTGTAAAATAAACACTGAGCGATGTTAACTTGAAATGAAACTCTGAAGTGCGATTTTGAAGTTATTGGTGTTAGTGAGCGATCCAGGTAGATTGTTCCAATCTCTGGTCGTTTTGGGGAGAAATGAATGTGAAAAACCGACGGTGTTGCTGTGTGGAATGTTTACTTTTTGGCGATGTTCGATGCGAGATGAAATGTACGGCGGCGGCTGAATGAATATAGAATGTAAATATGAGTTGTGGTAGTAGATTTTATGGAAAAGACAGAGTTGAGACAGTTTTCTGCGGTGTGATAGCGGTGGAAGGTGTAGGATGTCTTTCATATTAGTAACACTCGCAGTTCTTTGCAAATTGTTTAGAATGAAACAGACTGAGCGATTTTGTATTCTTTCTAGTAATTTTATGTGGTTCTCATATCCGGTGTCCCATACTGATGATGCATACTCAAGCTTCGGACGAATGAAAGTTGTGTACAGTAGTAGTTTTAATGATGATGGTGCTTGAGAAAACTTCCGGCGAAACTATCCTAATGTGCCAGTGTGTGGCTATGTGATCAATATGAGTTTTCCATGATAGGTTATTGGTAATATGAACACCCAAGTATTTGTATGATGTCACGCATTCTAGTGGAATGTTATTAGGTGTATAAGTAGGGGAGGTCACTTCAGTACGGGAAATCCTCATACTTTTACATTTTTTAATGTTTAATTCCATCCGCCATATTTGACACCACTTAGTTATGTTATTAAGATCTTCCTGAATTAGTGAAATGTCTGCGGCATCCGTTACTTTTCTATACAAGACGCAATCGTCTGCAAACAGGCATATTTTCGAGGAGACGTTAGTAGGCAGGTCATTAATATAGATTAGGAATAGTAAGGGACCAAGCACAGACCCCTGCGGGACACCGGAAACAACAGGGACCAATGAGGAGTTAGCGTCGTTAGTGGTTAAAAATTGCACACGTGATGTCAGAAAGGCGCGAATCCAGTTTATTACACCTAAGTCGATATTAAGAACGCTTAATTTATGAAGAAGCAGTGCATGGTTCACTTTGTCGAATGCTTTGGAAAAGTCAAGAAATACACAATCTGTTAAAAAAACCGTGGTCTAGATTAGCATGCAGGAAATTAGTGAAGGCGATGAGTTGAGTGTCACAGGAAAAGTTTTTGCGAAATCCATGCTGCATAACTGTGAAGAAGTTGTTGTTTTCAAGAAAATTTACCAGATGTGTGTAAATTATATGTTCCATAACTTTGCAAGCTACTGATGCAAGAGAAAGCGGTCTATAATTCTGTGGGTCATGGGATGGTCCTGATTTGTGAATAGGGATTACTCTACCAGTTTTACTCTACCAATTCACAAGCAAGAGCAACAGCTCCAGGAACGGCAGCGCCAACTCAACGACCCCGTGCATCAGCACCCTGGCGACGCCCCCGCGACCCTGTCCGTGTCTACCCGCTCCAACGATGAGGTAAGAACAACCCCTGCAGACGGAATTCCGTACGTTGACACACACGACGTCTGGCAAGTCGATGTCAAGCTGCCACTGTTTCGGGCGAACTCACCGGGCGTATGGTTCGCCCAAGTCGAGGCCCAGTTCTTGCTGGCCGGTATCGCAGAAGACCGGACCCGCTACAATTACGTCGTCGCCCACCTGGATGCCCGTTATGCCAAGGAGGTGAGAGATATCCTTGCCAACCCGCCAGTGACGAAGCTTTACCAACACCTCAGGAATGAACTCATCCGACGCCTGTCGCTCACGGAAGACCAGGAGGTACGTCAGCTTCAGTCCGTAGAACTTGCAGATCACAAACCATCGCCGTTCCTCCGCCACGTGGGTGCTCTCGCGGGAAACTTGGGAGTGCAAGATTCTTTCCTGCGAGCCCTTTGGCTTCAACGACTTCCACCACACGTCCAGGAAATTCTGCGGGCTCAGGTTCCACTACCTCTTGACCAACTTGCGAGATCGCTGACCGCGTCATCGGGGTCTATTTGCCACAGTTCTCGCCCCCCATCCAGGCTGTCACAGCACCGCTGAACACCTCAGAGCTGGCACGCCGAATCGACGACAGCACCCGTCAGCTGGAATCTATCCAACGGCACTTGGATCAACTCCCACAGTCACGTCGTCCAAACCGTTCCAATAGCCACGAGCGCGACGCCGACTGGCGTCGTAGCGATAACGGCCGCTGCTACTACCATCGTCGCTTCGGTGACTCGGCCCGGAAATGCCAACCACCCTGTTCAGCCGGAGGTGACGGGAAACTTAAACGGCAGCACGTAAAGACGACTGCGAGCTGCCAACTTGCAGGCCGTCGCACTTTCGTCACCGACCAAGTCATTAAGCGGCGGTTCCTCATCGACACTGGGTCTGACATCTGCTGCTTTCCGCGAACCTACCTGCACGACGAACGCCCTTGCACGTTGTTTGAGCTTAGTTCAGCGAACCACTCGAGCATTAAAACCTACGGCTCACTCCGCCTTAACATCCCCCTGAAGAACCCACGCCGAGAATTCCCATGGAACTTCATCATCGCCGACGTCGCAGAGCCCATCGACGGGTCCGACTTCTTAGCGTACTACAACCTTCTACCTGACTGCCGACATGACCGACTTATTGGCCACAACAGGTATATCCTCGCCAGGCCAGCGGACGACCATCCAACATCCCAGCATCAAGGTGCTTGCCGTTGAAGGTCAGTCACCGTACCACGCAATTCTCGCAGAATTTCCCGACCTGACTCGACCTAGCGGACGTCCTCGTGAGGTGCGCCACACAACCGTCCACTACATCCGCACTACTCCCGGCCCTCCGGTCTCCTGTCGCGCCCGTAGCCTCGCTCCGGAACGCCTGCGCATCGCCCAGGCCGAGTTCGAAGCCATGCTCCGTGAAGGACTTGCGCGCCGCTCGGAAGGACCTTACGCCTTACCACTTCATATGGTGCCGAAGAAGACCGACGGCTGGCGACCCTGTGGAGACTACCGCGCCCTTAACGCCCGCACCATCCCCGACAGGTACCCAGTGCGTCACATACAGGATTTTTCGCACTGCTTGCATGGCAGTACCGTCTTCTCGGTTGTTGACCTAGTAAAGGCGTACACCCAAATTCCTGCAACCCGGACGACGTCCCAAAGACTGCAATAATCACACCCTTCGGCTTATTTGAGTTCCCTTTTATGAGTTTCGGCCTCCGGAATGCGGGAGAAACCTTCCAACGGTTCATTGACGGCGTCGTTCGCGGCCTAGACTTTTTCGTCTACCTGGACGACATTCTGATATTCTCTCCCGACGAAGAGGTCCACCGCCAGCACCTACGTCAACTTTTCGAGCGCCTAAATGACCATGGCTTACTCATCAACGTACAGAAGAGCACGCTCGGCGCCCCCATCGTCACCTTCCTTGGGCATCAAATCTCCACTGAAGGGACTCGACCCTTGCCTGAACGCATCCTGGCCCTTCAAGACTACCCTCAACCTACCACAGCAAAGGATCTTCGCCGTTTCCTAGGCATGCTGAACTTTTACAGGCACTTCGTGCCTAAAGCAGCCACATGTCAGGCCCCCTCCACGATGCGGTGGCTAGCCTACGACGGAACCAGTCTGTCGTTTTGACACCACCTTTAATATAAGCTTTCGAAGACTGCAAAACTGCCCTCTGCAACGCCACTCTGCTCTCTCATCCCAAGCCAGAGGCCCCCTTGGGGCTTTTCACTGACGCCTCTAGTACCGCCGTTGGAGCCTCTCTCATGCAGTACGTGAACAACGACTGGTGCCCGTTGGCGTTCTTTTCGAAGAAACTTTCCTGGCCAAAGACGCCCTCGTCCTCTGGCAGCATCCCCAATGCAACTCCGTCCCCTGCGGAGACTACTTGGCCAGCCTACTACAGAGAGCTCCTCGCCATCTGCGAAGCGGTCCAGCACTTTCGCCACATCCTCGAGGCACAGCACTGCACCATCTACACCGACCACAAACCTATAACTTACGCCTTCTCCCAGCGCCGCGAAAAACTTCCACCGGTCCAGCAGAACCAGCTGTCCTTTATCGCCCAGTTCACCACAGACATCCAACACATCAGTCGGAAAGACAACGTGGTCGCCGGCGCACTCTCGCGCGTCTCTGCTGTCCAACTACCACCCGTGACGACGGACGCCCTCACCGCTCAGAAGACGGACGCCGAACTCCAGCAACTCCTCTAAAATGGCTCTTCTCTTCGATTTCAACAAGTTGCAGTCCCTGGGTCGACGGACATCCTGTACTGCGACATATCTACCGGACGGGTGAGGCCATATGTGCCTTCACTTCATCGTCGCAGCCTCTTCAACCAGTTGCACAACCTCAGCCATCCCGGCATTCGAGCTTCTACGCGCCTTGTGAGTGACCGTTACGTGTGGCCCTCGATGCAGCGTGACTGCCGCACCTGGGCGCGCTCGTGCATCCACTGCCAACGCGCCAAAATCACTCGGCACGTCATTGCGCCACTCGGGACATTTCCCCTGCCCTCGGAACGGTTTCAACATGTCGACATCGACATTATTGGTCCCCTACTACCAGCCGGACCTCACCGCTACTGCCTCACTGCCATTGATCGCTACACCCGATGGCCCGAGGTATGGCCCCTCGAAAGGATTACAGCGGAAGACTTCGCTTCGACCTTCTTCTCCGGCTGGATTTCCCGATTCGGCACTCCTCGTCGCGTCACAACCGATCAAGGACGGGAATTTGAATCGCAACTGTTCAGGCTTCTCGGGCTCTCCACCGGGTTCGAGCGTTTGCGAACCACGAGTTACCACCCTAGCGCCAACGGGATGATCGAGCGCTTCCATCGACAACTTAAGGCCGCCATCATGTGTCACCCTTATTCATCCTGGCTCGAGGCTCTCCCAGCCGTCGCTCTCGGTCTGCGTGCCACCTTGAAACCAGACATTCAGGCCACGCCTGCAGAACTTGTCTACGGTGAACTACTTTGTCTACCTGGAGAATTTCTCCCCGATTCAACTCACGATAACACCTGCTCCGACCCGACAGACTTCGTCACCCGGCTCCATCGCACAATGGACGCCCTGCGCCCATCGCCAGCAGCACATCACACCAAGTCGACGCCATTCGTATTCAAGGACTTGGCGACGTTCTCGCACGCCTTCCTCCGCGACGACACTCTACGCGCGCCTTTCCGCCCACCTTACAGCGGACCCTACCTAGTCGTCCACCGCGACGACAAAAACTTCATCCTCCGCGTTAACGGCAACGACGTCCGAGTCTCTATTGACCGGATGAAGCCAGCACACATTGCTTCCGAAGAATCTGGAGACAGCAGAGCAGCCACAAGCGTCCACCCACAACCGCCGACATCGCAACCTGCCCAAGTCACTACTCGCTACGGACGTCGGGTACGCGTCCCGGATTTTTACAATCCCTGAGGGCTCTGCACTGCGCGGGGGGGTGATGTGGCGGCAAATTCTGCGCCTATTTCCGCGCAGCAGCGTCAACTAGCCCAACGGAACCAGGCTACACAGAGCATCGCATGTCCGATAAACTGCAGTGCTATCGCAGCGTCACTGGAGGTGGGCGTCACCGACGGTGGCTACATAAGCAGGCTACCCACATGGGAAACTCACTTCTTCTTACATTTCGCCACCCGGACGAGCGTAGCCTTGGTATGCTCGTCCGTAAATCCATCGTTATGTTATTATGTGGGATTCGTGCTTCGACAGACCCGGCATCCCACAAACCCAACAGCACAACCGAAGTACCAAAAACGGGCACACGTGCTATTGAGCGCTGGTCTAAATCTCATGATATTAAGACATGGTACAAACAATGTCTAACATGAACGACCGAGTAACAAATGGACCAGTTTACGCTTAAAATACAAACTTCCTTTTGTTATGCGAATAAGAAAGAACAATAAATAAACCATACCTGCACGTGCTTCTTTATTGCAACAAAATCTCGATGGCAAAGAAGGGAGGATGGAGTTCCATGATTATCAAATGTCAAGTGAAAGTAATGTGCAGTGTGTCCACCCTTCAGAAGGGCCCTTGCTTGCTTGTTCAGGCTGGCTCAGACAAAGCGAAAGACTGCTATCCCTTCCCACGTCGTCGGTCTGACCCCGCGCGCTTTCCTGCGCCACTGTGGGAGCCTACGAGTGTAACTATCCTCCGCATCTCCGTAGTGTAAGACCTGTCACTGCTCGCTTACTTTCACCAGTGGTTTTCTGCGTAAAAAAATGCCAGTGACACCGAAGCCCACACAAGTGAGCCGTAAATGCATTATCAGAACCAATGCGCTCAGCAGCGACAGCAAAGTCCGTGTTGACTGTGGTAGTTCGAAGGGAGCCGTGGCAGCGGGACGAAAGAAATTTCGCGTTTGGCCGCAGTTCTGCCTGCGTTGGCGTACGAAGCTGTTTGACAGAAGGAATCGTTTTCTCTAGCCACAGGGAGCGCCTGCAATGGCGAAAGGGAGCTTCGCCACCGTCGAAACCTCGAAGGGAGACGGAGAGAGTAAACAAATGGCACCCTGCGTGCGGTTTTGTTCTGAATGAGCGAAACAGCTAACAGGAAAGCGAGGACTCGAGGCTCGGCATCGGCGGTTGAAGTTGCAGCCCAGCCTATCCGTCCTGCATGTGGAAAGCCTATTGAACGTTTACAGAAGGAACGTCGTTCCCTTTGCCGTTACCTCGTAAATATAACGTGTTACCGTTACAGTTGCACCAACTCTGAAAGTAACGATGGCGTCCCTTCGTTCCGCCAATAAGGAACTAGTTCCAGGAACGCCGTTACTTGGAACGACGTTCTGTACAACACTGATTAACTCTTACACCTACCTGCTACAAGTACAGGGCTCCGAGTGCTTCCTTTTAATCTGGGGTGATTAGTACTGGACAGAGCTATTGGTATTTTACTGCTTTTGTTATGGAGGAGTAGGGTTGCTGCGGAGGCACGGCAAATCAAAAGGACAGAAAGCTGAGCGAGTTGCTAAGGGGCCAGAGGGTATCCGGTAAATATTTTCCACCCGGTAGACATTTTTCAATATTTTCACGTATGGCCCATCCGCACCCCCACTCCGAACCATCCGCTGTGACATAAGCTGGCAGCTCGTACTCTGCCGGCTAGAAAAGTCGTCAAGCAGTTGCTGAAAAGCGTCAAGCAGTTGTTGGAGTCTCAAGTAGTTGTTCGAAGACCCGCGTAAAAGGGCAGCTCAGAAACCCTGTAGCACCGAACCGATAACTTTGTCTTAGGCTATCGACAACGCCACGTGCATTCGCCGTGACGACATCCAGACAATTCTTTGGAAGGTAACGGCGGGCCAGATTCCGCTTGTTGAAACCATATCTGAGAAGTGTCATGACCGGGGAAGCACACAGGATGAAACAATGGGCACATAAGAGCTGAGAAGCTGCGGTACTGTTTACCTTGTTTCTTTCACGTGGGGCGAGTCATTGAAGGATTTGCCTAAAAATATCGCACAAATGCAGTTTCCTAAACACGAGTACTTTTGGTGTTGTACACAACGTTCCTTTGTTTCATCATGCGGGTGACTTACGAAATTCCCTATTTGACGACAAAAACCAAAGTAACATGATAGCTTCCTTCTGATTCGCACCTGATATCGTCCCTCCTCCGCTGCTTGTTCTTGGGCCAGAAGTATGAATAGTTTTGATCCAGTTTATCCAATATACTCATAGAAATAACGAAACACGAAGAGACAGATTTCATCGCTGCCTCCTTCGCGCCTACTTATCGTCATAACTTCAGCTAGGCCCTCCGCTTGAATTTATTATTATTTATTTAGACTTACTGCAATCACCATTCGGTGATTTTAGCAGGGTGGTACATAAAGTAGGTATTCAAACAAATGGCAATACATGTGGCATACAAACAGAATGAAATACAATACAATACAACAGCATACAAAGAAAAATGCAAAGCAATGCGATACAAAGCAATGTCATATAAACAAGGTGCAATACAATTCAACTGCTAAGTGTAGCTTCTAATTCCGATGAAAACAATGCCAATGATGGTGCGGAAACAGTTGCATTAGTTAGTTTATTCCACTCGACTATGGTCCGAGGAAAAAATGAATATTTGAAGCAATTGTTGCGTGTGGAAAATGGGGTTATGGTGTAGCCATGCCTCTGCCTAGTTGTGTAACCAGAAGAAAAAGAAAAAATATCGGCTATATTGACTTTATATTGGCCTTTAATTAGTTGATACAAAAATTTAAGCCTTGAGTTACGGTATCTTAGTGATAAGGGCGAAAGTTGCGCTCTCTTTAAAAGGTCTGTAACAGAAGTTCTTGAAAAATTATTGTAAACAAAACGTACTGCTCTTTTCTGCACTTTTTCTAGTTTGTTAATGTTAGTCTTGGTAAAAGGGTCCCATATGATCGCGGCGTAATCTAATATTGGTAGGACAATTGATTTGTACGCTAAAAGGCGGACAGACGGAGTGGAAAGCTTGAGAGCACGACGAAGAAAAGACAGTTTGTAGGTTGCATTTGTTGTTATGTGCGTAATGTGTTTATTCCAGCACAGGTCATTCGATATGTAAAGACCCAAGTACTTATAATTAGTGACCTCAGACAGAAAAATATTGTTAGCATTGTACCTGAAATGTAAAGGATTTTTCTTGTGAGTGATACGCATAAAGACCGTTTTGTCAAAGTGGATGACCATTTGCCATTCCTCACACCAGGAGGCTACTTTCTGAAATGCCTGATTTAACAGCAGTTGATCGGATGTGTTATCAACCTCGGTGTATAAAACACAGTCATCCGCGTAAAGTTTCACTTTAACAGGAAATTGTTCCACAATATCATTAATAAACAAAAGAAATAGTAGAGGCCCAAGAACTGAGCCCTGGGGAACACCAGAATCGACCTTGACATATTTAGAGCAGCGATCGCGAAAAGAAACAAACTGTTGTCCTTTAGTTAAGTAACAAGAAAGCCAATCCATTAATCTTTTGTTTTTAAGTAATTTCTCTAGTTTAAATAGCAACTTTTTGGGCGAAACCTTATCGAAGGCCTTGGCGAAGTCCATAAAAATTGCATCGATTTGCTTGCCTTGGTTAATAGATTTCGCAAAATCATGCACGGTTTCAACGAGCTGAGTGCAGGTTGAGAAGCCCTTTCTGAATCCGTGCTGATGTCACAGCAGAGGTTAGGCGATAATGAATTCACTGCACTAAGAAGGGAAAAAAACGGCCAAAGAGGCTTCCTGAGACCTCCTGAGCGTGGGGCTGCAGCCATATTTCGTTTGATTCGGGAGTGGTGGTAACGCGTTCGCAGATTTAAGTTTACCCTGCACATCAAATCTGTGTTGCGAAAGCATGTGTTCGGTTTCACCGACTGTGATGTATTCATGTATTTTGTTAACGTTAACTATTAGAGGAGACCCATTTGTACGCTACTGTACAGGGCTGTGGCATCTGTGATCACTTTCATAGTCGTTAGACACATTGTTTTTTATAATGTTAATGCAGGCCCCGTCAGGCAGGGCCGTAGTTAGGATAAGAAATGGACAGATACGTGGTTAGAAAATCAAAATATTATGAACCCTAATCAATATTACAATTCAGTGGAAAAGTGCCAAGTTGTTTTTTTTTTTTGTTCTTGGAAGCTGTAACTACTCCTTCAGTAATGTGCGCGATCTAACCTTCACTTGCATGATTTTCCGCTTAAATCATATTGTTTCGTTTATCGATTGTCTTTTCTCCTGTGTTCACAAGTATGTGCTGGGCATTACCTTGTAATTTCTGAGTGATCGGCGGAATCCGCTATACATGACATCTCTATACCCTCTGCACTCAGCCTTGTCACATGTGCCATGACTGCCAATCGGTGCCACCATGCACCACCGGACGCCAAGAGCATCCCAAGCTACCCGATAGCAGCTTTTGTTTTGTCCCGTGCCGTTCTGTAACCACGTCTCCAAGCAGCCCAAAGAGAGAAAGAAAGAAGGGTCACACAGTTGGTTAGCTGACAGTTATATCATTAATGAAGTAGGGTGGCATGTGAGTCGGCTTGAAGTTTTCATTTGATGAGCATGTCGAAGAGCGCATATCCTCAGCTAGGGTAGGTGTCTGGCCTTCTTCATGAGATGTTTCAGTGTCAAGAGCGGAACGTTTACGAACGCGGACGGGAGAGGAAGGGAACACACACAGATGCACTATCACCAATGCTTTATCTGAGTGGGGAAGACAAATGTAGCTGCATACAAGGTAATGTAGACGCTCAGGTAGACGCATACTTGGAGGCAGCACGTATGCGTATGCCATTCTAGATAATGATAATGAAGGTGCACTAACACGACCTTGACCTAACTTATGAATAAGTGGCTGCGTCGGTAATCAAGTGGGAGATTTCATATTGGTGTGTTCTCCTAATGAAAGACTAATGCAGTAGAAGAGAACATGCACACGTTCTACAATGCGCAGAAAACCAACAATCGCGGCGTTAGGAACCGCCCAGTTTGCCCTCTGTAGCGTCTACCATAGGACAAGGGGATCTGGTTAGCAGCGCCTTCTGTCCTGTCACTTAATCTGTATTGCACAGCCGCGCTTTACGGTCATAGCTGGCTTGCTGGCTGCACAGCGTTTTCAGCTTGTTGAGATGTGTAAACTGTAACGATAGCGCCTCCTCTATCTTTTTCAAAGCCACTCCAAGCGCTCGCTCTTCAATGGGAACCATCGCTGGACCTTGGTTCAGGGGGTTGTCGTTGTGCCACGACTCCTAAAGAGTACGGCTGCTTACGCCACACGTGCATCAGAGAGCGCGTCGCTGTAATTGCGTTGGATACGCGGCAGATATTGCGTCCCCCTCCCATACAACGCGTCTGCCAGATTTCTTCCTTCTTCAGGTCTTCCTTGGTAGCTCGCTCGGTATGCGCTACGCGGCGCTTTTTCAACACGAAAATAGAGAGGTTTAGTTTGTCCGTAAACCTCTTCACGTTTAGGGATACCGGTTTACCGGGAAAGTTTACGTGACCAGCAGCGCTGCTGGCGACGCCTGATGATGCGGAACCTAACCAGGCACACAAAAAGCTGATATTGTTGTGGCTTGCCGTTTTGCTTGACTCCTAGTGTGAAGCATTGGGCGTGAGATAATAATTGACTATGTGTCAATTGATATGAGTCATTACCTCTTTCGAAGAAAACGCTCACGCTTCTAAAAAGAAAATCGAATGCGTTAGTTAAGTAAACCGCGAATAGATGGCGCTAGCAGTTCTACTTCCACCGTAAACACGCACGGTAAACCGGTATCCCCAAACGTAAAGAAGTTTACGGACAAACTAAAATTCTCTAGTATTTTATGCCGTGTACGTGTTTACGTGTACGTGTTATACGTGTTTACCTCGCACAGGTACGTCACTACCGTAACGAATAAGATGCAGTAAAATAAAAAGGTAAGAGAAACTTCTGTTCATGCGCTGGAAATTGAACTCACAGACTTCATTCCGCGACGAGAGGTAGCTGGCGCTCCACCACTGTACTAACGCCGCACATGCTCGGAGCTCTACGAACGCTCCTTACGTTTCTTCCTCGGCTTTATCCTCCGGCTGAGCCCGCGCTCACCCAGCACATTGCCAGGAACGGTGCCGCCATCCTGAAGAAGCAAAGTGAATCACTGCACCTTTACTTCGTCTCTCCTGGACGGCGGCACTATTCCAAGCGCTTTCCTAAGTCCGCCTCGATGCACGTGTGCGAGGCGCGGGGCATCAGAAGGAAGCGTGATAAGAAAGAACATAGCCGCGTTCGTAAAGCTTTGTGTGCGCCATCAGCACAGTGGTAGAGCACCTGTCACTTTTCTTCATGGGTAGCGTTCCCCCGCCGGGAGCGACAGAAAACTTTATTGACCACTGGATATTTGGGTCCCCGAATGAACCCACCGTATTATACGTTCATCAGGTCATGGAGCTCCGTGGGCCTCGCGGTCGCCGGCGATCTTCTGCCAAACCGGCGACCTATCTTCAAGCGTGGTGGTTACCAGGACACCACTGCATAGGGAAGCCAAGCGAAATGAGGATGTTGGCGGGTGAATGTGGCTCAAGTAAATGTGATCGATACCTCTGTCACATGTTATTTAAGAACGATTATGTCCAATTATTACGTAAACTACTCCACTTACCACAAGGGGTAGGTTCTTGAATTTATGGAGGCGATGCGTGAACGGGGGTCTATCCACATCAAACTGTGAGGCGCGAGCGAAATATCGATAGCAATCGATTCACTCGATGTAACAATAAACGTTTAACTGCTTAAGGGAAAACACATTCCACTTTAGTTTTGTACCGATTCCGTTGACAGAAGGATCAGCCATGTTTTTGCGTTTGCGATGAGAGTGCCTCAATGTCCTCCTCACCCGCCACGCCTTGTAGAGTGGGGACATCCCTTGCCGGTGTCTCTCGCCGCCGACACCGGTCTTCGCAGCACTTCTCCCCTCGCTACCCAGCGCGTTTGCGACTAGTCGGTTGCTCTACGGCTCAATCTACCTCCGAGTTAGCTTCTTCCCTCCGTTGTTCTTCGCCCGCTCATCCCGCTGTCAGCGAAACGGTTGACCAGCTGCCGACCAGGGGATTGAAGGCGGGCTCCTTCACCTGCTGGCACCTTGAGGGAATGACGGCTCCGACATCTTGTTGTTAAAAACGACGTTTAATGGTGAACCCTCTCTCACATAATTCACCGGGTTTAATACACTTCTCGAACAAAAGCACTTTCGCAGTCCAATCAGAATCGGAAAGTGTCCTTCTCTCTCAACTTCTGGTTGGCTGCCGTTGAGATGTGTGTACATCCTCACGCCCCTTCACCCAATGCCTTCATCTGCACCCGCCTCTCCCACGTCGATCGCCGGTGCGCCTCTCTCTCTCTCTCTCCTCTCTCTCGAAGACTGGCGCCGGCCAGTCATGGAAACATGCTCGTTGCCGGGGTCCCAGGTATGAGCCGATGGGCGATCCTCACGTGACCGCCAGTTCCAGTGAACACGCGTCGGGGTTTCGCCCGCGATGCTGCACGTGGCTTGCTTCCCAGACCGCGCTCCTCTGTGCCCCGGCCGCGGCTCTCCGCAGGGGAAATTGGCCGTCACGCCGCCTGTGTTCAGTCCTTGCCGCCGAGGGGGTGCAGGGGAGCAGGCTGCCGCAGGGGGTGAGGAACGCTAACCGTGCAAGATGACGACCGCGAGGACCCTTCCGGTGGCTGCTGCGCGCTTGTGCCCAACACTCCGTGTCGGCGAGGCTCGCTTTCACTCATGGAATGTTTTGTGAGTGGCTATGTGGCTGCTTTTGTCTGAAATTCCGCCTTAAGGCCCAACCACAGGCACGCGTCAGCACGCGCCTACGCGTCAAAAGCGTCAAATGCGTCGCCGCGCGTCACCCTCGGAGGGGGTTGACGGACCGAGACGCGTCGACGCGAGGGGATCTAGCAGTGTCAGATATTTAAGCCTTTAGCTTCATGCGGCTGTTTCCCCGTGGCTTTCTGCCCCTTCGTGGTCGTTCTGGCTCAAGGTCGTTGCAAATAGAAATTATTACCAGCTATCTTTCCATCGTTCTCTCTGCTATCGTTTTCCTGCTTTTTTATACGTGTTTACCTCGCACAGGTGACCTCTTTCGGGTGTCGGCAGTGTGCGCCAGTTACGGCACCCACTGTAGTTACGAATACTGTGCGTTCTTTCAAAGAAGAGCTTTGTTTGGCTACAATGCGAGGTTTCGTGTGGCGACTCAATCATCGGCTGCCGAGAAGAAACCGGTGACATATGAGTCGACTGTTTCAGCACTAGTGTCCTATTAAGTGGTTAACTTATTATTTCTCTTTTCAAACAGTTTCCAAAATCGGTAACCACAAGGAGACATCTTTCGGATATTATTTCGTAATGCGTGCTACACCGATAGTATTTTAAAACCGTAATTTACTTAAAAGACATGTTGCGAACATTTGTAATGACCGGTCTTTCATTGAAAAAGGAACTTCTATTATTATTCACTGCGTTTTCAAGCAGTACATAATGATTATTGTTCGCTTCAGGAAAGGACGCTAATCTCTGCCACCCATGTAGCGAGCACGGCTAAGCGCCCACAAGGTAGGGGAAAGGGACCGAAAGTGATAGAAAGGAGAGAAAAGCCGTAGTAGAGGGCTCCAGAAATTTTGACCACCTGGGGTTCTTTAACGTGCACTCACATCGCACAGTACACGGGCCTCAACATTTGTGATACCTTAGGTAGTCGAGAAGGTTTCAAAACCCGCCAACAGCTTATCAAAAACGTACCTCTTGCGACAGCCGCCAGGAGGCGCCACATAAAGGGTACTCATCACCCCCTTTCCCTTCCCCCGAACCGTGAACCAGTCGCGAGGGCGAGCAGGAAACAGTTGACGGAGAGGGTGGTGAACGGCCAGATCGGAAGCAACCGACTGGAACTGAAAAAAAAATTGAGTGTAAATACCATAAATACATTTGCTCTAGCACGCACTTTATAGGCCCGTGCCTTCCTCCTCTCCTGGTGTGCGCCAGGCGGATTGGAGTGCACGCGCTGATGCTTGGATGTAGGGGGCTGCCGAACAATTTACGCGTGTTGTAGACTAATTGATGTTTCTCTTTTATTATTATGCCATACAATATAAGGTCGACAGAAAATCAATGTGCAGTTTTCATGGTTTGTGCTAACAACTACAGGAAAAGGAAACTCTTGTCGGAGGAATTACACGACGTGCATGACGAGACGTGCAGACCTCGCGGCTGGGTACTCTTGAAGTTGAATGGTTTTCCTCTTGACAAGGAGCAGAGGCATTCGTGTATTTAAAACGAGAAAAGCTTTGTACCCGTTAGAAGTCCTCAAGAATATCGGAACCTTGAATTTTACAAACATATCACAACGAACTCGACAAACGCAAAACATGAGAAAACGGTCTCGGCACAAAAGTTGTTTTATGCCGGGATCCACCACGACCACACACGTCATATCCATAACTGAAGTGACGCAGTAAACGCACACATATAAGAACAAACAGAAAAATTTTCTTTGATGCGCTGGGAATCGAGCTCATAGCCCCCGCTCCTCGATGGGAGCAGGCCGGTACTCCACCTCTGCGCCATCGGCGCACGCGCTCGAAGCAGTACGAACGAGCCTTACAGTCTTTATTTTGCGTCTTGCCCTTCCCGTCCAGAAGAGGCGAAGTCGCCTTTCCTGGGTTCGGCGCCATTCCAGGAACGTTTCAAAGTCGCGGCCGGACTGAAGACACGCGCGCGCTTTCTTGCGCGTCTTCAGTTCGGCCTTTGCAAAGCGCACGTGTTTCACTTCGCCTCTCCTGGATGGCGGCACCGGTCCTGGCACGTTCGAAAGTGCGTCTCTATGCGCCCATGCGGAACCGCACTAGCACATCAGAAGCGAAGATGACGGGCCAATGTGGCGCAACTAAACACGATTGATACGTTGGTAGTGCAGCATTTATATCCACTTGGTCCAGTTATTGCGTAAGCTGATTCAGTAACCACAAGGAGTTGGTCATGGATGTTATGAATGCGTGAACGCGGGTTCATCCACGTGCAATGGTGCCGTAGCAGCGAAACAGCGATAAAAATGAGCAAGTCTACCTCGATGTACAATAAACATTCAACTGAACACAAACACTCCTTTCGTGTTATACCGATTTCTTTGAGAGAGGGATCAGCCACATATTTTTTGGTATTGTAGGTTATCTTGTGCAGATAAGGCATCGTTACAACTCAGCCCCCCCCCCCCCCCTCGACCCTCGTTCACCCCGCCTGAAACAACGAGGTTGCAGAAGACTGTGGCTGTACTCTTGCACGAAGCGCTTAAGAGTTTGGAGGGGAATGATCTTGATGTTGTGAAGTTCTCTGAGGATAGTTTGACTTCATTTCCCCCTAGTCTAGTTAAAGCATTTTTGCCATACCTATTGACTTAAAATCCTGTGTCACTCCTTGCCCCGCGACGCATTGCTAGAATGCATCAGAAGTGCCCTTGTTCAATTCTACTGCTTAGATTTTAAAGACTCTTCTAACATCCTGTCCACGCAATATTTTTTTTAAATTTAACCACGGAATATTTTATAATGTGGCGAAGCTTCCATAGGAGCCCATACGTTCAGAAAATGGTGGCTTTTACGGCGCTTAGCACCATCTATCGCGGAGCGGAAACACCGGGCGGAAAGAAAAATAACCCAGATGTGACGCCACATCTGCTAAAAATAAAGGTGACGTCAGCTTTGTCGTCAGAGGCGCGAGAATCATGCCTTGCTTTTCTGTTGCAGGTTCGCGACTCCGGTGTCATCTTTATGGATGTTTTTATACGTCCACGTAAGTCTTATGCATGCTTTATATGCATTGAAATTTCAAACACCGCACGAGAAGCGCTACATGCCGCTCTGACTTTCTGTATTTAAAGGTCGATCAAATGTGCAGGCGTGCCTTTTATAAATTCAATGAAATGTTATATGTTGCTGTAAACCGCAGTAATTTTCTTTTCCGAGGGCACCATGAACTTCGTCTTTCCTTAAAAGGACTCGGCGACACCAATTGAGCGTAAGTTTATATCGCTTATTTTAGCACTTCAGTATGCGAGGATTCGCAGCGAGAGTCGGAGCACCAAAAGTAAAGGGGGTATAGTTTTATTTCAACAAAAAAACACACTTTTCAGAGTTTTTCTTCAACCGTTCCGGCACACAAAGGTGAATTTTATTACAGGAAGTGACGTTTGATCAGGTCGCATTAACGAATGTGACAGGGCATTCTCATTGGTTTTACACGCCAATTCGCATTTTTGCATTCATCGATCCCTGCTAGCCCGCGTGGTTGAGCATAAAGAAATATGTCGCTGATCCTCTGTCAAAAGAATCGGTATAACACGAAAGTGAACTGTCTCTTCCCATAAACAGTTGAATGTTTATTGTTGCATCGAGGTGAACTTGTCCATTGCTATCGGTGTGTCGCTGTTACGGCGTTGTTTGACGTGGAGGAACCTACGTTCACACATCGCCTCCATAACATCAAGGACAAAACCCTTGTGGTAACTGAAGTAGTTTACCCAGTAGTTGGACACAGCCTATAGTAAATGCCACGCGTCTCAGGTATCAGTAATACTCACTTGCCCCACACTGATCCGTTGACGTCGTTGCCGTGCTCTGGCGCCTAACGCAGCAGTATTCGTATTCCCATCACGCCGGAAGATCGGTCAGCGGGGAAACGCCACCCACGAAGAAAGGTGACCGGTGCCCTATCACTTCCCTTTTGGCGCATATACACTCGAAGCTGTACGAACGCGGCTATGCGCGTGGATCTGCAAGCGCCCGTCGAGGCGGATTTTAGGGGCGAAGCTCCTCTTAGTCTAACCTTGTCCCGCGTCAGGCGTAACCGGCAGTATGGTGGTGGTGGTAGTGATTATGGTAGGAAAAGACGCTTATTTCTGCAGCCCAAACTGGGAGCACGGCGCAGCGTCTTGGGGAAGGGATAATGGGAAATAAAGAGGACAGAAAGGTAGTGAGAAATGTCAGGGTTCGCTCAGCACTGCAGAAGTAAGCCGGCGGAAAGGGGAGGCGCGGGAGGGCAACCCGGGCTCAGCGGTAGGCTGCGATGCCAGTCTCGTCAATGAAGTCCACCAGAGTCTGCAGCGCTGGTAGATGGGGGCGAGTCGGGAACAGCAAGTGGTGAAGTGTGGTGGCTGGAAGTCCCTGCCTCCGGTAGGCTGTGATGACCCTCGAACGTTCCTGTGCAAGTCCGGGACAGGCACAGAGGAGGTGTTCGAGAGTCTCAGGATCCCCGCAGCGGCTGCAGGCTGGAGAGGCGCAGAGGCCCTTGGCGTGTCGGCGGGCTGCTGTCCAGATGCAGCCAGTCCGCAGTCGCAGGAGTGTGGCCCTGGCCCTCCTCGTAAGGCCCTTCTCGGGAAGTGGCTTAGGGCCGTGCCCGCTTGCCACCCTTGGGTCAGGGTGAATCGAGACGAGGAGGCGCTGGAGGCGGGCCTGGGAGTAGTCCCTCGCCGCCACTGCCTGGATCAGCGGAACACTAGGGAGGTGGGCAGCTTTCGCAAGTGTATCCGCCTCCTCGTTGCCAGCTATGCCCACGTGCGACGGCAACCAGTGGAAGGAGACGGACACGCCGGTAGCAGCAAGGGCCTCAAATTTCGTCGCCAGGAGGCTTCCGGTCAGCCCAGCACGTCGGTGGTTAGCCAAGGTCTGCAGCGCCGCCTTGCTGTCGCAGAGGATGGCAACCGGTTCTTCAGGGATGTCCTCCGCCAGTAGATCTGCAGCGAGATGGAGTCCCGCCAGCTCCGCGGCCGTGGAGCTTGCAGGGAAAGGCAGCCGGCACTGCCTGCTGCTGGCCCTGGCAGGGATGACGCATGCTGCTGCTGCGGTCCCGTCTGGCAGCACGGATCCATCGGTGAACACCTGGAGTCGCCCCTTCAGTTGTTCCTGTAGTTTGCAGGAAGCTTCCTGCTGCAGAGCGGCCGCAGGTGTGCGTCGCTTCGTTGCCCCGTCCAGTGAGAGATGGACCTCAGGTGGCCGGTGGTGTGGCGGTGGAGGAGCAACAGGCACGGGTGGATCCGGGACCATCTGGTGGTACAGCAGGCAAAGGCCACCCATCCGAGAGTGCGGCTGACGTCGAAGGCGTTCCAGCAGGGCCCTTCCACCGGCGGCACGGTGGAGGCGGTCGATGTGCCCGAGTGCCCGCTGGAGCATGCGTAGCGACAGCGGCCACTCGCCAGCCTCTGCAAGGGTCGCTGCTACTGGGGAGTTCTTGGGGAGCCCCAGGATGGAGCGCAACGCACCCCTGTGTAGCCCTTCCAGCAGACACCTCCTAGCTGGCGTCAGGTTGACCAGCGGGAAGGCGTAGAGCAGGATGGATGATGCAGCGGCCTGGTTCAGCCGCAGCGCCCATTTGGTAGAGCAGCCGCGGCCACGTTGCTGCAGTTTTCCGATGGCCCCCTGGACTCGTCGCACCTTCGCTGCAGCGGCCTTAGCAGCCGTGATCCAGGTGAGCCGGTGGTCAATGGTGAAACCCAGGTACTTCACCACCGGCTTCCATGGCAGGCTGTTGTTGCCAACCCTCAGTCGTTTGACGTAGAGACGGGCCGAAGCAACCGGGTGGATCAGCAGGGCCTCAGTCTTGGTGGCAGAGACCTTGAGGCCGATGTTTCCGAGGTAGGAGATCGCCGCGTCCAAGGCAGCTTGCAGAGATCTCCTGATGCCTGGAATGGACCGCCTGGGTCCCCGTACCCAAAGTGCCACGTCATCGGCGTAGAGGGAGCAGTGGGCGGGGAACCTGGTATCTGCCGGGAGGGAAGCTGGAAGTCCCGCGAGTACCATGTTGAAAAGGAAGGGGCTGAGCACAGAGCCCTGGGGGACACCAGCGGTGATGGCCCTTGGTTGACTCGTCTCCTTTCCAACACGGACGCAGAAGGTTCTCCCTGACAGGAAGGCGGTCACAAAGCCTCGGAGGCAACCGTTGATGCCGAGACGATCCAAGGCCGCCAGGATGGTCGCGTGAGGCAGTCCATCGAAGGCGCTCTCCACGTCTAGCAGCAGCAGCATGGCCACGTCTCCACAGCTCCTGGCGTCCTCCAGGGTGGCAATGACGTCGGCAATGGAGTCCGCCGTGCAACGATGCCGTCGGAAGCCCGTTTGCTGTTCCGGGAAGTAGTGAAGCTCGTCGGCCACCCATTCAAGCCTTGCCAGGACCACCTTCTCCAGCACTTTGCAGACAGCAGATGTGAGGGAGACCGGCCTGTACGAAGAGAGGGTCGTGGAGGGCTTCCGAGGTTTCAGCAGCGGAGCAATCACTGCTGTACGCCAGGTCTCGGGCAGCTCGCTAGTGCTCCATACATCGTTGTAGAGCTCTAGGAGCTGCTGACGGCCTCCTTCTTCCAAGTTGCGGAGCATCTGGAAGGTGATACCATCAGCTCCTGGTGCACTGCGTCGCTTCGAACCCTTGAGGGCAGCTTCCAGTTCATGCATCCTGATGGGCTCGTTGCACAATTCCTGGATTTTCGCAACCACCCACCCTGGATGGTGGCAGAAGGCTGGGAACGGAAGGGCAGCAGACGATGGTGCAGTTGCCAGTTGAGTGGTGTTCCTGGCAGCGAAACGGTCAGCCAGGAGCTCACTTAGGGCCGCTTCCTGGATACCGAGGTAGATGGCCACGGACAGCACCTGGTTGGATGCGCGGGGAACTTGTAGCAGGCATGACAGGAGTCGCCAGGCACGTGTGCCATCGTGTGAGCGGTTGATGGAGGCGCATATGCTCACCCAGCCCTGGCTTCTGCGTCTGCGTGCGTGGCGTCTGCAGACGGCGTCAACCCTCCGGAAGGCTGTCCAGAGTTCGGGCTGGTTTTTGCGCAGAGCTTGGCGTTCTGCACGGCGTCTTGCAGCTCTCAGGGCCAGGTGCTTGATATCTGGAACCGGCTCGCCGGCCTGGACTCTTGTGGTAACAGTGGCTGCCTTCGCACTGTCTGCCATGTGTTCCAAGAGATCCCTGCCGTCCTTGTCCTCCCTGAGCAGCTTCCGGTAGACCCGCCAGTTCACCACGTGGTATTCTCGGTCTCTGGGGGCTCTTCCATGGAACGGGGACAGCAGGAGGGGCAGGTGGTCTGATCCCCACGAGTCGGGAAATGGTGACCATGCATACTGGCAACCCTCAGTGGCCAGGCTGACGTCGATAGCTGAACGGACAGGCCGCCTGGTCCGACGCAGGAAAGTGGGTAATCCGGTGTTGAGAATGACCAGCCCCAGCTGTTGGATGATGTCCCTGAGCTCCTTTCCACGTGGACAGGACCGGCAACTGCCCCAAGACGTGTGGTGGGCGTTGACGTCGCCGCACAGCAGGAAGTCCTTGCCCAGTCTTTGCACCAGCTGCCGGAGGCACGCAGGTTTCCAGGGTTGGCCGGGGCGGACGTACATGCTGGCTACGGTCGTGTCGACCCCTTCAAGGCGTATACGCACGGCACAGCACTCGAAGGGGCCCCCGACCAGGTCGGCTACCGGCACCTCTGCTTGAAGTAGTTCTCGTCTGACGTATAGAGCGCAACGGGCGGGCCCTTGCTGATGGCCATCGTCCAGGCAAGGGGTAGCATGGCAGGCCTCCTGGATGCAACCGGTTCTGCTGCTGTAGCCCACGTACCCCGGTAGGCGTAGCTCTTCGGCTCGAGCATACACCTCCTGCAGAGCGAGCACGTCGTACTCACTCTGCAAAAGGTGGAGGGCTAAGTCTGCGTGCCGCCGCCGCAGCGAGTTTACGTTCCACTGGAGAACACTCGGGCGGCGGCGGCGGCGGTGCACAGGCGCTGTTGAAGGTCTGTCAGCCATGATGGTTGGGGGGAGGGCACGGTCCACCAGCCTGGAGGCAGATGGATCGCAGCTGGTTGTCGGGAGGGAGAAGCTCTCCTACAGCCCTCAGAAGGAGGCGCATGTCGGCCAGCTCCTGGCCATGGTGGTGTGCAGTATCTCCCGGTAGGCACGCGCTCGCCCTCAGCGCGTGCCTCCCGGCGCGCGAGCTCTCACTCTTCCATCTGCTGTCTTGTGAGAGAGAGAGCGAAAGGCGCCCTTTCGTCGTAGTAGTAGTAGGTAGCCACGTCTACTTTTATGAAAAAAATTGTGTCCTAAGCGGGGAATCGAATCAGGGACACCTCACATCTGAACGCGCGGCGCTAGCCACTACGCCACGAAGCTTTTTCTTTTGTTCAACAGACAGTTTTTTTCTTTTTTTTTTCTTTAACAGCAATGCAGACTACTACAGTAGTCTCGATGGTGGTATTTCTTAAAATTCCTTTAGGTAAACCAGAGGCTGAACCCTCGCTACCGAATACGGAACAAACTCTTGATCATTTAGTACATCAATATACTGCCCAATGCATTCTCGAAAGAGCACACGTGCTGGTCGCCTGTCCGGGTCGCAGTGAAACCCGGCCATTCGTGCTCGCCATAAGCAGTGGAGGCCAAGCAGCATTATCAGGTCTAAAGGGAGCCCATCATCGTTTTCAACAGTTAAAAACCGAATTCTAACTGGATGTAGACGCAAATATTTCTTCAGCGTCCTTTGAAATAACGAAAGGGAAGGGGTCAAGGGCTCGTTCTTTATTTGTTAGAAACAACTTAATGAGCAAAGAGACAATGAAGCCCAGGAAATCATAGGGGAAGTTACTTGTGGTATTGTAATTGTGGAGAAAGTAGAAAGGAATTAAAGTGGACGAAAAGACAAACCTGCCTTCGGTGAGAACCGAACCCACGACCTTCGGATGTCGCGTCCGATGCTCTACCAACTGAGCTATGAAGGCGGTCGTCCCCCCGTCCACTTTATTGTATATTTATGTACTGTGGGAGATTGCCGCATCTCGGCCCGCAGCAGCGAGTCCCGGCCAGCTGGCCAGTTGAGGGCCGTCGCACCCGGCCGCGTCCAGCCTAGGCCTGGCCCCTGGCTAGAACGCCACCGCGCGCCCCAGCACCACACGCGAGCCGTTCGTCATCGTCGTCGTCTCCATAGTCTGGAGAGGGAACGCGCTGAGCGCTCGAAGGCGACGGACGCTCTCCGCATCGGCTCCGTCAATAATCACCGATTATTGCGGTCCTTCACGTCAGTGGTGAAAAATCCTGGACTCATCGCCACCGGCAGGTTGTCTGCTTCAACCGGATACCACCCGCGTCCAGGTGGGCCCACTTTTCGGCAACTTTTGCGAGTTTGATCTCCACACCGACGCAACGCCGCGCCGTAACTCGTCGCGGTAGGCCTAGCTCCGCAACGCCCGGGTTTTCCCGGCGCGATGGCGGCTGCCACCACGGTTACGGGCTATGACCCGACCTCACTTCAAGTTGTGACGATGGAGACCACCTCCTCGAACGAAGCTATGCCCTCGGAGAACGAGTACTTAGCCGACATGGTGAAACTCTGGGAGCGAAAGCAATCCCAGCCGCGCGCCGCCACCCGGCAAAAGGCGGCTGCTTCCGGCTCGTCCTCGCGCCCCTCCACAGAGGCTGCGCGCACTGCAGGTTCTTCTTCGCCGAAGCATCAACTCAAGTGGCGACCCCGCCATACGCCTCGTCTTTCCCGTGAAGACTACATCGTTGTGCTGAAACCTCGAGCTCCTTTCGAGCTCAAATCCGTCCTCCAGTGCGATCGTGCAGGCGACGCGATACGTACATACCTGGGAGGACCCTCGTCCGGCACTCTCCACGTGTGGCCAGTGTGGGACCAAAATGTTCTTGTGTGCAGTGTCACCTCATCATCTATGGCGCAGCGCCTACTTGGGGATATACAGTTGCTGGTGGGAGACCAGCAACTCCCTTTTCGAGGTCATGCCAAGGCGTCTGAGGAAATTTGCCAGGGTGTCATCACCATCAATCCGGATGAAACCCCGCAACGCATCAAATCGGAACTTGAATGGTCGCAAGGCACTATCCTGGCGGTCCGCAAACTCGGCAACTCTACTGCAGCGGTGGTGACCTTCGAGGGCACGAAGGTCCCACGCTTCATCTTCTACCACAGTGTAGTGGCGTACGTACGCCCCTACAAAAAGACCATCCCCGCCTGTACTCTTTGCGGCAGCATCGGGCATCGACCCTCGGCCTGCCCGCGACCCACTCCCGGTCGCTGTACCCGCTGTGGCACTCAAGTTCAAGTGACTCCGCACGGACTAGCTCAACATGAATGCAACCCGACCTGCCTCCTCTGCTCCGGCCCTCATGAAACCGGTGCTCGGGGATGCTTAGCGAAGTACCGGAAACCTGCACCACCATCAACCCGAAAGCCGTCAGCACCCCCGTCAGCGGGCCTGCAAGCGGCTTCCCAAGCCAAGCCTGGATCACCTCTCAACATACCGGCGACCCCACCACCGGCCACCGCAGTGCACTATCCGCCGCTTGTCACGGCATCACCTCAGGTAAGCAGCCGGGCAGGGATGACTGCTCCTCAGCCTCTTCTTCCCTCCCCTCCTCCTCCTTCCCCAGAGCTGTCTGCTCTACGAAAACAGAATGCCCTTCTTCAGCGGCAAATCGCAGCTCTCACTAAGCAGGTCGCAGCTCTACAACTGCAACAGCAGAAACCGGAAGGGCCTCCCAGTGCTGCCCCACTAGTTGACCCCGCTACGCCTAAGCTTAATTCTCCTGCTACGCCCAACCCGTGTACTACTTATCCCGCTCCCCCGACCACGGCGCCAGCTGCTCCTGCAGCTCAGGGGTCGCCTCAGAACCTTTCTCCTATAGACCAAACCCTACCACTAGAGGACCGTATTAGTCGCCTCGAAAGCGCGGTTCTCAGCCACATGTCTGCCATTAATGTAGAATACATTGTAGCTGAGGTGGTTCAGGCGGTTCAGGCCTGGGCTCTCACCCAGTTTCGCACCAAATCAACGCGCTCACGCTCGGCTTCTACGGGCAGCAGCTCTGCCCCGCGTCGACGCAAAGTTGCCGGTTCCTCTTCCCTGGACCTCAACCCGGCTTCCATCCCCCTTCCCGCTACGCAAGGCCAGGGGCAGGGAATGGAGGATGACCCATAAAAATTTGGACTTCCATCATGGCGACTTCACCATCTGCATCTTTAACATCCGCTCAATTCGAAATCATACAGTGGAACTCCTGGGGCTTCGGGAACAGGCGAAAGCGCGCACATCTTCTTCTCTTTCTTCAATCTCGGGGCTCTCTTCCGGCCGTCGTTGCCCTCCAGGAATCCGGCTCAAAACCTACCCTCTCAAGCTACTGCTCCTATATTGGCGGTACCACCACCAGTTTACTTGTTCACAAGTCATATACGGCTGTTCAGGTCGATCTAGACCTTACCCTTCCGTATGATTACTGCATGATCTCCGTTCTTCCCCAAAAGTCATATACGGCTGTTCAGGTCGATCTAGACCTTACCCTTCCGTATGATTACTGCATGATCTCCGTTCTTCCCCAAAAGCGCGGGGCTCCGTCTATTCATATACTTAACGTGTACTGTCCCCCGCATCTGCAAGGGGTCACTTTCGCGGACCTCTTTTATCGGGCTCTCCAAGTAGCGGCTCGACAACCCCTAGTCGTGGTTGGAGATTTCAAGGCTCCTAGTGCGCACTGGGGATACCACTTTGAAAAGGCTCGGGGCCGCAAGCTTACAGAACTCATATCCACGCTTGGTTTCACTCTGCTCACTGACCCAGTGCATCCCACACGTCTGGGAAATTCGGTGACACGCGATACATGCCCAGATCTCTCACTCACGCGTAACATTCGACAGGCTACATGGGAAAACCTCGAGGACACACTTGGTAGCGATCATTTTATGCTTAAGATCGCCTTCCCAACGCAGAAAATGCGCCAAATATGGGGCAAATCCCGCATCACGGACTGGTCAGCATTTCGCACCAAGCCTTTCCCCCTGCTTTTATCCCCGCAGGACTACCAGGCATGGGCATCATACGCCCTCCATACACAGCAATCATACACCAAAAACGTTTTCACCTCCAACTCCGCCCCTGCAGTGGATCCTCACCTCCTTCACCTGTGGGAGGCACGCCACAGCCTAACCCGCCGGTGGCGACGATCCAAGCTAAATCGTAAGCTTCGCGCCCGCATAGAAGCACTTACAACAGAGGCGGCGGCCTACTCTGCCCAGCTTGCGGAAACGAACTGGGTCGATACCTGCGTAAAAGCTGCAGGCCAGATGAGCTCCAAGAATACGTGGCGACTCTTTCGGAGCCTTCTGGACCCTTCAACCACCCGTGGGGAAACCCAACGCCAGCTTCGCCGAGCCTACTATGCATATCAGGGCCCGACGAGCCAACTCGCGAATGACCTCTGCAATAGGTATCTCTGTCGTACCGTAGACCCGATGGGCCCCGAGTACGTCTACTCCGGGCTCCCCAACCCCGAACTCGACTCCCCTTCACACTTCCCGACCTTCGGGCGGCGTTGGCCAAAATGAAGCGAGGTACTGCACCAGGCAGGGATGGCATTACAGTCACTCTCTTGGCCAACCTTCCTGATTCAGCACACCTCTCGCTCTTAAATTTGATCAATACAGTATGGGAGGGCGAACCCCTACCCGTGGAGTGGACCACTTCGGTGGTCACATTTATTCCTAAACCCGGCAAGCCCGTCAGCATTGAGGCGTTGCGCCCCATCTCGCTAACCTCTTGCACGGGCAAACTAATGGAGACCATGGTGCGAGACCGCCTCTCCGCATATCTGGAAAGGAAAGACGTCTTTGCTGACTCGATGTTCGGGTTTCGCCCTCATCTGTCTGCACAGGACGTCCTTCTCCAGCTCTAGCAAGACGTCATTGTACCTAATACTATGCACCACAATGACAAAGCCGTACTGGCCCTCGATCTCCAAGGCGCCTTTGATAACGTGAAACATAGTAGCATCCTTACCAACCTTAGCGCCACGAATTGCGGCTCTAGGGCTTTCGGGTACATATGCTCATTCCTGTCACATCGCACCGCTTTCATCCGCATCGACTCTACCGAACACGGTCCGTATACATTAGGCACCCGCGGTACACCCCAAGGAGCGGTCCTCTCACCGCTTCTCTTCAATCTAGCCATGCTCCAGCTTCCTAAGCTCCTCGCCCAGGTCGAGGGCATACATTGCGCTCTATACGCGGATGATATCACCATCTGGACCAATTCAGGATCCCCCGCAGAAATTGAAGACCGCGTACAGCGTGCGGCCCTTATTGTAGACAAGTACGCCTCGTTGTGCGGCCTCGAGTGTTCTCCTACCAAATCATCTCTTCTGTCGATCTCATCCCTTCCGCCACCTCAAATATCTCTGCCGTCTGGCCCGATACCGGTCGTCCCAGAACTCCGCGTACTGGGCCTTCACATCTCCTCTAATCTCAACCCTGGCTCTACCATTGCGCGTCTCCGGCGCACTAGCGAGCAGGTTAGCCGCATGATTCGGCGGGTCTCCACCAAACGTGGCGGCCTTCGCGGTCGGCACTCCCTCCGCTTGGCTCACGCGTTTGTGACCAGCCGAGTCCTGTACGCTACTCCCTACCTTCGCTTGCGTCGCCACCACGAGAACCAGCTGGACGCAGAGCCGTATATTCCCTTCGGGAGAGTTCGGCGGAGGGGCGGGGCCAACAGCCAGCCAAGTTTAGCGGCCGCGCAATTCGCCATTTTGTGCCGAGGCGCCCGGCGCTCGCCTTGGCGAGCGTTAGCGATGCATCGCCGATGAGCTTTTACCGTAAACAAATAACTGCAAATAACGTGTGCATGTAATGGGATCACGGAAAGGTGTGTTTACAGAAGCCGAGCTTAGGAAGCGTGAAAGGTAGAACTGCGTTTAACTGGCGTTGCTGACAAAAATATAACGCATTCACTTCGGCGGACGTCAGCACCACATTTTCCCGATTTGATTTAAAATAGCGATAAGACTGTTGTCACTTAAACGGTGTTTGAGAACGGACCCGCAAGTTTCTCACTTGATTCGATTATATTAAACTTGCTGCAGGCTCAGCGAAGGGCACTGGCAAAGGAGATTATCGTTTAGAAACATGGTACCAAAAGCACGCGAACAAAAATGCTAATCAGTGAAGCTGCCTTATGTACACTGTGCTAGTAAGAGTTTGTTGTGGCACGTTACGCTTATTTATATTGCGGGTAGGTGACGTAATTTTGAGCTCATTTTTATGAGGATTTCACTAGATTATGTGTTCCTATCGCACGCCCATTTTTATTAACTCATGCCTCATGAAAATCTCAGAACCAGATGTTCCTTTGTTTACTCATATAATATACATCTTGAGGGGCTTTTCGACAAAGGGCTTGAAGGAGTTGAATTACAAGCCAACAAAAGAAAAAAGGTGAAGGGGCATGCTATTTGGTCGCTGGAAATCAACAGAAATAGAATGGACCGTACTTGTGAGCATGCAGAAATGCAATCATGCAAAATTCAAAACTGGTGTTTTCTAGCCTCTGAATAAGCATGTTTCAGTCAAGCTGTTCCATAAGTTAGGACGAGCTTTGAGACATCTGTCCTGATGTAAGTACCATAAGGCCACCACAGTGGTATGGACGTTACAGTGCTTTGCTCATAATCACATCACGGTTTTGGTGCGCGAAACCACAGCAATTATATAAAAACAGTTTCGTAAACTGGTGCGCCAAGAACTATTATAAATGTAATTCAAAATACCACTGAAGGCCATCATTGTGATGGTATTACAACTGCAAGAATGCAGTACTAGTGAAGTAATGAAACAAAGTCGGAGAAAATTTTTTTATTGTCATTCATGCTCAAGTGGTTATCTGCAGATGTAACTTGTTTTTCAGAAAAATACAAAAGTAAGAATATCGTGCTTCACTAAATCTAAGGAACAATCTCTAAAATCAAAGCTGATATATCAAACAAACAAGAACAGTGCATCAAAACACATTTAAATGTAATAAGTAGCATACAGCATGATGTACATTTTTTGGTGATTCATGGTTCAGAGAAGGAATATGTAAAAGCACATTGCAGAGCAAACAGGGGATGGGAGGGAAGCCCTAGTGTCTGGCCAACATTTAAAAAAAAGCAGCTGGCTTCAGCTTGGTCAGTAAAAACAGATACCAGATGAAGACACGTCATCTTCACTAAATGCTCGTCAAAGAGTGCGTTAATAAATATAGAGTATTCATGAAATGACTACTGGAGGACAAAATACATCATCAGTATGGGAAACGCAGCATGAAAAAGTGTATTGTATGCATACTAAAAAACAACCTCTAGAGCTATTCATGACTGTGATAAAGCATTTCATACACAAAAACAGTGCGACATATTAGACAGCACCTGCTTCCAGCACAGCATCTGCACAAAAAGAACGAACAGCACCAGACCCTACACATCAACAATGAGCAGAACAGCACCTCGTCCAACTGCCTTCCAAGAGACAGCCACAGACTCGCCTTAAATGGAAATATTACAACACTCCTAATGAGTTTTTAATGTCCCTCTAATGTTTAGAGTACAAGTACAGCAGTTTCAATAAAAAGTAAAATTCTGTCATAAATCATAGAGGGCAGATTGACACGACTAAACGAGTTACCTCTCCTGTCAACCAAGAAGCTTGTCCAAAAATATAAGCAGTACCGTCCTCATCATGGGTGCTACTTCATTAGTAATTATTCAACTGATGGTGCACTTCTAAAGTTGTTGCAGGAACACGTGGGCAATGACAGAGTGCTCTGAACTGCTGTGCTTTGCCTAATAAACCGCTTCATGTGTGAAGGACGCAGCGAGAAGAGCCCTCTTGTGCTGCCTTGAGGGCTGTTGATGCACTTGCGAACTTCCTGACTTCTAAAGCTGCCTTTTGTCTTTCACGTTGCTTCTTACTGAGATCCTTTAAGTAGATGCGGATACGAAAGACAATGAAACGTTGTATTATGTGAGCCTTAATACTGTGGCATTCTGGAAAATGTACACCACTTGTAGAGCTCATCATTATGTCTTGCAGCCGCTCTACATTGTTTGCCTGCTTGTGTAAGGTAGGTGCATGCTTTAGAAATATACCTTCACACATCTGCATTAGGGAGACCAGGTTGCGACTTGGAATAGCAAGACAGCCATCTTTATAGGACTTGGACCGAATGAACTCTATGCTTTTAGAGTTGTTTTGTGGATCTACTATTGAATCCTTGCACATGCTGCATGTTCTATTATTTTTCAGAACAGACGAAGCAAGGTATCCCGACATGTACACAAATGCACTCTCTTCCATGCTGCTCATTTCTGGTAAAGTGTCATCAGTGTCATCCTCTAACACACCTTCAATGACTTTGGTCACACTGTCTGGAAACTGAGATTGATAATCAGCCAAAAAAAAGGGCCCCATCATCAATGTTGTAGCTCCCCGTTTTTGCAGGCTTTAAATATTGTGAAACACTGATGACGCGAAGGGCCATCTTGCACTGATAGGGTGTGGGAATTGGGTTCCTAGCATGAATCATTGAGAAAAGATTCTCAAGGCTGTCTTGTGTGAAGCGAGATGCAAGAACAAATTTGTAACCTTCTTTAAGAAGGTCTTCCTGAAGCGACAAAATGCTGGTGGTGCTAAGCAGAACGCCAGTTTGTACAGGTTTCCATGCACCATCAGCTATCTTAATATTCCGAAAGAGGTTGATGAAGAATTGCATGAAGTTAACAGCCTTTTCATGCTGTTCAGGTTTACCCTGGCTGAATGCAGTTCCAATATTTCTACTACACATCAGGTCAAACCATTTGCTGACCTGCTTAAAGAACCAGGCTGTGGTTCGGGCTTTGATACTTAGTAAACCATCATCTATGAGCTTCTCAATCGCACACGCGGTTTTGTGGCTCATAAGTTCTGCTGCCGGGGCTACCTTCATTTTCTGAAAATGACCTGGAGAAATATGCATGTCACTTAGATGTGGTGCCAATTTGTATGGTTTTTCCTTCTCGTGCTTTACCAGCTCTATCACAGGCCATATGTGAACAATATTAGATGGTAAATTAAATTCCTCAACAATGTTGTCTTGCAGTGTTATGGTCTGCAGTCTGCAAAGGTGATTTCTGATGTTCTTCAGTATGTGTGGGACATCCGCTAGCACACATATATTTTTTGACGGCTGATGTGGGTGTGGTGTTGAGTATGACACTGCACTATTCCTTTCCGCCACAACACCAAGAACCCTCCATAAAGCTCGATTCCCTGCACCCATGTCACTCGTAATAGCCACAACATCCAGCTTGATACTACTACACTTCAATATAATTTCACGCACAACAGCTGCACAGTCGGTGCCCTTGAATGATGATCCCGTGAAGTGATAGGCTACTATCTGTTTCCATCGTGTACAAACACCTCCTAGCATGAAGGCTAAGCAGTGAGTGGCTAACACAGGCTCATCAGCCCTTTCCCCTAGAGTGGTAAAGCCGCACACACTTTGTGAGCTCGGGTCGTACTCAAGCTTGTCATGCAGCTGCATTTCATATATCATAAGAACACATTTTCTTTCATGTTCCTTAAATGCTGCAACCTTGCACTTCATCATTTCAAACACTTCATGAAGAACTCCTGGCTCAAATTTAACACCTTGTGTACGTTCGCGTAAAGTACGTTCAGCAGGAAGAGGATGACCTTGAGAAATGAGCATGTTGTAACCTGTTGAACCACATCCGAAGTGCAGCCTTAGAGCCTTCTTGATGGTTTCAGCAGACCACGGGCAACCATTGTTTTTCTTCCTGGCCAGCGCTCGCATTTGATCCTCACTGAAAACCCTTTTGATGCCTTCTTTTATTCCTGCGTTCTCCTCCACAAGGTCTCGGTTCTTTTTCTGGAGACGCTTTATCTTGCGTTGTAGGTCTGCGATTTTCTGAAGTGTCAGAATTCAGGGAACAATCAGGAGTACACCAGCATTAAACCAAAAATCTGAAATAAAGCAATACCTTAGCTAAGCATAAAATGAAAATGCGCCCATTGGAGAAGCGTAGTCATTATTGTATGCATGCACAGGGTTCAAAGACTGACAAAACTATCATGGAAAGAGCAATCCCAATAACTGCTGTTGAAATGGCATGTGACTCATAAACGCTGAAGGCTATGAACATGCCACAGACCAGGCTTCAAAAAAATTTTAGAACCACTGAAATGTTAAGATTCACTACTTGGAGAGACTAAAATGTCGGCATTTCCTACCATTAGCCATTTAAACTCAAGCAAAAATACAAATCAGTGGAACAAACAGTGATAATGGAGATGAAAATGCAAGCTACAGTGGCTTACCTTTCCAGGTGAGATCTGTTGCGGCACGATTAACAAATGCTCATGACATGCAGTCGACGTGTTTGCTGCTGAAGTGGTTTCTTGAACGCCACAAGGTCCTAATAGCTCATTGGATGCAGATGTAGTTGCCACACAACTGGCTGCCTGAATATCGGAACAATTACCGTAGTCATTATACGATGTGACAAACTGAATGATTTTGAAAGATACAAGACGTCACGCACTGCCAGCAGGGCTGCATAGTTTACCTGGTTAGATGGCCAGTCTTGATCCGATGCAACCATGAGCACAGAATCAGCAGGAGAGCTTGCTGGGCTTGAACAGACCTGAAAGGTGTAGAGTAGGCTCGTCAGTATACGCCACAGGAAAACAACCAATACTAGAGGAAATATTCTAGAAAACTCACATGTTGGGGCTGCCACTCTTCATGAGAAGCATCCTCGAGCACAGAATCTGCAGGAGAGCTCACTGGGTTTGAATCGACCTGAAGCATGTAAGCTCATGAGTATACGCAACAGGCAAACAACCAATACTAGAAAAAAATAATGTGTGAAGACTCACACGCTGATGTTGCCACTCTTGATCAGATGCAGCCATGAGAACAGAATTGGCAGGAGGGTTTGCTGGGCTTGAACTGACCTGAAGCGTGTAGAGTAGGTTTGTCAGTATATGGCACAAGCAAACAACAGACGCTAGAGGAAATAAATAAGATGACTCATGTGTTGGTGTGGCCATTTTTGCGGTGAAAGGGGCATGGAAGCAGCTAAAGCTTGAGATGCAGACGCAGTTCCTTGCTGAATGCAAGAAGCATGAACTAATACTAAACAAGGACGCAAAAATACGCTCACTGGTGCCCTTATGCTTTAACGTGGCCATTAAAACCACTCGGAGAGAACCAGAAGCCATGCATTATCTGAATAGGTGCAGCATCACTAAAGCAGCTGCTGCAGGTGCGGTGACTGCAGCCGAGATGCTCTCAGCTAAAGTACCCTGCTGAAGTGAAAACAGATTCATCTAGGTCAATGAATACTGGACAATAACTCTCAGCGAAACTTAGCAGAAAACATAAATAAAAAAAAGACATACGCAGCAGGAAGTGCTTACTCTTTGCTTGGCATAATAAACAGCTCAGAACTTCCAGGTATAGAAAAGGTTGTGTTTACAATAATTAGTGCTTTTCCTGAAGGTCATGCTTAACAAGGCAAAACACTCTGGCAAACCAGGCACAGGCCAATCCGTAACATTAGAAGAGGCGCAAGCCTTGCTAATCACTCAAATAGCAGAGTACGCAATTAAATATCCTAAAACAGTACCAACTGTGTACAGGTCCAAGCACCCTGTTCTATGACAAATGTAAACATGAAATACCAAAATGCTTTACAAATGATTGATCTCCAGCACTTGAGTATACATATGAGTATACGCGACAGGCAAACAACCAATACTAGAGAAAATAATGTGGAAGACTCACACGCTGGTGTTGACACTCTTGATTGGATGCAGCCATGAAAACAGGATTGGCAGGAAGGCTTGAATTGGCCTGAACTGCGACCTGAACTGTGCACTGTAGGTAAAACAAGCATGTAATTTTTTTTTACTTGAAATAGTTTCTCTCATAGCCATTTCATGCTTTCCTACTGTCACTAGGGGCCATTATATCTAAGCAACTTTGTCGGTATCGCAAAACGTGAACCCTCACACCCACGCGTGATATATAAAATGCCGACCCCTTGTTTTCAAGCGTTTACGTGTATATGAATATAACAAATCGTGACTCCCTTGTTTGGTCTTATGAGGTTTCACGTCTGAAAGCGACTCAAGATATGGGGGACGCCGTAATAGACGGCTCCGCACATTTCAACGGGTTGTTTCACGTGCAGTGAAATAGAACAGTACACGGGCATTGCCATTTCTCGTTCACCGAAATGCCAACGCCAAGACTGAACCCGCGTCTTTCGGGTCGGCCGCCGAGCAACATACACGTGAAATCACTAAGCCACCACGGCGCCCTCTCAACTCCTTCGATGACAGCTGAAGATAAGTAAGTGCGTCTGTGCAACACAGCCGCGGCTTAACGCTTTCAGTAGGATCAGCTTCAAACGCCAGGGCCTAAGCCGACAGCGATAAAACCACACTACCGCGACGGGCATGCTACGCGAAGTGTTCGCTTATCAAGCAAAACGCAATCAGTACTGTAAACAATAAGGTGCGATTACGACTTCGCATAAGGTTTACCTCTCTCTTTTTAGGTGGTTTCCGCTTCTTCTTCTCCGCGCAATGCGAAAACAGCGTCGGCACTGCTGTCCATTTCAGTTTTTTCGGTCCCTTCCGACGGGGCTCAAATTGATCCGCTTCGAAATGTACCTGCATTTACCAGATGAACACACATGTAGAACATGAGTACGGGCGCAGTTGCGCCAACTGATTTTCACACTTACCTCACATAAGCGCGAGTTGTCGTTGGCTTTCCATTTATCACGCTTCGTTCTTGCTTCCCAAACGCGGCGCCGTGCTCGGTTCTTGTCGCCTTGCGGGAAACGGTAAAGGGCGAACCCTTTCTTTTGCGAGTTCGAGCAGCCCACCGCGCTGCAAGCCCCCATTGCGATATCCGTGCAGATCCGTCGGTCGAAAGGGGAGCACAGCAGCCGACGGGAACTTCACACGGACAGAACTAAATATCGCACACCAACACCGCGAGACACCTAGACACAAAATGGCGTTGGCGAGGCGGGAGGGTTGTGTTGCCAGACTCCAGCGCGGCAGTTGCCAGACTGGCGGCGAGATCAAGAAACCGCCAAACTCTCCCGAAGGGAATATACGGCTCTGGCTGGACGCACTGCTCCGCTCGGTTTACAAGCGAGCGCTAGACCTTCCCATCGCTACCTCCAACCGCCGCTTTGCGGCCTTGGGAGTACACAACTCGTATTCCGAGTTGCGGGAGGCCCATCATGTAAATCAAATCAATCGTCTGTCCCAGACGGCTCCTGGGCGCCGCCTTCTGGATAGGCTCTCACTGAATCCGATCTCTACCCCACCTCCCGATGCCTCCGTTCCGGAGCTGTGGCGGCAAAAACTTCGGGTCGAGCCTCTTCCTCGCAACATGGATCCCAGTCAACACACATGCAGACGCCTAGCCCGAGCACACTTTCTTCAGACTCGATACTCCGATACCCCTGGCGTTTTCTATGTAGATGTTTCAGGACCAACCCCCTCCGGACACTTTACGGCCGCAGTGATCTCCGAGGGTCACCACATTGACGGCCTCTCTTTCCGCTCACCAAATGCAACTCAGGCTGAGGAGGTGGCCATAGCTCTGGCCGCCTCTCATCGCACAGCAAGGGTAATTATTACGGACTCGCGCTTCGCCTGTTCCCGATACCAGCATAATACCATAGCTTCTCTGGCCGCCCAGCTTCTCCAGGCGGCCTCATGGCGCTTTCAGCCCCACTCCATCCGCATTGTCTGGTCCCCTGGCCACGCTGGTCTCCCCGGTAATGAAGCGGCTCATGCCGCTGCCTGCGTCTCTCTTTCCCAGGCCGTTACCCCCTCCGATCCCGCGTCTCCCCCAGGCACCTCAGCTATTACGCAGTACCGCGAAATTCTCGATTATTATCGAACCTCGCGCCGTCTTTACCCAGACCCTGCACGGGGCCTCCCTAAGGCGGACGAGCGACTCCTGAGACGCTTGCAGACGAACACCTTGTTGTGTCCTGCGGCCGCCCAGCACTTCATGCCGGGTATACACGGCTACTGCGCGCACTGTGGGGTCCTGGCCGACACCTACCACATGATTGCAGTATGCCCTGCCATACCTATTCCTTTTTCACCCCCCTTCCCCCTACCCACAAGAGAGGCTTGGGAGGAGTTCCTGCTCGGCTGCTCTACCCGGGACGCTCAGCGCTACTTGGTGGCGCGCGCTCGAGCGGCGATCATCTCCAGTGGACTTCCGGAATAGGGAGACCACCCAAGTGCATCTTTAGTGCAACTCTCTGTATTTTCATGAATAAACGTTTTTCCACCACACCATAGTCTGTAGCCTGGCGGCCGGCGATCCCCACACTCTCCCTCCCTCCGTGGTTGTGATGGCACTGGTCCACAACGGCCCGGACAATGGTCGACGCCCCTACTAGCGGTAGAGCCTCGAAAGCTGGGGCACCGAGCGAGGTGGCCAACGAGGCCAGGTAGCGCAGCGCCGGGCATAAGGTCTTGCAGGATGCCGCAGTCCTAAACCTCTGAAGGTCTTGGAGGAACACGTGGGACCTAAACCGAACCCTGGCGGGCGATGATGACCGATCGTCATCGCCAACCTCTTTCAGATTAGTGCACCCAGCAGGCAGCCAGTGGGTGTAGTCGCTCAATCGTGGAGTCGATTGCGGTTGCCGGCCAGCCATCACAGATGAGCAACACGTGGGAGGGTGTGAGAAGCCGCACCAGGACGTCGAAAGTGCCGCTCACAAGTATCAAAGACCCCTTGATGTCGGCCCAGGCAGGCTCTCCGGACCATCGTCTGCCTTGCAGTCGCCCCACTACTAGCCATTTTACGCGTCATCCTCACCATCCTCTCAAGACCGTGATCTCCCTCGGGGTCGTCCCCTTCCTTGTCGTAGTCCTCACCATCCGGAACTGCATCAACATCGTCGTCATCACCGCCATCGTCTTCACCGGCGCCCTCCTCGTTTTGTCCTCGGACTCCCCGATTTATTTCTTGTCTTTGTGGTCCGTCTACTGGACCTCCTTCACGTCGTCATCTTCCAAGACGTCAGCTGAAGGTTGCTTATGTGGCGACTTCTCCGTCTTGTCGTCGCCGGTGCCCTTTTCCCTTAGCCGAAATGACATTGCGGCCTGCTGTGTCGCGACGTCAGCCTCCTTGTCCGCAGAACTCGAGAGCCGACGCAGCCACTCGCCTTTTTACGTCTGCTGCGCTCCGTTGCTCGCAGAGGTCACCAGGCAGATGAGGCGGTGATCGCTTCTGTGCGACGGAACGGACGATGCGGCGTCTCCCACGAACACACGGTCCTTCCCGGAATGCAGCCGGGGCACCACGTTGCGGGCGCCAAATGTGGGAGATTGCCGCGTCTCAGCCCGGAGCAGCGAGTCCCGGCCAGCTGACCAGTTGAGGGCCGTCGCGCCTGGCCTCGTCCAGCCTAGGCCTGGCCCCTGGCTAGAACGGCAGCGCGCGCCCCAGCACCACACGCGAGCAGTTCGTCATCGTCGTCGTCTCCATAGTCTGTAGCCTGGCGGCCGGTGATCCCCACAGTACGTATTATCCTGGGAGTGTTGGGCAGCGCCACTCGTGGCCAAGGCGGCGTGAGTAGAACACACTTTTTTGCCAGAAGGCGTCACGTAGAACGTGAATTTAGATGAGATGGCTGCTGCCCAACAAGCCCTCGCATGTCACCTAAGGCACCAAGTCTTCCGCAACGAGGCCCAAGCTATGACATACATCATGAATAGGGTTGTGCGAATATTGGAATGTTTAGAATATTCTTGAATATCGCATGTCTAGATAACATTGAATCTTATGCTGATAGATTATTAATGCACTTTCTCAAAGTATATTTTTGTATGGAGTTATTATTACGAATTAGGCATTCTTCTTTTGATATCCGATATTTCTTCCATATATAAAATTTTATATTTTTATTCGATTCTTATTTCGAAAAGTTGGTCTTCTCACACCCCTAATAAAATATCTTTCAACATTTCACACATGATGAGGATGTTTCATGTCCCATCTGCATAAACCAGAAAGCAAAGCAATAATTAAAATTTGGGATGAATAGTGGTATACGTATAGCTATAAATGGTATTTCAGAAAATGTGTCCCAAAATGTTTTGAACACAGAAAACCATTTGCAAAATCCTTGCGGTCTTCCTTCATGGCCGCGGACACCGTGTACAGGGCGTTAAAATATTAACCGTAATTAACAATATTAAAATGTTAACGTTAAAGCTCAGACAATAACAGCAAGACACTCAAACCTAATGGAAAGCTGCATGTTACTTATCCGGGAATTCGATATCCGTTGTAGTATTTGTAAAAAGGCACCTTTTTAGAATTGCTGGAGCGCGGTGAAATCCGGATTATTTCTCTCAGGAAACCGAAATTGAATGGTCAAAAAGCGCTGTTGTCGGTACTTTCCGTGGTCCTCTGTGCGACATAGTTGCTGCCCTTACTGTGCCGCGCAACAGTGAACAAGAGTCGTTGTAAAGCGGCTATTTTAGTAAGCGTGATCAGTCGTAGCAAAGAAACAATAAAAATTGCCGCTTGATAACACTTGCCTATCATCGCTCGCCGGCAATTGGAGGAAAAGTAGTGTGCGTCACACTGGGCACTTCCGATTCTAGCTGCAACTGCGCTCTTACACCATTCAGTTTCTGTTTCCTGAGTGAAATTAGTCAGATTCTTATCGATATGTAAAAATTAGCAGCATCGCACTTTAGCAATTATGTTTGGCGTGAACTCCGAGTATAAGTAAACTCCATTTTGAATTAGGCGTGAACGCTTGCCTATTCAGGTTATAAAGTTAGTCAATCCTGTTATACTATTCGATTTTACTCCTACCATATAACAGTGCGCGCTCCCGCGAGAGCAGCCATTCCGCAAGAACTACGCAAATATCCGGTGCTCTGTGTATATAAGATCTTCGTACATGCTTTCTCAAGATATCTTATACAATCACAGGGATACGACGAATACAGGGCAAAGGTAATTCGACTCGCAGTTCATAGCACAATGTAAGTTGACGTTGCGTTGTATGACTGCTTATTCGTATGTAGAGAAGCCACAAGGTAAAATTATGCTGACATTTATATATGTTTACTGGCAACTTGCATTCGTGTGGAACTGTATTTGCATAAAACGATGACCTTTTTGTCGACTCTCTAATTGTCTTTATATATGTCGATAGGGCGGTAAATTTTCTGCGCACACAGTGGAAATAGTTCCAGGGCATAGACATTAAGACTGGGTTAGAAAACTTTGTCAAAGAAAGAAAGGCATATATGGTAAAAAACAAGCAATCATATACGGACTGTTTCAGTGATACAGAAGTTTGACTAGCACATGCGAGAAGGAACACCAGCACCATCCGCGCCGCTAAAGTATTGGGGCTTAATTCCTTCAGCGAGCCGAAGAAAATGATTCTCAGAAAAATAGCCTCACTGATCGCATTAATCGCCCACAACACAAGTACAATTTAAGAATATACAGGGTGTTTCAGTGAAAACTTGCAAATTTTTTACAAAATAGGCTTTTCGGGAAAAAAAAGGAAAGCCTCCTCATAAACTGTTCGCAGAGGCAAACGTCATGAAGTCCCAAGAAAGCACTTATTAATTGGGCAACAAAGTAATACTTACTAAATACAACATTAATTAAAATTTTTGTGATTACTGCAAAGGACGAGTTTTAGCCACGCTGATGACGATGCCATATGGAGGATTTAAAACAAAGAAAATCGAATTGTATAAAGCTCTGCAGCGCTAGAAAACCTGGGCTTTTTGCGGCACGAAAGCGCGCATGAAGAACGCCAGAAGTCACGTGCGAATGCAACCACTGCTGCTGACGTGTAGCAAAGATTGCCCCGGCCAATTCGAAATGTACGATGTACTCGATGCTCTGCATATGCAAAGCCTCCGTTATCTTTTGCTTATTCGCTCACTGCAAGACGCTATCGTAACAGACTACGTAGCCACAACTTTGGAAAGCCCATGCATATCGAAGTGACTGGCGCATGCATTGGAACACGTCACCAGCAGACGCTTTGTTCACACGTGGCTCCCGGAGCTCCTTTTGCAGCTAGTTCCATGAGACAAAAAACGCTAGGTCGCTGGGTCTCGGCGAAATTTTTTTTCTTTGTTTTAGACTAAAAGCAGATAAGCATCATTGTCTTTCGGCTGCGAATTCCTCAATGGCAGGAACATGAAAAGGCTGCTGATTAGAAATGGATTGTACGCCATCTTAGTTATTTACCGTGCAAACTGCAAGTGTCTTACGACTACTCACGTGCGCCCAACCTTAGAGGTCGTTCCGTAAGAAAATAAGTTTTTTTTTTTCTTTTTTCTCAGAAAGCCTATCTTTCGAAACTTGAAATCGTTCTCTAAAACACCCGGTATATAGAGCATCAAGACTTCATATAGTGGGTTACCAAATTCGCGGGAAATTCTGCACCTTGTCAGAAAGCGAGAGGGTTTCGCTGATAGAAACAATACTGACACAAATAATCTGCTCCCTGTCAATCATAACGCGACGTCACTTCTCGTTTGTTTTTCTAAAGATAACTGCTTTGTCGAATACATTCATATCTGCATTCTTGGCTATGTATCGCGAGAAAGCCATCTTATGGCATTTTAACGGACATGTTGCAACGCTCTCGAATAGCCGCTCTTTGTGCACCGTCCTGTTTTCCCGATGTAACGTGCGCTGGACAACGGGATCCAAGTTATGACATTGGAATTGCACCCAGATTTTTTTCCTTCTGCTTCTTTTGACAACGACGCTTTGCTTTCTTTGTGGGATCAGTGCTTCTTCTTCGTTTTTTTTGACAGATCTCCCTGTTTGCTATAGTGCTGCTAATATATCTGCACCTTTTCTCAAGCGGCTACTTTCCTCGCATCAAGAGAAACGTGGTAGCTGTACGGAATAACACCACTAAAATACGTTTCTTAAAAGTGTACATAGGATTGGCGTTAGCGTTGGATACACCATACACAGGCTTTTAAAAACCATGAAGCTTGCTCACCGAAACAAGCTTGCAATAAGTGTGACCGGACTTAAAGGCTCTCTATTAATAAACACCTGTCTTAGCAAGATCACTTTTTACCACTTTGGAAGGGCTGAAACGAAAGGCGATAAGTGCGTCATTTGCCCTGGCTGAACAACACCAACACGTGATGTGATCACTCATTCCACATTGAATGTTCAGGAGCTTAGTAGTTTCATTCGTAGGTATTTCGACAATCAGAACGAAAGGGGAGATCCGCCTATGATAAGTGCGAATTCATCACACACATACGAAAACACTGGCTCCTACAACTGTTCCTGGCGCATCCAAAGCTACTCGTGTACTTCAGCGTGTGAGATGCCTAATAAAAATGAAGCTGTCATTCTATACATTGACTAGGTTTCTCACGATCTAAATAAACCATCCACTTGAGACAACGTACTGACTATTTCTCCCAGCACCGCCTTCGTAATAATAATAATAATAATAATAATAATAATAATAATATGACTCCATGAAAGCAGCGCAACTAAAAATTATTATTAGGGCAAACCTATGTCGCGTGTCAAATCCCGTTCTCCTGCGACCTATGTTACATCAGGCAAACAATTCAGTGCATAAATAAATGGGCGCCGGAATATTGCAACCACGCTAGTAAAATGTGAGTACACGTTTTTCTGTGCTCCGTTGCCCTGGTGGTGGATATGAACCCCCTGCCCGTTATCGCAGGAAGAAAAAAAAATCCGAAGTCACTAGCCTTGCAAACTAAAGTGAGAATTCCGTTAAAATTAGTGATGATTGCACAAGTGAAAAAAAGCTTTGACAAATCTTCCCCCTTCGGCACATGCTTTAACGCATCGTTATCATCTGAAGTGCCTTGAGTGTTCGGTATCGTCCTTTCATTTGCCTCCTTCCAGCTGTAGCATTCTTCCAGTTTTTTTTTTCAATTTAAATACGAAAACCTGGGAAGGAAGGGAACATTGCAGCCAGCTTTCCTAACATCATGGTGTTGATATTGAAAGAAACAACACAAAAAAAGCGAGAGTAAACGAAGGAGAAACTGACAACTGAAAGAATTAAGGCCGCCATACACAGATATCATCTCTGGCTTATAAAGTATAGTACCTCTAAGGGCTGGATACCACAGATTGCCAAGGATGCATTCCGTACAAGTAGTCCTCTGCCGCCGCTCTCATAATTTACAACATGCTGACCTTCATTATGTTTCTCAACAGCATCGCACGACTGCCAACCGGTCGGCATGTCGGCACCCTCACGACTGCACGGAGCGGCAAACTAAGCACGTGCCAGACAACGTTGTTTGGAACTATGTTATCATTGCTACGCGTTGCTTTATTTAATTCTCCGTTCATTTTCCACGTGTACTGCTTTGATGAATGGCTTCATGGCCCTTTCAAGGTCTTGCAGGATGTCTCTGCAAAACGCCGAACGAATAATAAAAGTCATCCTCATCATTGATGTTACCATTATTTGGCATTTTATCTGCTTTACTATTCTTCCAGCTGAAGCAAGGAAATGACGTATTGCGCAAGGTGCCCGCTCTCTCTCCCATCCCCCCCCCCCTTTCGGACACAGGCAACAACTACGTAATCGCATGCCCTTTGTGAACATTTGAACCCCCCCCCCCCCCCCGTGACAGAAATCCTGGGTGCGCTTTTGATCCAAGCTAAGAATACTCATGAATGGGTAAGTTCGCTCTGCGCGAAGATCTTGCTTCTCCCCATAACATTTGTACTCAACACCAAACAATTCGTCATAGGCAATTTATTTGTTCACTGCTTCGCATGTCACTAATTTTCGCAGCGCGTGGGGTCTGCGCGATTTTTTAGGGGCGAAGCTCCTCTTAGTCTAACCTTGTCACGCGTCACGCGTAACCGGCTCCCGAACAGTATAATAGATGGCTCTGTCTTATAGAAGTACATAAAAACTGCAGTTGAGTGATTATATTCTAGATGGCGCTGTAAACAATCTGTGTCGTGACGAAGCATGACGAGAGTCCCTTTACGACGTGTAACAGTAGCAAGGGAGACCAAGTGGAAAAACTAGTTCAGGAAAATTTCAATTGGAAGAAGGCGGAGGAAATGATTCCCAAACGAACAGCCACAGGATTAGATGGGGTTAACATTACTGTAATAAATGAGCACGGAAGAAACAGCAAAGAAGCCCTATTAAAAGCAATTGAAAAAAGCTTAAAGGACAGGCGAATACCGGACAGTTGGCGTCAAAGTAGGATAAAATTCATTTGTAAGGGCAAGGGAGAGAAAAATAACATTCGCTCATATAGACCGCTGACCATTACATCAGTACTCTACAGGTTGGCGATGCAGGCAATTAAATTGAAAATGCAGATATGGACAGAGCTTAATGGCACTTTTGGCGAACTCCAAAATGGAGATTAGATGATAACCTTTTTGCGCTTACGCAGTGTATCGATATAGCCGGAAAAGAGAACAGACCTTTACATTTGGCATTTTTGGATATTAAAGGTGCGTACGACAATGTGAATCAGAATATTTTATGGGACATAATGAAAGAGGTTGGTATAGGGGATGACTGTATAGAGCTCTTAAAGGAAATGTACAGTGGAAATACAGTATGTGTGGAATGGAAAGGTATGGCGAGTAATGGTAGAATGGAGGCCATCGATATAGGTAAAGGGTTGAGGCAGGGATGCCCGTTGTCCCCACTATTATTCATGCTTTACATGAGGAGAATGGAGAAAGCATTGGAGATGAGCAATATTGGTTTTAAGCTGTCGTACAGACAGGCAGGTATAGTGATAGAACAAAAGCTCCCCGGGTTGTTTTATGCAGACGATATTGTGCTATTCGCAGACAGTCAAACAGATTTGCAGGGTCTGGTTAATATATGTGGTCGGGAAAGTGAAGATTTTGGGCTAAAATTTAGTGTGACAAAATGCGGCTGGATGATATTCAATGACAGCAACGATCAGACCATATCAATACAGGGCGAGGAGATAGCCAGAGTACGAGAGTACAAATACCTCGGGATATGGATAAATGATGGGAATAGATACATGGATGTACAAGAAAAAGCTATGATAGTTAAAGGAAAGAGGAACTCCGCAATAATGAAGCATAGAACGCTGTGAGGTTACAACAGGTACGAGGTAATTTGAGGTTTGTGGAAAGGTGTAATGGTGCCAGCACTTACATACGGAAACTCAGTGGTGTGCCTGAGGTCAGAGGTACGAGGGGCGTTCAATAAAGATTTCCCCTGACCCCCTTCCTGTGGACGGAGAGCAACGAAACTTTGCAGGTTTATTAGTCCTTCTCTATATAGGTGCCACCCAGGGACACACACTTCTCCGATCTTTTTATGCATCTGTAAATGCCTCCCTTGTAGAAGTCGACAGGTTGCTCCAAAAGCCATGTCGTGACTTCAGAAGTCGGAGTCTCATCATATGAAAAGTGCTTGCCCTTCAAATATGACTTCACTGTTCGAAAGAGATGGAAGTCCGATTCTGCGAAGTCGGGTGAATAAAGGGAATGCGGTAGAATTTCAAAGCCGCAGAAGCGTGCTTCCATCTGGACAACGTGTGAGTTGTGAACTCGGGCATCGTCTTGCAGAAGGTGGACACCTTTGGTGAGCATGCCACGTCGCTCTTTTTTTGATGGACTCTCGTAATTTCCACAGCAGTAAAGGGTAGTATGCCCCAGTAATTGTGGCACCCTTTGCTAGCAAATCCATCAAGACTACTCCGTGCTGGTCCCAAAAGACTGTGAGCATCACCTGGCCCGCCGCGGGCTGGGCGCATGCCTTCTTTGGAGGCGGTGAGTCCAAGTGCTTCCACGGCATCGACTGGACTTTAGTCTACAGATCATAGGGATGGACCCAGCTTTCATGCTGTGTAATCAGTCCGTTGAAAAAGTCCTCCTGGTTTCCACGGCACATGGTCAAGAGAGCCTGGGAGCACTCGGCACATTCGTGCTTTTGGAAAGGTGTGAGCAGCCGGAGAACCCAGGGAGTGGATACCTCACGGATATGAAGACGGTCTTGAAGAATTTTTTCCACGGACCCCACACTAATCTTGATAGTTTGGGCGAGGTCTTGAACGGTTACATGGCCATTTTCCAAAATGGCGGCCTCCACATGCTGGATGGTGTGCTCATCGTTAGCGGAGTGGGGTTGCCCTCCAATCAGAGCCTTTTCTACCAAAGTCCGACCGCATTTGAATAGACGATGCCAGTTATTCCCTACATCATATGATGGGGAATCCTCCCCGTAAACCTCTTTTATCTCATCGAACGTCTCCCTTGGAATGCGGCCTTTCATGTATAGGAACTCAACTACTGCTCTCTGTTCCACTGCATCATTACCACACCTCACACCACTTCAGCACCGGTAAAAGAAATACCGTTATTAGTTCAGAGTTGCACATTGGCACGTGACCTATAGTGACATACGTCATTACACATGCACAGTTTCAGCACCCTCCAATAAATAGAAGGGAGTCAGGGGAAATCTTTATTGAACGCCCCTCGTACAATCAGGGCTGGACGTGAATCAGAGGACGGTCAGACGTCTCGCATTGGGCGCCCATGGGAAGACCACAAATGAGGCTGTTAAGGGGGATATGGGATGGTCTGACTTTGAGGGAAGGGAAGGTCAGAGTAAAATTAGGTACGAACAGAGATTAATGAATATGAAAGAAAGTAGACGGGCAGCGAAAGCATTCAGGTATTTGTATAGGAAGAACGTTGATTCACAATGGAGGAAGAGAACTAGAAGGCTTACCTGTAAGTATACATCCAGTAACGAAACGGATGGGACGAAAAAGAGCGTTAAGAGCATAGTCAGAGCGGCGGAGAACTCGGATTGGATAGCAAGAAGGGAGAAGAAACCGGCATTGAACAACTACCGAAAAGGGAAAGACGAAATCAAGAGAGAAAAATTTTACGATAATTCAAAGGGAAGCGCTTTACTCTTTGATGCTAGGTCCGGTTGCCTGAGAACCCGAAGTTACAGAGCGAAATTCAATAAAGAAGGGCACACATGTACGTGCCGTGGAAAAGCTAGGGAAACGACAGATCATATTTTGATTGAATGCACAGATGTCCACCCAGGTGTAGCTGTGGACACTACCCTACAGGAGGCCATGGGAAATCTGAACATGCCGGCGATAGAGATAAGTAAAAGGCGCTTAGAACATTGGTGGCGCAAAAGTATGGAGCAAACAAAAGCGAAAGGTAGTTCGGGTAAGATTGTCTCACCACAGAGGAACGATAATAGATCAAATAAATAGACGAGGAGAAAAATTAGTTGTGAAAATATGTGTGATTTGGGAAAAGAATTGTTTGTAGAGGAAACAGAAATAAAGCTAGAGCTTGGTGGCCCGGCTACCGCCCCGTTATAAAGGGGACGCTCTTAATATCCATTCATCCATCGTCGTCATCACCATTTCTTGTCTCATTTCCTAGATGGCGTCGGTTCAATAGAAGTGTGTGCAATAGTGCGCTTGTGTGAATCGCCACTAGATGGCTGTGGAAGTGCCGCTACTCTCCGATTGGCTGCTGCGCGGGCTGTGCCTGGGTGCGCGGAAAACGAGTGCCTCTCTCAGTCTCCTGGATCGTCGCCGTTCCAAGACGACGCCCGCCCGGCCCATCGACGGAGACCGATTTGGCGCTACAGCTGCGGCGGCATCGTAGCTATCCCGCACCGTCTCGGGATCCGCCAGGCGCCGCGCTCGATTCGCCGCCGCTTCTCGGGCTCGCCTTTCGGGGTCCGCTGCTCGGAGTGCACGTTGCGCCGCGGCGTCATTGGGGCGCACCGTCTCGGGATCCGCCAGGCGCCGCGGCCGCTTCGTCGCCGCTTCTCGGGCTCGCACCGCGGGATCCTGGGGACGAGCACGAGCCGCCGCGGCCCTCCGCGCCCGCCGCTCCGCTTCGTCCATGCCCCACCGACGATCCGACACCCATAACTGCCGTAGCTTCGCCCACCTCACCATCATTCACCTCGTGGATATGCTGTGATTTTTTTAATTTTGCGCCCTCGAAAACATGGCCACTGCAGCCGGGTATCGAACTCGCATCCTCGGGCTTTGCAGCGTGACAGCTTGGCTGACAATCTGCCACGGCGATTGGCGGTTGAAATGCATCAAATTATATAAACTTGTGCACACGGAAGCGCATTGAGTGACGCTAAAGGGTTGGACTACGTTAAGAGAAACAGCGTGGTTCTGTATGTTTGTGTCAACGCTATTTTCTACAACGTCATATCGATAAATATATGCCAATGCCATTTTCATCTCACAATTTTCTACTTTCTGCATTGATTTTATGTTATGAACGCTTGGAGTCGTGTTTCCAGCTGTATTGCGCACTGCGTCGTACATGATCATGGGACCATAAAAAGTAAGGATAGCACGGTATGCAAGTCATGTAAAGCCTCGCGCACCGCTTATCCGGTGTGGCATGATTGCGCGCAACGCTGTAAAGTAGGAGCCCAGTTGTCGGCGGAATTAGTGCAGCTGGTAAACCGCGCGCTGTTCAGATGAGTCATCGTTCGCCTGCGAAATATTTTATTTGTTCTAAGCAGCGTAAGCGTCATCACAGTGATGTAAAAGTTGAATTAGCATACACTGCATGCAGGTGTCCCAAACGCTCCTGTCAAAACGTGTGTAGGCATTGCTTAAGTTCCGCTTCTTTTTTCTTTTTTTTCTGCATTTTACGCTGCGAGTGCTCAGGGCAAACATCCCAGTCCAGGCCTACTGTAAAGGTCTCTGGCCATACAGGCTCTAAACAGCCAGACACTGATGCGTGATGCTGGACACCCGCAAGGTATGAGATACTATGCAGTAGTCACGGCGGCGTTTGTGTGCTTATACATATTTGGAGAATATGAATGAGAGTACTTCTGACTGAAACCACTGGATATTCAAGCGACGTTTGTACTGGCTGACATGTGAAGCCGTCGATGGCATACAAGAAAAAGTCATCGTGAATACTATGCGCGCACGATTCTTTCTTCTGCTTTGCTTCGAGTAATAAGCTGCGCTCAAAAACAAAATTGCGCTAACTGAAAATAAATGTTCCCCGTCAGTGCGGATTCGGACCACCGACCACTGGATAGTGCAACGGCCATGTGAATCAATTCAACCACTGTCTGTTGCTTTCTTTTCTTTATTTCATGGCATTTATTTACAGGACATTCGCACTTGTACGAAACCGAGACACACAGAGAGTTAGCAATTCTATCAGAGCGCAAGTCTCTCGAACAGAAACCACACTATACAATCGACACACATCTCTGAAGCGAGCGCCTTTGAAAACCGTCTGCCCTAAAGTTCTATTAAAATAGTGGTAAGGATAAACACCTTGCCACTACTATGCGCCAGTGTGGCTGGATATCTATTTCTTTGAAGACGTCCTTTAGTTGATTGGTCATCTGAGTAATTTCATGATGAAGTCATTGGTTCAGCCTTTCGTTACAGCATGCGCATTTTTCTAGGGATTCCAATGAGTAGAAACATGTCACAGGGAACGTCACTGCTACTGTCTGGCACGAGAAATCGAATGTTGCGAGGAGTTAAGTGAAAGTCTTTTTTATGTGTTCGTTAAAGCACATCCGCAAACACAATCTCATCTATGCAGCTAATAAAGCAATGTTCAATCGTTTCGGGTACGTCACACAGGCGACAATTATTTGACGACACAAAAATGTCTCTTGGATATAGCTACGTTTTTTCGGGCAGTGTTTCAGTATGCAGTTTAAAGAAAAAGTTTTTTGTGGACGGGGCAAGGACATTTTACGTACTCTGTTTAGAACATTGCGCTCAGGCGAGTAGTTTGCACGGTACAGTGGTGACGGGAACAGCACGGATATTAAATTTTTGTGAAGCTATTTGAATGAAAGGGAAAATTGGCATCCACCTGTTTAGTAGCACACGGCTACAAGGAAATCCATATTCACGCCCATGTGCTTCGAGTTGTCGATGGATTCGCCCTCGCGCTGTCAATCGCTAGCCTCCTGGTTAGCTCAATTGGCAGAGCGAGCGCCCCGGATAGGGGTTGGTCCCGGGTTGGAACCCCGGAGCAGGACGAATATTTCGGCACGTAGGAAGCTTTCATTTGTGAGAAATCCGTATGGATTTCCTTGTAGCCTTGGGCTACAAAACAGGTGGATGCCAATTTTCCCTTTCATAAACGGTACTCCACCTTGCGGGTTTCCGCAGAACTCATTTGCCAAAGCTATTTGAGTGCTGCGGAGTACAAGTATTCAATTGAATATAGCACTTTCAAAACCAGAACACAGAAGTACACTTCGCACAAAGATCCCCACGTACATGGCCGCCAAAAATAATTATATATGAAACCACGAGGTCAGGTAGCATGTTGATGAGGTCTACCTGCACGAAAGCTCGGGGTAAAAGGGTGAAAGCAGCCGCGGAAGAAGGAGTAACCAGACACAATTTGCAAACGATAAAGATGTAATAGACCTAGCCCACCTGCGCTAATCAGTATAAAAGTCTGTCACGCCCCATGGGCTCATAACTTGATGACCAGATAAATGTAGCCAATCTGCATGCGGTGAAAGCGCCGAATGTGGATTCTAGAACACTGGAGCACTTGAAGATCTGAGACAAATTTCGCAGCCAAAAACGCGTTACAGGCATCAGCTCTGCCGAATATTGAAAGGTTGTGTGGTACAAAAGATATTGCACAGTGTTCAAAGATCCGCCACGGTGGTCTAGTGGCTATGTCACTCGGGTGCAGATCATGAGGTCGCGATATTGAATCCCGGCCGCGGCGGCTGCCTTTCGATGAAGGCGAAATGTTGAGGTCCGTGTGCTGTGCGACGTCAGTGCACGTTAAAAAACCCCAGGTGGTCGAAATTTCCGGAGAGCTTCGCTACGGCGTCTCTCATAGCATGGTTTTGGGGTGTTAAGCCCCAAAAATTTATAGTTTTCTAAGGCCGAAATCCTCTCTTTCCAGCGCTGCGAGCTCGAGTTATGTGCCTTAAGTGGAACACCCAGATATTTTGGTGGCACAATGTTCCACTGTATCCTAGCAGGCGCAGTCGCCCTAGACCCCAACGACCCGAACAAGAACCCCAATCTTTTTCATCAGTTAATCATTGCTGCTGACACGTTACCAAACTGCTCTACTACGCGAACAATCTTTTCAGTGCTTTCGTTGTCAGTACAGAAAAAGGCAACATCATCTGCATATGCGAGTACTTTGCTTAAGCTCGCTTTCTTCCTTTTCACCTCTTCTCTCCTGATATAATTTATTATTATTTCATTTACAAAATACTGCGGACCATAAATCGGTCCTTTCAGGAAGGGCAGTTACAACTTGAAGTGCGAAATAGAGAAAAATTACTAGGAAAACAATACAAAGTAATCAAGTACGAAAATAAAATACAGTCAACCAATAAATGGGCCAACAGACCGAATAAGCGAAATATACAAATAACTGAAAATATGTGATTAACGCTCTTCAAAGAAAAGCTTCATATCAGGCCGGTTGTTCCACTCAGTCACTGTGCTGCGGAAGACGAAGAACCTAAATGCATTTGTCCTGGCGAAATGAGGTTTTAGTGCGCATGCGTGATCATGACGGGTACGCCTTGCTGACAAAGGGAGGACGTAAACCGCAGGGTCTAAGGATAATTCGTGGTTAATTAGCTGCTGTAGGAACTTCAGGCGAAGCATCTACCCTCGTGTCGCGAGGAGGGGAATGTCATTGGCCAACATCAGCTGTGTGGGGGAATCGGCGAGCTTAAACTTGGAATAAATAAAACGAATATGCTTTCTCTGAGTTATCTCTATACTTTTAATGTTATACTTAGGTTAGGGATCCCATGTGATGCAAGCGTACTCTAGTTTAGGTCTAATGAAGGTCAAAGAATTTAATGCTGGCAGGTGAATTCCTCAGTTTGTGTTTTAAGTTACGGAAAGCGGAACAACATTGCTAATATGCAAATTCCAGGAAAGTGTATTGGAAAATGTGATGGCTAGGTATTTATAATGCTCAACTTCCTTTAGCGGGGAAGCGCCAGCGTGTAATCATACTTTAACGGGATTTTCTTTCGAGTAAAACGAAGACAGTTTGTTTTGTCGTTGTTCAATGACATGCCCCACCTAACATACCAGTCCTGTATATTATGTAACCTTAAATTAAGTTCGATCTGAACATGTACTGTGGATATTTCCCGAAATAAAACGCAGTCGTCCGCAAACAACCGCATTTGTGTAGTGGTGCAACGGCCATGACAATATCATTTATGTATGTGAAAAACAGAAATGGCCCCAGGACACTACCCTGGGGTACGCCGGATGTTACGGGAAGACCGCTGGAGTTGCCGTCAATACAGACAAACTGCACGCGATCAGAAAGGAAGGCTTCTATCCAAGAAACTATTTTGTCAGGAAGGTTACTGTCCCTAAGTTTCTGAATAAGTTTAGAGTCAACTACTCAGTCGACACCCTTACTAAAATCTAAAGAAAGAGCATCAATTTGACCGTAATTATTTAAATTTTTTTGCGAATGTATGAATTACAGTTAACAGTTGTGTCGTAGTTAACCATTTCTAAACCCATGCTGGCGATCTGTTAATGAGGAATTTTCCTCAACAAATTTTATGATTTGGTTGGCGATGATATGTTCAATGAATGTGCAGCATGACGAAGTTAATAATATAGGGCGATAGTTTTCTACCGACAAGGGATGACCCTTTTTAAAAAGTGGCACAGCTCGAGCTGTCCTCCAGTCATTGGGCACTTGAGCAAATAACAAGGAAGCTCTAAACAATACAAAGAGAAATCCACCAGTAACTTCAGCATAACGTTTTCAAAACACATTTGGAAATCATCTGAAGCACATGATTTCTTTGTGGTCCAGTTAAACAGCATTCACACTACACCACTGTACAAAATATAGTCCACTTCATGTGGCCCATAGACGGCACAATCAGATAACTTACCCACCTTTGACCTGGAAAAAACATTACAAAAATAATTGAAATTCTCAGCGATTTCAATCACATCTGTGATAGTAGTTCCGTCGACCATTTCTTCATCGACAGGCCGTTTATTGTCCCTGAAGTATCCCCCAAATTTTTCCGGTGCGTTTTTTTAATGAAATCAGGTAGCACTGTTTTGAAGTAGTGATCTTTCAAACTATGTGCCGCTGACGCCAATTTTCTTTTTATTGCACTGATTATTTGCGGCAGACTTCGCTTCTGTTTGTGCCTTTTCCTTTGGCGTTTTACTTGCAGAATGTTACGCGTTATCCACGGCGTTTCTTTCCTGACTTTGTTTTGTTACGCACACATGTATTGATACATTGACGACACATTTTGAGGAACATTGACCAGAGCGTGAATACATAGTTATCATCATTACTGAAATCACTGAAGCAAGTTTCCATATAGTATTATGTTTGCATCATGAGCTCTAAAATAGTCTTTGAAGTAATGTCTTTTAGTGCTTCGAGTGTTGACAGGCTTACACATAGGCAAGGATACAGTTACAAGTTTGTGATCGGATAGACCCTCATCGACTGTAATGATATATTCAGATAGTGCACGATTCACGAAGACCATATCAGGGATAGTAGTCTAACAAGCTTGTGTACGGGTAGGTTCCGTAATTACTTGAATTAGATCGTGCTTAAGCACAACGTCCACTATACCATTGATGTTTTGGTCAGCCTTAGCAAGTGTCTGAAGTCGTTCCCAGTTAATGCTGGGCATGTCAAAATCACCAACAAGAAATATTTTCTTATGTTTGAAAGGTGACATGTATTCTTTTTGTTTAATCGTGTAATCATGGGGCCTGTAAGACGCAAACAATACAAACAAATATCCCCAGCATGACACCTCAATGCAGAGGCACTCTATGTCAGGATTTTCGTCAAATGGGTTGCTCGTACTAGATGCTTTATAAGAACCGCCACACCTCCGCCCTTATGCGCCCTGTCCCTGCTAAAAATTTTATAACAGGGAGGAAAAAAAAGGTCATTTATTATCTGATTATGTAACCAGGTCTCCGTAATGACAGTGTTATGACGGTCGTGATGTAGTAGCTGAATTTCCATTGAGTCTCCCTGCTTTCTTTGTGGCGGCCCACATGTCGATGGGCAACGCCATTGGTGCTATGAACGGCAGGTTTAAATAATTAGTTTGCACGTTGTGGGCTTTGTGCCCTAGCTCCGCACGGGCTCATGACTTCTTATGAAGGGGCGGCTTCCGTTCATGTATTTTTGAATGGGCACACTATCATTTTTTCTGTCGTCCCAAACATAAGCAACCTTGTTAATGTACAGCCGCGGCCACGCCAGTGTAGAGCGTACGAGCGGCCGGCCTCGCTCTGCGGGGCGACACCTTGAGGAGTTTGCGGGTTGTGACTTGGTGTGCGCAGGATCATGCGCGGCCTAATAGACATGCAGACCTGCTCTGCACGAGTGACAACGTTGAAAGGTGTGCTTATTTAACCGAATATGCGCGCTCCCTCAGGGCGCTTTCGTCTTATCTACTCCAAAAGATGAAGCGCGTTTCGACTGATAACACACGCCTGTTTCGCATAAACGATGCACGCCTTCCGGCCGTTTTGACCCATACGATTATGTGACGTTATGATAACGCCAACAGCTGCGTAAAAAGAAAGCCTAGACGTTATTTTTTGTACCGACTTTTGCTTACCCTCCATGGTAATGGATGATAATATCTGGGGTTTTACGTCCCAAAACCATGATATGATTATGAGAGATGCCGTAGTGGAGGGCTCCGAAAATTTCGACCATCTCGCGTTCGTTACCCTGCACTGACATCGCACAGTACACAGGCATCTACCGTGTCACGTGCACCGAAGTGCAGTCGCCGCGGCCGGGATCGAACCCACGACCTTCGGGTCACCCGCGAAGCACCGTAAGAATAGATCCACTGTGGCAGACCTTAGTAATGGATATATGGTCTTTTGCATTTCGGCTCGATCTTGTTCATGAACAGAACACGGTGTGGTCAGAAATTGCGGAACAGGAAAAGCTTCAGCCTACAGTCAACGTTTCCACAAGGAGTATTGTGCTTGAAACGTTGTCTCCTTCCTGAGGGTCTCCTTGTTAGGCCGGTGAGGACTACTTGGAATACTTATAGGAATACTTGGAATACTTGTTGGTTCTCCTAAGAAAAGATGGGTTCCCCCCGATTCCGTTTGACACTTGCGATCCTCTTGGGAAGCGAGTCGTACACCCTATTTACAAGGTCTGAAAGCTGTCCCACTCCTCTTGAACAGCTATCCATACCTCGTCAGCGGTAGCTGTAGCTAGACCAACTTTTTCCGCTATGTTTTACTTCATCAGTCTCCCTATTTTCTATTATATTTTAATCGGGGCTTTTCGCAGGCTAGTTCAGCCTTGCCACACCTAAATCACCCATCTCCTGCACTGCCTTTGACGTGTGGATTGGTGCGTTGTCCTGCTAGAGCCAGAGTCGTCAATCCGGGAAGGGGCCACCGAGAACGTGCAGAATGAGGACGGCCTCCAAAACGTCCATGTAATTTCAGATGTCATTCTCCCTTGAAGTCAGTGCAATGGTCCCAATGTTGTGTGGCTGATCGCGCCCCAAACATGGACCGTGGTTTGACCGCTTAAACGAGTACCCGCGACATAGCCCTCGTCACACCTGTGGGGATGTGACGAGAACTATGTCTTGGGTACTCGTTCAAGCGGTCGTCACACCTGTGGGGATGCCCTGCCACGGTGTTCTAGTGGCTATGGTACTCGGCTGATGATCCGAGGGTCGCGGGATCGAATCCCGGCTGCGGCGGCTGCAGTTCGATGGAGTCAAAATGTTGAGGCCCGTGTGCTGTGCGATGTCAGGGCACGTTAAAGAACCCTAGGTGGTAAAAATTTCCGGAGCCCACGACTACGGCGTCTCTCATAATCAGAGCTCGTTTTGGGACGTTAAACCCCACATGAGAGCACCTGTGGGGATGGTCATCGACACATGCATCAAACTGACAGCTATTCGTAGATATGTGAAAGAGGTTCAGTTCCGGTAAATAATGCATATACGAAGTTAAAGAAATCAAAGTGACTGACGATAACAAAAACTTCGCAGGGTAAGGCGAATTCTCAGACCACGCAGCAAAAGATAGAATTGCTGGCAGTGTTGAAGTAAAACCGTATTTTAATGCACGTCAGAACTTCTGAGGTTTAGGTCTTACACAAAACACTTTCATTTTCAGGCATTGTGTTTCAGGAAGAGGTATACGTAGTGAATTACACAGCGCTCACAGTGAAAGACAACTGTAGGAATACATAACATTACATACCGGTAGTTCTGCGGACGCCACACCCTTCCCTGCTGGTCCCAGCGGGTGGAGAATGAGGCCCCATCCGTGAAAACAACCGCGCGCCAGTTGTCTCGGCACAAAGACACCACCGCAGACGCTAATTCAAGGCGCTTATTGCGATGTCTTTCGTCCAGCATAAATTTTGCGCCGATATTTTACTCAGTATGCCGGCTTCGTGAAGCCTTCTGTTGATTGTTTTAACACTGATGCTTCTATAGTCCAACATTGTCCCTTATTTCCCTGGCGATCAGGTGAGGATCCGCCACAGCTGCTGCCATGATAAAACGCTCATCTTCTCATGTTATTCGCTGTCGACCTCCGCGCGGAGCGTCACTAATTCTTCCTTCAATATAATAGACCTGAAGGACCCCATTCACTGTGCCCATAGGGCACCCGGTAGCTGCACATATCGCTCTTTGCGACATCCTGCCTCCCATAATAGCAATTGCGCGTCGCTCGTCCGCTGTTAGTCGGGGAGCCAAGGCGAAATAGAACTCTGCAAGAAGGCTTGATATATATCTTTGATGCAGACAGAGATGGTAGTCGGTAGTCACAGCGCAAGGACGTGCGTAGCGAGAGCTCCCGGAAGACGCCAGTCGATGAGTGTTTCTGCATGATTTTTCTTTGCATTTTTGCATTGAATAGTAAAGTAGTCTTTTCTTTCTTGTGCTTTTCTTTGTGTCCAGTATTTTACCCGCGTACGGGTTTTCCTTTTTCTTTTCGATACCACGTGATAGGTATTTTCAGTTGCTATCGTTTGAGTGTCAGGTTGCATTGGATAAGTGTTTCTTCTTGCTTGCGGTTTTTTTTCTTCTTGCCTCTTTAGACCGGGTAAGAGAGGAATGTAGTCTTTTTCTTGTTGCGCATTTCTTTGTGCCCGGCATTTCCCCGAGCACGGGTCTGCTTTTTTTTTGTCAAGGCTACATGGTCGGCCTTTACTGGCGCTGTTGTTTTTGTGAGTTTGAGAATGTTCTATTGGGTGATAAGAAAATCGGCGGGAGAAGTAAACTGAAGAAATTTAATAGTGCCGATTTTGGGCCACTTTTATTTCTAATTTTATTTGTGCACGCTGTCGTTGCACAAGGGGGGAGAACTGCCTTTGTGCATTGAGGATATATCGGGACATTTAGTTTGCGGCACGTTTGCAGCCTACTCATTTATCGCATACGTGCATTTTTCGTGCGGCGTACTGGATGAATTAGTAAAATATACGTTTGATGACTAGGACAGTGTAGGGGTGCACCACTAATAACCGCATGAGGTGTCAGTGGTAAATTTTTGGGAGGCCTAATTTTTGACGAGTGTGTAACCGTTCATCGCGCTAATCATGGTGAAAAAAACAGTGAAATGTACAAAGTGTGGTCTGGGAGTCAAAGTAGATGTTTGCGGAGATGATGGGGCATGTGAAGTAGAAGTGTCATGTAACCAGTGTGCGATTATGGCGAAATTCCAGCAAATGGAGGAAACTCAGACCACCCTCTAAAACGAGTAGGCGAGCTGGAGGACGCTTTAGAGGCGGAACGCCAAATGAGAAAGGAGATGGGCGAAAGGCTCAGAGCAACGGAGGACCAGCTGACAAATGTTACCACGCAGAATAACAAAGAGTCACGTGACTATCATGGGGAGGGAACGTGCTTGACCCCACAAGAAAAGTCGACAAAAGGAGCACATAAGCGGGGTCTACCTACAGCGAAGCTCTGGTGAAAGAGCAAGTGGACAAACGACCACCCGATCCTCAACCTGAAAGTCAGTCCAAATGTCCAGAGCAGACAAAGGCAGCAGGGCAGCTGGAGAACGTAATAATAGCGGGGGACTCCAACCTGGCTCGGTGCTCGCAAACGATTCAGGAAAGGCTGAAAGGAGACCGAAGAGTAGCTGTAGGGACGTTTCCAGGAAAAATGTTGGGGACAGTAATGCAACAAGCAAGAAAAGAGCTGACTCGTAGAGATCAGGGGCACAGTTTGGTTGTGATAGCTGGCGGGCTGAACAACGTGTTGACCGAAAGGACCCCAGAAATAGAGAAGAGGTTAACACAGGGAATAGATGAGTTGCGGGAAGGGTCCCCCCAGGTGCAAATTGTGGTGTGCACAATCGCCGAGGTACCCTTGAAGGACCGAAACCTGCAAAGAGCATTTGTCACCGCCAACGAAACGATTTGGCGGGTTAGTCGAGATAAAGGCTTCGAGGTTGTCGACAAACACAGAAATGCACAGATGGGGTGGTTTCCAGACAGATGGAATCCACTTTGGTCGTAAACTTGGGCGTGAGGTGGGCTGGCGCCTAGCAGGACGCGCAGTAGCTTTTTTTTAGGGGGCACACGAGCCCTCCGGTGTACACCGTAGAAAGGGAAGAAACAGTTATGAGGGACCCTTTGGAACACAGAATTGGTAACAAAGGGAGAAGGGTAAAGGGGAAAGAGAGAAAGTGCAGCATGGTTTAATAAGCTGCATAAATATGCAAGGTGGCAGAAAACCGACAAAATGGTTAGAAATAGAGGAGCAGTTGAACAGAGAACGGAACCGTTACAGAAACGCACCTTCGGGACTTGGAAGAGCCACCAATTATTGCAAATTATGTGTGGGAAGTGTGCAACAGGACCAAATCAGAAAGGTGGTGGAATCGGTATGCTAATTCATCGGGAAGCAAATTCTGTAGGGTTACCTCGACATGTGAAGAGCACCACTGGGTATCTGGAACGGCAAGTGGGAAGAAAAAATGTTGGGTGTAGTTTACATGTGGACTGGAAAGAACTGCAAAGAGAAAAATCAGGAGTTAGTGAATGGCATAAGCAAGGATATTCAGAAATTTGGTAACGGGGCCGAAATAATCCTCTTAGGAGATATGAATGCTCATGTGCATGACCTCGACGGATATACAGATTATAACGGGAAGTTGATGGTAGAGCTCTGCGACAAACATAGTCTCGATATAGTTAACATGAGTCCTAAGCGCGATGGGCTGGTAACATGGGAGGTCGGAAGCAGGCAATCAACGATCGATTACTGCCTCATGTTGTTGTTGTTGTTGTGTAGGGTTTAACGTCCCAAAACCAGCTCTGCTTATGAGAGACGCCGTAGTGGAGGGCTCCGGAAATTTTGACCACCTGGAGTTCTTTAACGTGCACTGACATCGATTACTGCCTCATGACAGAAGGAATTCACGACAAGTTGAGAGAAATGAGCATGGATAAGGAAGGGAGTAGCAGCTTGGGAAGTGACCATAAACACATAACTTTGCGAATGGGCAATGTAGATCATAAAGAGAGCATTGAATTAAAGTCGGGCAGTTCTGTCCTAAAGGAAAAACAAATTAGGAACGTAGTCGCGACAATCCAGGACATAGTGAGCAGAACAAAAGGCAAAGTGTGGGATTATAATGAGCTTCTTTGTCTAATAAGGACTGAAATTATGAAAGAGAAACAAAAGAGTTGCTGGAGGGGAACGCGAAAGCCAAGACGATGGTGGAACAGGGAAATTCGGGACGCAATTGAGAATTGACGGGAAGCATCTCGAATACATAGGCAGGCAAAAAAGGAGCAGAGGCCACAAGACGAAGTCAAGCAAAAATGGGAAACATATCTCGAGAAAAAAAGGCCTGGTACAGAGTTGATTTGAAGCCAAAATTAAAGGCCAAAGTAAAAGGTGGATATCGGACATTCGCGAAAAGAAGGACGCATCTAGGCTTTTCTGGAACCACCTGAAATCGCTGGGTAAGAAAACTGTTAATATGCAACGGCATAACGTGGATGAACAAGAAAATAAATTGGAGGGGTAGGACGCACTGACTTATATTCGAAACGCAACAGCCGATTCCTTTAGGAAGAATGACGAGCCTCCCTATACGACGCGTAACAGTAGCAAGGAAGACCGAGTGGAAGAACTAGTTCTGGAAAATTTCAATTGGAAGAAGGCGGAGGAAAAGATTCCCAAACGAACAGCCACAGGATTAGATCGGGTTAGCATTACTGTAATAAATGTGCTCGGAAGAAACAGCAAAGAAGCCATGTTAAAAGCAACTGAAAAAAATCACAGCATATCCACGGGGTGAATGATGATGAGTGGGCGAAGCTCCGGAGGGAATCATAGGTAAACCGTGAATCTTTCGCGTAAATCGCCTAGTCGATCATCATGTAAAGACGTGAGAAACACTGTATTCGTACTCTGGGATCTCGCGTTTAAGGGGGATATGCTGTGCTAGAGCCAGGCCTGCGCGGAACTGCAGGACAGTGACAGCGTAAGCAGGAGGAGCTACTTTCTTAGAGGCCACTTTAAACACTTGAGGAAACTAGTGCAAGTAGAAGTGGTAGGTATCTCCTGCGCCATAACTTATCATTTTGCCAAGTAGGGAAGTACCCACTACGCTATAATTACCAGTGCCTCCGTAATGGGTTCAAAGCTACAAAGCACGCAGCTCTGTGTTCTTTCAAATGATGCCTCGACCTCGTTATACAATCCATTTTCGCGTCGTATAGCGGTGTATTACTATTTTTCAACGTAACATTACGTTTGTTAATGCGATTCCGCGGGAGACATTATACCTGTTTAGGTCTTTTAGCGATAACTTTTCAACCACAGGCGTAGCTCAGTGGTAGAACGCTCGACTGGCACGCCGAGAACCTGGGTTCGAATCCAGGCAGAGGACACACCTTTCCGAATTTTTTTTTTCATAAAAGTAGACGTGGCTACGTACATCACCAACGAACACCATGGGATGTACAGAGCCACGCCCTAAGGAGCTTCGCCCCTAAAAAAGCTTACAGGACAGACGAATACCGGACAGTTGGCGTCAAAATAGGATGAAGTTCATTTATAAGGGCTAGGGAGAGAAAATAACATTCCCTCATATAGACCACAGACCATTACATCAGCGATGCAGGCAATTAAATTACAAATGCAGACATGGACGGAGCATAATAGCACTTTTGGCGAACTCCAAAATGGATTTCGAGTCGAGAGGAGATTAGATCATAACCTTTTTGCGCTTACGCAGTGTATAGAAATAGCCGGAAAAGAGAACAGACCTTTACAGTTGGCATTTTTCGATATTAAGGGTGCGTACGACAATGTAAATCAGAATGTTTTATGGGACATAATGAAAGAGGCTGGTATAGGGGATGACTGTATAGAGGTCTTAACGGAAATATACAGTAGAAATACAGTGTGTGTGGAATGGGAAGGTATGGCGAGTAATGGTAGAATGGAGGTGGTCGATATAGGTAAAGGGTTGAGGCAGGGATGCGCGTTGTCCCCACTATTATTCATGCTTTACATGAGGAGAATGGAGAAAGCATTGCAGATGAGGAATATTGGTTTTAAGCTGTCGTACAGACAGGCAGGTATAGTGATAGAACAAAAGCTCCCGGGTTGTTTTATGCAGACGATATTATGCTATTCGCAGGCAGTCAAACAGATTTGCAGGGTCTGCTTAATATATGTGGTCGGGAAAGTGAAGATTTAGGACTAAAATTCAGTGTAAGAAAATACGTTTGGATGATATTCAATGACAGCAACGATCAGATCATATCAATACAGGGCGAGGAGATACCCAGAGTACGAAAGTACATATACCTCGGGATATGGATAAATGATGGGAATAGATACATAGAAGTACAAGAAAAAGCTATGATAGTTAAAGGAAGAACTCCGCAATAATGAAGCATAGAGCGCTGTGGGGTTACAACAGGTACGAGGTAATTGTGGGTTTGTGGAAAGGCGTAATGGTGCCAGGACTTACATTCGGAAACTCAGTGGTGTGAATGAGGTCAGAAGTACATCAGGGCTGGACGTGAATCAGAGGACGGTCGTACGTCTCGCATTGGGCGCCCATGGGAAGACCACAAATGAGGCTGTTAAGGGGGATATGGGATGGTCTGACTTTGAGGGAAGGGAAGGTCAGAGTAAAATTAGGTACGAACAGAGATTAATGAATATGAAAGAAAGTAGACGGGCAGCGAAAGCATTCAGGTATTTGTATAGGAAGAACGTTGACTCACAATGGAGGAAGAGAACTAGAAGGCTTACCAGTAAGTATACGTCCAGTAACGAAACGGATGGGACGAAAAAGAGCTAAGAGCATGGTCAGAGCGGCGGAGAAGTCGGATTGGATAGCAGGAATGGAGAAGAAGCCGGCATTGAACAACTACAGAAAAGGGAAAGGCGAATCAAGATCGAAAAATTTTACGATAAGTCAATTGTTGTTGTTTTGTGGGGTTTAACGTCCTAAAACCAGTTCTGATTATGAGAGACGCCGTAGTGGAGGGCTCCGGAAATTTAGACCACCTGGGGTTACGATAAGTCAAAGGGAAGCGCTTTACTGTTTGAAGCAAGGTACGGTTGCCTGAGAACCCGAATTTACAGAGCGGAATTCAATAAAGAAGGGGATACATATACGTGCTGTGGAAAAGCTAGGGAAACGACAGATCATATTTTGGTTTAATGTACAGATGTCCAACCAGGTGTAGCTGTGGACACTACCCTACAGGAGGCCATGGGTTTCAGGGGTAACACGAGAAAACTGAACATGTCGGCGATAGAGATAAGTAAAAGGCGCTTAGAGTATTGGTGGCGCAAAAGTATGGAGCAATCAGAAGCGCAAGGCAGTTCGGGTAAGATTATTACATCACAGTGGAACGATAATAGACTAAATAGGTAGGCGAGGAGAAAAATTAATTGTGAAAATATGTGTGATTGGGGAAAAGAGATGTTTGTAGAGGAAAAAGAAATAAACCCAGAGCTTGGTGGCCCGGCTACCGCCCCGTTATAAAGGGTACGCTCATAATATCCATCCATCCATCCATCCATCCATCCATCCGCGCCTGTACATGCTTATAATGAGAAGGAAACCTTCTCGTGTTTATCGCGCTTTGGCTTAGCACTGGCGCACAATTTTCGTATGACGTCCCGAACGCTCCGAGAAAAACTTCGCCAATTGAGATATTCGTGTTTTTCAGCTTATATCCATTTCTTAGAATAGCGGATTTATCTCGCGTGTTCAAAACCTTACGATGACCGGCCCGCTTCTCTTGGTAGCCAGTTTTCCCAATCTATGAATCTGATCTATAGGTACACTGTCGACTTCAAGCATGCCTTAAAACATATATTTCTGTTAGCGGTCTTTCCTAAACCTTCTGCGTTTCCTCCTTTTGTTTCATTTATTCCGTAATTGATTAGATTACGCCGCCGGCTGTGGTTTTCTAGTGCGTCGACTTTTCTTTCCAGTAACTGAACTACACTGCCAATGCGTTGAAGCCATCCCTGGCAAAAGTGATTTTTTTTCATCAAGGTTCGAAAGGGCATCCGCTTTCTTTTCGATTTCAACCAGTCGCTTATCTTTAAATATCCTCGACATCACTCGCTATTTCCTTTAGCTGCTTTGGAATCTGAATAAAATCAGGACCAGGGTTCGATGCAGTATCCCTTCGAAGAAGTAACAATTTTCTGAAAGAGAAACTAATGGCATGTAGCAAACAACTACGCCGCGGACACGGCAGCACCAGCAAAAAGGGGTCGCTTGAGCGGAAACATTTACCACAGCGTTTTCTCCTCTGCACGGCAAGAAGAAGAGGGTTTTCAGCGATTCACATTGTTACGGTGCCACCGTGCTCTCTGACCGAGTAAAAGGGTTCCCTCTTTATAGGTTCACTGAAGAATGTCGCTCAGTGCAGGCTGTGCGCTGTTTCGTCCGGGGCTTCGGAGACGGAGCGGCGCCAGCAGAAACTCGTCAACGCAGGTGTCGCTATTGAAAACCGAGTCGGAACGAGCCGAGTGCCGGTAACGATTTGCTCGTTACCTCCGGCCGGGGGGGTGGCGAATGACCACCGGAAGGCGTCCAGATGCGCCATCGTATGGTCCGGCTGCGTATGTGTCACCTCGGCCACATTCCAAGAAAAAGGGGGAGGTCCACAACCTTCTTCCCCTTCGGACCTTCAACCTCCGATTGGAAGGAGAAGCGTCGACTGGGCCCTCCCAAGAAGGCGTCACCGGACGACGCTGATTACTTAATCAGCGGGAGCACCCCGGGATCGGGGGAATCGATAGAGGATTCGATAGGGGATTCGATAGAGGATTCGATTGACATTCGGCCATCACCTTCAAATCATGTTGTAAATAAATGTAAATATTCTCTTCTCCAAAGCAACTCCTCGTACTCTTCCTTCCTGCCCCGTGGACTCCTGGCCTGAAGGCGACACGAGTCCACGACAAATGGTGGCAGCGATAAACCACGACAAGCGGTGGCAGCGGTAAGGACCGCAACAACTGGTGGCAGCGGTGGGATTCGAACCCACGCCCCCGAAGAGACTGGTGGATTTGCGACAGATTGCGATAGCTCACGAATGTAGTTCATCGAGTGGAAATGATGACTAATGTAAACTGTAAGCACAAATTAATTAAGGAATAGAGATTGGGAGCTTCAGCGAATGTTTACGAATGTTTTGAGAGTTGCTTTGATTTAATTTGAAAAATGTAAGGCAGATTGGTTTATGTATTTTGGACTCGATGGCTCCTAGTGCGGGCAGGGCACTTCCCGTGCCTGTAGTTGTGCGTGTGCGCGTGTTTACGTGTGTGCCCAGGACGAGAGCCACCAAGGCATGTGTCAGAACCCCACATCGGAGCTTCCGTCATCAACAGTGGCCCACGGAGAGCTGACCGAACCCCGACACTTCGGGCGACCTGGTATGCTGGTCACCCTCAGGTCGAGTCTCCCGCCGGCGGACGGAGCTGTTACGTCCGGGGCTTCGGAGACGGAGCGGCGCCAGCAGAAACTCGTCAACGCAGGTGTCGCTATTGAAAAACGAGTCGGAACGAGCCGAGTGCCGGTAACGATTTGCTTGTTACCTCCGGCCGGGGGGGTGGCGAATGACCACCGGAAGGCGTCCAGATGCGCCATCGTATGGTCCGGCTGCGTATGTGTCACCTCGGCCACATTCCAAGAAAAAGGGGGAGGTCCACAACCTTCTTCCCCTTCGGACCTTCAACCTCCGATTGGAAGGAGAAGCGTCGACTGGGCCCTCCCAAGAAGGCGTCACCGGACGACGCTGATTACTTAATCAGCGGGAGCACCCCGGGATCGGGGGAATCGATAGAGGATTCGATAGGGGATTCGATAGAGGATTCGATTGACATTCGGCCATCACCTTCAAATCATGTTGTAAATAAATGTAAATATTCTCTTCTCCAAAGCAGCTCCTCGTACTCTTCCTTCCTGCCCCGTGGACTCCTGGCCTGAAGGCGACACGAGTCCACGACAAATGGTGGCAGCGATAAACCACGACAAGCGGTGGCAGCGGTAAGGACCGCAACAGCGCGTAGTCTCTGCGCTTGTTGACGTAGATTAACTTGGCAGCCTGGCGAACGGCGTCAGGGTAAGGTTCCCAGCTCCGTGAGCGCAGATGTCGCTGGGGTCACGTGCAGGAGCATTGGTCGCAAGCTGTTCTGAGCAGCTCGCTGTACGCAGGACACCTAGTAACTGCACGGTAATGAGAAGAGGGTTTTGAGCAGTGTTGTACGGAACGTCGTTCCGAAGAACGGCGTTCCTGGAACTAGTTCCTTTTGAAGGAACGAAGGAACGCCATGGATACTTTCAAAGTTGGAGGAACTAACGGTAACGTGTTGCCTTTAAAAGTAACTGCAATGGGAACGGCGTTCCTTCTGTAAACGCTCCACAGGCGTTCCACATGTAAGGCGGATAGGCCAGGCTGCAACTGCTGAGGCCGAGCCTCCAGTCCCTGCTTTCAGTTAGCAGTCTCCGTCACTCCAAAGAAAACCACTCGCAAAACGCCATTCATTAGAGAGTTTTAGTTTGTCCGTAAACTTCTTTACGTTTGCGGATACCGGTTTACAGTGCGTGTTTACGGTGGGAGTAGAACTGCTAGCGCCATCTATTCGAGGTTTGCTTAACTACAATGCATTCGATTTTCTTTTTAGTAGCGTGAGCGTTTTCTTCGAAAGAGGTAATGAAAATACTCAGCATCCATGATTCTCTCACGTCCATTGCTTTAGACTAGAAGTCAAGCAAAACGGGCAAGGAACAATAATATTAGCTTGTGTGCCTGGTTAGGTTCCGCATCATCACGTGTCGCCACAAGCGCTGCTGGTCACGTACACTTTCCCGTTCAACCGGCATCCGTAAACGTGAGGAAGTTTACGGACAAACTAAAACTCTCTTTGCTCTCACTATTCGAGGCTTCGACGCGGGCGAAGCTTCTCTTTTGCCAATGGAAGCAAGCCACGTAAATGATACCGTTACTCCCTTACGGTGGCCGCACCCTGTGGCTGGAGGAATAGTTTTCGGCTGTGTACGGCAACACAGGCAGAACCGCAGAGAGCCGCGAAATTCCTTACGTCCCTTCAGATTCCGCCGCCAAGGCTTCTTTTGAACTAAGACACTGTCAACTCGCGCTTTACTATCGCCGCTCAATGCATTGGTTCTGAGAATGCGGTTACGGCTCCAATGCGTGGGCCTAGGCGTCACTGGCCTTTTTACGCAAGAGACAGCATGGCAAAACACCTTCCATGAGTCTCATTTTTCTCCTTTTTGTTTTCTCATGTTGCTACCTGAAACGGCGAAAAAATCACAAACAAAAGGACACTCCGCCCATACAAAGTTCGCAAAGAGGGAAATCGCGAAGATGTGCCTGAATGAAGCACTAAAGAAAGTCGTGCCACTGCCTCATGCGCGATAGTTTGATAAAGCAAGTTTCACGCTTAAGTGATGCCGGTTTTCAGAACCACATCCTTACATCAGTTGCGGAGGGCCTGCTAACAAAGGCACAACGGACAGATTCCGTGCAATTGGATGATGCTAGCACAACCATAAATAAAAGAAACGTTGCCGTCATACCATATATACATAAATTGTGTCATAGACTAAAGAAGATAGCTGAAAGGAGTGATGTTCGTATAGTTTTTTCAGCGCCCGATAAATCGTGAGCCTGTGTAGGAAGACGAGGCCAGATAAGACGACACACAGCGCATGCGAAACAGTGCACAAAGACGAGAATGAATTTGTTAAGTGTAGCACGTGCGTTGTCTATCAAATCCCTTTAACGTGTGGAAGGTCTTATATTGGGCAGACCTGTAGAAATCTAAATCACAGCCCAAGGGAACATCAAAACAAGGCAAGCAACGTGGCTGCTGGCAGTTCTCTCGCCGTTCATTGCCGAAGGTGTACTTGTAAACCCAGATTTAAGGAAACTATAATTACTAGTAGAAGCCAATGCGAGACAACACGTGTTATAGTCGAAGCCAAAAACATATCGAAATCTGGCGACACATGCCCCAGGAGGGCATCAATAATGTTGTCAGGAAAAGAACTTGAACACATTTGTTCTCGGTAAAGTGCTTTTTGTTCGCCAAAATACCCAGCCATTCTGGCGAACATCTCAAACCTACCCGAAAAAGCAATCGTGCTCGTTTACAACATTACGTGTCTCAGCACATTTGCTCCAGATATATACTTAAGGAAAGCCGTCCAGTTTCATATTAGTTGTATTTCAGCGCTCATGCGTGTTTTCCATGTATTTTTGTCCATGTTGGTCCCTCACCTGTTCTGCGCTGACAAATGACAAGAAAGTGTTTGCTGTTGCGCACAAGGTGACGCACTGAGAGTCATACGTAAATCAGCATAGCGCCCCGATTCGTCGGGCCAGTTTCTACAGAAGGGCTTCGTCATGCTTGCGCGTTTATTTCTTCTCAGGAACCCACACAGACACACACACACACACGGAGTCTACGCCTGCAGTGGGCGTTGACTCCAATTATCCCTGTCCTGCGCTATCTGGGTCCAATTTATCCCAGCAAACTTCCTGATGTCATCTGGCCACCTAACTTTCTGCGGTCCCCTGCCACACTTCCATACTCTAGGAGTCCACTCTGTTACCCTTAATGACCAACGGTTGTCTTATGTTTGCATTACATGGCCGCCCACGCCCGTTTCTTAAGTTTGTTGCGGTTGAACCTGCCACTCAGCATTCAGTTTGTTGGGACCGGCCTGCCGCTCCGCGGAGCCGACCCATTTGGTAGCGTGGACCTTGCGGAGACGGAATCATACTGCTGGCTCCGAGACTCCCGGAGATACGAGCCGAGGCAGACCAAGAGACCGGGGCAGAGGAAAAACTTAACAGACGTTTAATTCATGGCAGAGAATGAGAAATGCGCCGAGAGAGAGCTCGGCAGCTCGTTTTTCTACAAAGGTTGTCGTCCCCAGATCCCTAGCTGGGGAATAAGCCTTAATTACAAATGTCCAATCAACACATGTTAGCGTCCTTCATGGTCACCGCCCTCAAGTGGGCGTCAACCTCGCACTCTCCCAGTGTTCGTCATAGCCCCGAGGAGGGCACACACACACCCATCTGGAACCTGTCGGATCGCGATAAATCACGCACACATGTTGACCACTGCGCTCACACCCCGGCCACCCAGAGTGTTCGTCCGGAAGTGCGCTAATGTCCTTGTCCACGTGGCCGCACACAAACGACAGTTCCTCGCCGGAATCACAAGAAATAACGAGGCGCCCGAGAGCCACGTCCGCACCTGTGTAGTGTCGTCCCAGAGCAGATGCCGGCGGCGTCTTGTTCGAAGGTCGCCGGGTCATCAATCCCGCAGCGGGGCTCCTTCCGTCGCGTAGCCGAAGCACGATGGCTGGCGAAGGAGGGCTCGCGCAACTGTTTTCGGAAACGCGAACCCAGTTGTAACAGTCTCTCCGGCTGGAGGAGGATGATCTCGATGGGCTGAGGTTTGCAGCCACAGTCCGGAGAGATCGGCGGTGACGTCACGCTTGGTGAAGACCAGCTCGGTCAAGTCGAGTACACCACCTGTCTCATTCGTGCCTGCTCACTCAACACTTCTTCTGCCAGGCAAACAGGCAACAGTCACGCAAACACATCACAACCACTCAGCTGGTCAGTGCGTGACAGCGCTGTTGAACCCCACCAGGCAATTCCCTCAATCGTGAGCAGTTATTCCCACTAAAAACTTTCCCCTTTCTTTTGGCCCACACAGTACCAAGAGCAGCCACACTCCAAAATACAAAGTAAAGTTATTGCTTGATTAGAAAACGGGTACTTGAACACGTGAATGAGCACGCAAAAATATTACACGCGAAGGGCATGATTCCAACCGACACACCGAAATCAGAATACACTGAGGCTTTCGCTACGCTAGGGCAACGATCAAGAACATCGGCATTACAGAGAAGTTCTGTCTCCTGCAGCGAGCCTCACCATGACCCCGAACTTTTGTTCCCAAAATGTTGTGCCGTCAAAGTGAGCCATCATGTCCCCGTGAGCAGACGAAAGAACACTGTCGAGCTGCATCAGAGCAAGAGCTAAAATCGCAAACGTGCTCTAAATAAACAACTACAAACCTACGTAGCATAACAACGGGAACATTAATCATTTTAAACATCCGCCTTCGCACGTCCTAGTGCTACTTGAACTTCCACTTTGCGGATGTACTACAAAACTAGCTCGTTGACTTTGCGGTCACAAATCTTACACTTCACTCACGCTATATAAAATAACCTTGTTCTCGTCAACACACTGCACATATCTTTAAAGCAATAAACATAAAACAAAACTCGCTACAGTTATGCGCAAACTCAATAAGTATATCCGTACTTATTATCCACTCGTGCTTAAAAGCTAACTCGATACACTGCCACTGTTTACGGACAAACGCTAACCTGATTCCTTGCTAGCTACCACACAATACACATGATGTTCAAAGCAATAAAAAAGGAACAGTACTCTCACTAGCATTACGCGCTAAAGCTCACAACAATACCATTGCTTATGTTTTACTCCTGCTTAAAGTTAACCTCCAACACTTCAACGGTTGACATACTCTTTGTATAAACCTTAACGTGATTCCTTGCATTACACCTGAATGACGCGCAAGTCAAACATAACACTATTTCAAAACTTTTGCGGTCATGCGGTACTGCTTCAAGCTCAGTCCCTCAAACACATCGCGAACCTTTCCATCTCATACGTGATTCTAACCTTTTAACAAAGAACTCGCTTTCTCACTTTCCACTACTACTTCACAACGGCAATCGGCTCAACAAAAAATACAGTTCGCAAAATTCAGTCTGACATCCACAAGAAAGCTACACAAGGAAACCTCGAACTAATCACTTAAACAATCTCAAGAAGCACCACATTCCAAAGCTAAAATAAAGAAATAAACAAAAGTGTCTTTCGAACGAGTGTCTCATTGACATTGCCCGACGACCTAGGTCTGTCTCCCATTTTGAGACGTACTCGCGGTGGTCGCGCTCGGAACGCTTTTCAACAGGAAACGCAAAACGCGAAGCACATGTTCGACTCTCCGCACGGCGCCACTGTCCTCGCCATCGCCTTGCCTGCTCTACCGTCGTCGCATTGTTCGATAGTTTCGCGATGACCCCTGACCGTGCACACCCGCCGCGACAAAGCACTGTGAAGAGGACGGGAAGATAACTGCAACCGGCCCTCGGGCCGCGCTCGCGCAGAGTGCACGTTTCCTCCCCTCTTCGTTCGGCGGCTCGTACGTGTTCTGCGCCGATTTGCCTTCGATGACAACCACACCTTTCTCATTTTTGTGCTTCTTCGTTTGAAGCCCGTCTGGAAACCATCCACGCTCTGTTCAGCATTCCTCTCACTGCGGCGCCTTTTCGGCCTATGCCGCTTCTTCCCGCGCGTTTTGGAGCCTTTCGCCTCCTTTTCATGCACCTGTGCAACGGCGCTGTCCTCGCTAGCTGTCTGATCTACGCAGTCTAAATGATTTCCAACAAAATCATTTGTTTCTTCACTCTCCTGACTGGTAGACAGTTCCAGACACTTAGGAATGTTGCAGCTGTCTGCTTCTAAGCTATTTAGCTCGCATACCTGGAAGCTACCCTCAACTGCAACCTCCTCCTCACATTGTGCTTCAATGCACCCTGCTGGCTTTTCACTGGTAGTCCTGCCTAGCGAGTCGAAATTACCTTGGACGCGGCATGCAGGATCTACCGTCACGACATATTCCCTTTCGCCCGCAACCTTCCTAGGTGCTTCACTCTCGTTCCATCGGCACGATACCTCGTCGCGTTCCTCAAATACAACCTCACTCATTTGTCTCATTAAACATATTTCGGCGCAAAAAGAAACGAGGAAGAGAATCTGTATCTTTCCTTTGTTCTCTTCTCTTCCTTGTTTCTTTTTGCGCCGGAACATGTTCAATGAGCTAAGTGACCAACTAGCCCAAAAACAAGCGCTTCTAGACTCATTTGTCTTCCCAAAGTAATGCCAAAATATTGATGGATCAGTTCTAAGAAATTCTGGAAGTAAAAAAGTGAAGTAATTATGCTTTGCTTGTTGCTCCTTAATCGCCAATTTGTTCCTCAGTTCCATTAGGGTCTTCTTACACCAATTTTGTTCCTTTCTCAATCGTTTTAGCTTACGCTTAATGTGCATGATTTCACGACTAACCCACGGATTTTTGCAATCTTTAGTAGCCCTTGCCATAGTTACAAAATTTTTTAGTACAGAATGACACTACTTGTTTAAGATGACACCACAGCTCATGAAGGTTCTCAGAATGAGCATCAGTAACTAGTGTTTTCTCTAACGAATCAATAATTGCAATGTCATCACTTCGTTCAAAATCTATATGATTTGTCGCACTAGACCGACTGCGTCTTGCATCTCTGGGACATGACCAGGTGAAAACAATTTACGGTCTGAAATACCCGACTCGACAGCAATAGTACATGTAAAAAAAGATTCACTGACAAAGAAAGGTCCAGAAGTGTTTCCTCTCTAGTAAAATCACAAACAATTTGTTCAACATTCAAAGCAAGAGTTATATCAAGAATAGCATCCGTATTAACGCATTCACCGTACGCCAAATGTTTCCAGTTTATGGATGGTAAGTTAAGTCTCCTGTTATTATGATATTTCGTTTGGAAGACTTAACCAATTCATCACAAGACTTAACCAATTCATCACACAGTCTCGGAAGAAAAGACACATCAGCATCAAGTGCCCTGTAAACCGCACAGAGTACAAAAGACAACTCATTTGTTGTGACGTTTAGAAATAAGCTGTCTTGATCTTCGATTTGCTGCATGACATGAACGTCTATACCGGACTTAGCAATCACTGCAATTCCCCCACCACGTGAACCACGATCGCGTCGATATATGTTAAAACCAGGCGGAATCATTTCACTATCACAAATGTTTGCATTTAACCAGGTCTCAGTCAAAACCACCAAGTGAGGGTCGTAAGTAACATAACTTCCAGTTTATCTATTTTGTTGGCAATGCTCCTGGCATTCAAGGAAATGATACGCAAATATTTGTCAGATATCTGTGATCGCTATGATTCGAAGTCCGGCTGTCAGCAGCTAGAACTGGAACACGTGTGGAAGATGCATCATCCCATGCGTAAAGCGTTTTTCCGATGCGAAGTTTATCATTTACGAGTGACACTTTCTTTCCCATTTTCTCGTGTTTCGTAGTTTGCCATAGCTTTTTTCTTTTTCTTAGGGTTTCCGAAGAGTAATCATTTTGGATAAAAATGTTCGTCCCTTTTAACTTTGCAGATCTGTCGAGCACTTTATGTTTCTCAAGATAGTCCTGAAAATAAAGAATAACCGGGCAGTTTGACGACGACTTCCCAATCCGGTGAATTCTAGCTACAGATTCGCAATTTACTCCAAGTTTATCACAAAAAGCTTCATTTATAACTTTGCGCCGAAGTACTTCTTCAGATTCTATCGGCCCTTCAGTAGTTCCAACGACAACTAAGTTATTTCGACGATTTCGGTCATCCAGTGCAGTAAGCTTACTTTGTTGCTGCATGATAGTGTTTTGAACTCTCATGACATGATCATTTAGACTATAAATGGTACCAGCTTTTTCACTCCAGTTTTTTCTCGACTTTCTCTAAACGCACACCGAATTTCTTCAGAACCTTTTCAGTTTCAGTAAGTTTCAACTTTACTTCCTCCAAGTCGCTACGTATAGCCTCTTGACCCGATAACAGCTTTTCGAGCATCTCAGCATTGCCAGGACCGGGATTTTCTTCAACATCCCCACACAGTAATAATGTGCAGACATGAATACAATCACATACAATGGAGAGCAGTGTGCGTGGGCTTGGCAGAACAAATAGACACCTATCATCGTTTCTACAGGTACAACGATAACTAACTTGAAATATATAAGCAGAGCGCATTGTGAACATCCCGCCGTTGTCGGTTCCACCAAGCCCACCGAAGATTCGGTCGCAGGGCGTTCTTATAACTGTACGCTCCGATGACGCGATGCCGCTCACAGGTATGGCATGCGCGGCGAAGCTCATGTTGACAGGGTTGGTAGAACAACGGTCAATCTTGCTTGTCGATGCTACGTTGAATGGCACTCTTGCACCGTTCATACAGGTGTCCATGCTCACTCCGGTGACCGAGAGAAGCAAGGCCTGAAATATATAAGCAGAGCGCATTGTGAACGTCCCGTCGTTGTTCGTTCCACAAAGCCCACCAAGATCATTAACACGTCCCTGCCAGATGTGCCTATGTAAACTTCTTCACAGGTCAGCGGAATCGCATACACAGCACGTGTGACGCAAGATGTGCACTCGTTTTCATGCTGCGTGGGCGAACAAAGCCTAGAAAGTCTGTAAGCGGACGAAAATACAACATTAACGCCCTGTGCACGGTCCTTTGGCTGAGTTGTGCCTTTAACAGCATGCACTAACTCACGCGCATTGGAACACCTTACAAGCGACATCATTGTTGGAAGTATACAGCGCTCGTGCAGCGCTTTCTTGGAGTCTGTTCCGTTTGTTTGCAGTTTTATATGATGCTCCCGCCTACTTTGGTAGACGCGCGTTCAAGAACCCCCGGTGGTCGAAAGTACCCCGGAGCTCTCCATTATGGGTGTTCCTCATAATCTTATCGTTACGGTAACAAATCAATACCAGTACTAACCGCGGCACAGCCCCGATTCAGCAGGGCGTCTTCGTCTTCGTCTAGCCTCATCCGAATTCTGCTCAGCGTGGAGATACAAAGCTACAACTCAAGCACACTGTAGCCACGGAAAATGGGCAGGTGCCAACGTACGTGTCAGTATCGTGGTTCTGGGACATCAACTGTTATCAGTTATTGCAAACATATCATAGTTATTAGCCACTCAGTAGCCAAAGAAATAGAAAGGGGCAGCCAGATAATAATCACTTAAACAGAAAAAGTGCACATCGGGAGGCGCCCTATAGATACACCTAGGTAAACGATGGTCAGTCATATCGACGGAATCGACACCGAGACAGACGTACGGCCGAGGATTAGAAAGTGGGGTGGGGTGAAGAAAGTAAAAAATATCACGCATCAGATTTATTTAGCTCGTACAGGATTGGGAAGTAGAGAGAGAGCAGTAGTAGAGGCCTTCTTCCTGCAGTGCAGGTAAGATGGCAGAAAGAAAATAGGAAGGTGATGAGGATGGTAATGGAGATGACGAGGATTGCCGTCTATTTTTTAATTGTTGCGCTCGGTTCCCTTGATATCTACGTTGCGGTGCACATTTCAACCGCATTATCCAGCGTCAACGTGGAACTTTAGCTCCACCTAATCGCCGTCTGCGTCTCCAACTACGAGAGCTTAAAGTGAAAAACACATTTAGTGAACCCTTTAGTCAACGTATACCTCAGTGAATACAAGCAATTACGCACTACGGGGGATGAATGCTCTGATTCTCGTGTGGGGAAACAAGGTGTGTCATATACCGCGACACAATTGTCTTCGTGTGCATTGTTTGTCTGACTGAGATAAAAAGCAACGGCAATACAAAAGACCTGGGAGAGCGATCTTCTGAAGCCTCTTTAGACGCTGACTCTCATATGTCTTGAATAACCGTACTCATCAGATAGAGAAAGTACTCAAGATACTCTTCGACATCGTTTCCTATCAGGACCTTTATCAGTAGGGTACACGCCTAGTGAAGTAGGTAATAAGAGAAATCTGAAAAGGAAGTACGTCATAAATCATTTGGCAACACGGTAAAGCTAACGGAAGCCACCGTACGCCGTCACAATTTGCCCTCGCAAGATCTCAGTAGCATGTGCGCCGTTAACTATGAAAGTCAGAAGAGATTATTTACTGCTTCCCTTTAACGTAAATGGCAATTACGTTGCTTTATAAGTGAAGGCAATTTGATAGCGAAAGCGCGTACCATTTACAAGCACGAAATTTTCGTCGCTTCTCCTGTGATACACCTTCAGCATTTGAGTACCGCTTTTACCGAAGTCCTCATTGGAGTGTTCTCAAGAACGACAGAGAAAAAAAGAAGCATTTCGGTCCCGACCTGTCAAGAGAATATATAGAAGGACCGGAAAAATATTCATCGATAATATGGCTGTTCTGGAGACATCACTGACTGGTAAACGTACGTAAGCAGCATAAATTCATTTCTTTCGATACCTGTTCTGATATACGATTGCGAAAATATTGTTACGTGTAGCAGTGTAATACGTTAGATATGAAAATGGCAGACTTACACAACGTTGTTTCATGTAGAATTTCTTATGTTGTGAATTATACAATTTTCCAATATTTCTCACAGGTACCTTATGACTAATAATCCCGTCTTTTTCTGTGTTGGTTTGACTAAAATGCGACTACTCGAATATGACATTTAAGTAGAGTATAGCAACAGGTGGGTAGGTATGAAATGACATGTGTCTGGTTGGCGATACGCCTCTGTAAGGATGCTCGTGGAAAAATGCGCTGCTTTTGCAATCGCCCGACTCAGACCGCATCACCACAGTAAACGGCTACGTGTTGTCCATGAAGGGAAGTGGTTTTCTAATTTTCAGGTTCATCACACAACGCCTTTGGAAAAAAAGGAGAACACACGCGTGGTGGGGCACAAAAATTTGGATGGAGCTTATGGGAGTGGTGTACTGTGTAGTACGTTGTGACGATGGCAGGGGTAGCCGAAAGATTGTCTCCCCCTCAGTGCGTTTAAAGGAACACTAAAGGCATAGAAACTTTTTTTTTATAATGGTGGATTAGTGCATGAAAACGTCTGGAAGGTGAGCACCGCTTTTTTCACCGACAAATTTAGGTGAGTACACGACACGGCTTGCGCCACGTGCACGATATTCCGCGAACTTAGCGCGGTGACGTAGACGAGGCACGAGACTAAAAAGCGCCCAAAACATCGCCCACTGCTAGCAGTGTAACAACAGTTCATGATGGCTACCGTGCGCGACCAAGCAAAATAGGTGCCATGGTGTGCCTAGAAGGGATACATTAGAGCGCAAAAAAGGACATTGCAATGAGTGCTGCTGCGAGCCATCTTGGTAAAGTGTGATTTTCTTGTCCAAGTACCGGGATGAACGCGCTCGTCTTGTATCAGAAGCCTATCACATCCATACTAGTGGAGAAGCATGTGTTAGCCTACCCTCCATTTCCTTTCTTTCGAAGGAGATATCGTACCAGATTTGCTAAATTGAAGATATGTCGTTGGATTCTGCGCATGCTGATTTTGCTGTTGATTTCGCATTGATAGTGGCGGCGTACTTATGCACGACGATTGTTGCAATAAACACATATGGTTGTTAGTCAGCGCCCGTGTCTGTGCTCTCCCTAGTCCTGCGTCCTGCGCTGTTTTCGTCTTCTTGCAGTCCGAACAAGATGTTTTCCCGTGAAGCCAAGTCACCGAGGCATCGTATCAACTTGTTCGTCGCACGCGTCCATTGTGCGTGTGTGTAGTGTATCGCGGTAGACATGAGCCCTTCTCTCCTCCTTCAGAAGCTCACCCCCACCCCGCTGTCGACGACCCGCAAGGCGCCGGTGCGTCTGCTGAACCGAATACTATGCGCCGATCGTGAGGAACACTGGGAACACCACACGAAAGGGTTATAAAAGGGAAGAGAGGACGCTCCGCCCAGCAGTCGGGGTCGGCAGTCCCCTTCGATCAAGTGCGTTGCTGTGCGCACGTTTGTAATGTTCTTTTGGGCGCTTCGCTCATCCGTAGCCATGTATTAAACTTTCGTTGTTCTCCACGTCACCTCGTCTTGCCTGCTGGCCCTCCTCGTTGGTCAACCTGGTTCCAGCTTCATGCTGCGCTGATGAAGATTCGCCACGCGGCGCTACCGTAACGGCATACAAGAACAATTATCTACACCGCATAGCATCTATAACAGACCACCATAGCGATTAATGTTGCAGCATGGCAAGAGTGTAGCATGTATTGCTTGAATGACAGCGTACCGAGAAGAGAGCCAATTGTCTAGGAACAAACGCACATCGTTTGCTACGATAAATTAATGTTACAAAACATATTAAGTCCGTTGCCCGGCACTTCGAAACAGCGTTGGGTTTCGTATTTTTTTTGTTTAAGTACCTCTCGGCAATGGGCCTCACGAAAACTTTAAATACTAGCCATTTCATATAGGAAAGCCTGCCCTTAATCGCCATCTTGCCTGTAAATATTAGCGTCAGAATTCGTTGCCCAAACCATATTTCTTTTTGATTTCTTTTTTAGTCTCCTTTTCATTCCTCTCAACTTTCGAATCTTTGAATACCCTCCTCCACCCCTAAACGAAGTACCATGCCACACACCAGCAGAGAAGTCTGTTTCTTTTTCTGATAAAGAGCCTTTTTCTCTCTTCCTTCAGTGTCCTGCGGTGTTCATACAACACACTCATGATTATGATCGTCTCCAATCGTAACATGTGAATATGAAATGAATTGAGAACATCGGCGAGATAGCATCGCTTCATCTTGCGGTGTTACAACGCGCAACAAGAACACAACGGGACTGAGAGCCCAATAAACGACGCGCAGAAGAAGCACTGATTCGCAAATGACTATAGCTTACTGAACCTTGTGACGTGAACATAAGCGACAAAAATGTGCACGTGATATGGATTCTCGCAGCTGATTGTCGGTGGGTGGCATTATGGAAAAGGATATGGGAGGTGTTTCCAATTTAGTGCGAAATAAGATAGTTGTAAACGCTCACAGTATTTCAGGAATCCATAGAAAAAACTTAGAACTGGATAAATGACAGAATAGCACATTCGCACGTGAACTATGGCGCATTTAAGCTCTAAATATGGCATCAAGAGCATAGCCCCAGGTCTCCCACCACACATGGGTACTCCTGCCTACTATCTTAAATGGGGATGTTAACCGTTAGTATCTAAATTAGGCCGGAGAAAGCCTTCCTTTTATTTATCTCCTACTTTATCTTTTAAGCGACAAAAAATATTCGCCTATCAAAGCTTAGCAAGAGAGGAAGAATCCCATGAGGCTTGCTATCTGCACAAGACAATATCCTGCGGAACTCCTCTCTTATGTACTATGGAATGTGGTTGTATTTCTTGGCCTTGATGCTTTGTTGAGCATTGTAAACGTGCGCTAAGTGAACAAAGTTACCGGGGCAAATCAAGCTGTTTATTAATGGCATTCAAAAACGCTTTACAGCCTTGGACACCGCAGAAGCCAGAATTGTAATCAACAGGAAGGCGCTGACAAGCTCTGCGCTCGAAAACCTAGACCCTCCAAATCCGCAGGAGCGGGAAACTCTTAAAGGAGCAGCTGCTGCTTTTTGCCGGAGTGCGCTGCTCGGGACACCGTCGTTCTTCGTCGGGTTGTTTCCCATAATAACGTGGATCAGGACATACAACCTGCGGACGTTCCTGTTACCTGACATCCTTGGCGGAATCTCAACGGCCGTTTTGAATGTGCCACAAGGTACGTGATCGACAGCGGCTCATCGTGCATTCTTCGCCATCTCCGTTATGAAACACTGTCAATTTCTGCTACTAAGCTGGTTGTTAATCAAAGTTAGTTCTACCAAGAGAGCGAAGCGTTCAGAACTGTGAAAATGCATTAAACACCATCAGAAGCGCTCCTAGATTTATCGGTCCTACCTAGGCTCTAAAGAGTAACGTCCTGATTCAGTAACAAACTTTACAAGTGGACATACGCTTTTTTGCACGTACGTTTGGGCTCATAGAAAAAGTTATCTCACGTATGAGCACGCTTACTGGAACCGTGAACAGCTCGAACAGAAGCGAGCAAATGAGTTGCATTGCTTCTTGCAAATGGTGTGAGCTTCAGCTTGAGCACACTAATATCAGGCCAGATATGGCTAGTTTGTAGAATGCCTTATAGGGCAAGTACTTTTATAGTTGAAACGAAAAAAAAAACGTAGCGATAAAGATACAGCAGACACAGACTAAAGATTGATTTCTTGGGTTTAGCATCCCACCACTTTATGATTATGAGAGACGCCGTAGTGGAGGGCTCCAGAAACTTCGACCACCTGGGGTTCTTTAACGTGCTCCAACATCGAACGATACACGGGCCTCAACACTTCGCCTCAATTGAAATGCAGCCTCCGCGGCCGGAATTCGATCCCGCGTCACTCGGATCAGCAGCCGAGTACCGTAGCCACTAGACCACAGCGGCGGCACACAGAAGCAAGAGGGACACAGGACAGGCGCTCAACTTTCAACTAGCGGTTATTAGTGGAAGACAAAATTTGTACGCATCATTGGCATAAGTAGTCACAATCTTGATAGAGCCTCCCGATAACAAAACGACAATCCTCCTCGGGAAAACAACATAATGTGCACGCACGCGCGCCAAACACTACTCCAATTCAACTGAAGGTGCGTGGGAAAGTGGCATGCGGTGCGCGATAGTCTTGCTGTTCCTATCGCCTTGAGTTGCATTACTGCAATGTATGCTCGGGTACAAGGACATACGCAATGTTTCCAATGAGGACTGGCGGGAAGCTGTATTACGCTTTTTGATTACCCAATCTGGTTATCCGTATAAATGTTGTGCTGCCCAATAAACGTCACTTGAAAGATGAGCGCCTGTCCTGTGTCCCTCCTGCTTCTGTACCCGAGGTATTTTTTTTCAGCTCACTGTTATCACGTTTCATGTCAGTCCAGCTCATCGAGGGCAGTCACAAAAAACGACTAGCCGACTTCGCTCGTTCAACTTCGTAACGGTGACATATAATCGAATGGGACTTTTTGGTCAAAGGGGCCGTGAATCACCCCCCCCCCCGGGCTTAGTGAAAAGCACGTTATACGGCTAGCGTACGCTGTAATGGACACCGCATACAAATTGTGTACTCACACTCGACGCGCAGCGTGTACAAACGGAGCAGAAAATTCTGACTCGCGACTGAGGCGTTACTAAGGAAAGGAAAAATGGCAGTAGTTTCTGCAGCCCTTGTGAGAACACGTCTCAGTTTTTCTTTTTTTTTTCAAAGAGTCTTCTCCTCAGTCCCTTTGTACGTCGCGCCCGCCCCGCTCTTCCGTGGCCCTTATCAGCGCGCGTTTTTTTAATCGAAAGCGCCCGCGTGCCGTGCGCTCGCGGTTCTTTGTGTTGTGAAGACCTAGGCAAAATAGCTGCTAGAAATACGTAAAGATGTGTTCCTTTCTAGGCAAGCCTCATAGATGTAACTGGAAGGTGTCATTGAGCTACGTTGGCGTCGACACGAGCAGTGCGGTGCGAAATTCCCCGTAAATATCGCTTTCCAACATATCCATGCGAGCAGTATGCAAGAAATTCATCATTGATTGTAGATGCGCTTATACGCAATGACACTCAAATACGTTACCTTCTACGACTGGAGCTCCAGACCATGGCAGGAATCGCACCCTCAGGTGAGGTGGATAAAAAACTAGGAAGGACCAAGATGGCTTTCGGTGGATTAAGACAGATTAAGACATATTGATGTGGGCGATGGCCTGTTGAGGGAGAGTGGCTTAGATTAGGGCAGGTTAGGGTGGATTATGGCGGACTAAAGTGATTTGGTATGGTTACTAAAGGTTATGCATGGATTAGATTGACTATTTCTGGGAATTAAGCTGGATTAAGGGTGGTTAGGGCTGATTACGTAGGGTTAGGGCGTATTAGCTTGAATTAGGCCGGACTAAGCTATACTGAGGCTTATTAAGGTGGATAATGGCAGATAAGGCAGCTTGGCGGCATATTAAGATGGATATCACAGCGAACCGGGACGAACGCTTGCACGCAGCGCCTTGCATCGCCTAATGTGCAACTATCAGTTACATAGCTTCAGCAACCTATTAAGCATTGGCTCACTTACGCTTCACTAAATAGCGTTATATTGATTACGCTTGTCCCAATAAGAAATAACCTAATCAGGCTTTTTAGCCAATTTGGTTTAATGAGGCGTAGCTTAATTAGTGCTAGCTCAGTGAGGACTTAGTATTTATATAATTAGGCGCGGTTTCATTATTTAGACTAATTAGATGTGGATTACCAGGTCTTATATCAATTAGCATGACGAGTTCTCTTAGATAAATTATGGTCATACCTGATCCGAATCATGAGGCTGAGGTGATTAGGAGGATTAGAATGGGGTGCAGTACATTCGGCAAGCATTCTCAGATAATTAATGGTAGCTTACCATTGTCTCTGAAGAGGAAAGTGTATAATAGCTGCATCTTACCGGTACTCACCTACGGGGCAGAAACTTGGAGGCTAACTAAAAGGGTTCATCTTAAATTGAGGACGATGTAGCGAGCTATGGAACGGAAAATGGTAGGTGTAACCTTAACGGCCAAGAAGAGAGCGGTGTGGGTTAGGGAACAAACGCGTGTTAGGGACATACTAATGGAAATTACGAAGAAGAAATGGGCCTGGGCGGGGCATGTAATGCGAGGACAAGACAACAGTTGGTCATTAAGGGTAACAGAGTGGATTCCTTAGAAGGCAAGCGTAGCAGGGTGCGGCAGCAAGTTAGGAGGGCAGATAAGATCAGGAAGTCTGCGGGGATAAATTGGGTTCAGTTAGCACAGGACAGGGATAATTGGAGATCCATGGGAGAGGCCTTTGCCCTGCAGTGGGCGTAGACAGGCTGATGATGATGATGCTCATTTCAGTCAGTCTTAGTTTATTTTAATTATTCTTACCTCGATAAGGCTTGGTTTAATTAGTCGTAGCTTAATTAGTCGGTAACACTAGCACTGCTTATTCACTATTAGCCTTGTTAGATTTGGCTTTATTAAACAGAGCATGATTACACTTGACCTAATTAAGATTTCGTTAGTATACCTATATTGTTTAGGTTTTACTTAATTTTGTATAAATAGGTTCAATTGAATCAGACTTAGCTTCATTAGGTTTCACTTATCTGGAATAGCAAGGTTAGATTGGCTATAGTAGCTTAATATATTATAACAGTATTTACATCATAGTGGAGTTTCCTATGGATTTCCCATTTCACAAACCGCTTGAACATCTTTGCTGTTAAAATTGACCTAATCCGCCTTGTTCCACCTAGTCTAAAGTTAGTCTGGTTTACTGACACTTTAAACCAGACTAATCTATCTGCCTTAGAGTAGATCAATGACTTCAGTCAGCCCTAATTCCTGTTAACGTATTTGAATGTCACAAATCATCGATTCTAATCCTTATTTTTCCATCAGTCCGGATAATCGATATTAAGGCACCTTCATCTACCTCAATCCATCTTAATTCACCTACCTGATCTTAGTCTGCGTGATTTAATCTTAATCTGCCTTAAATGGCATCAATATACCGCAATTAATGAAAATCTCCTTAGGCCTTCTTAGTTTGCATTACTGTGCCTTAATCTATCATAATTCAACCGAATAAATCTTAATCTTCCTTAATTCGCGTTACTCCACCTTGACACTTATAATATGTAATCTGTTTGAGCCGATCTTAAAGCATGTTAATGTGCCTTGGCCATCTTAGTTTGTGTTAATCCATCTTAATCCAAGACATGCCTTGGAGTCCACACCTATGGATTCGAGCCCTAGTAAATCGGTCACTTGGTCCCGACAGGATGATTAACCAGTCTACAGTCACTACTCAACCAGCGACTAACTTTAGACTAGGCGGATTAGGTTCCTGTTAACGTATTTGAATTTCAACAAAGTTAGCAACTACCAAACCTAATCCGCACGGTGGATTAGGTTTGGTAGTTGCTAAGTTTGTCCCGACGATGTTGCGCATCGTCATCGATGAGCACTCTGACGACAGCACCCCTCCTATGCGGGGAATGGAGGGAAACAATGTTTCAGAGGGCAGAAAAAATGCAGTGATTGTGAAGGCACGTGATGGAGCCCACGTGCAGAGCGGGCAGGAGGCACCAAATATGTGCCGCCAACTACCTCCTGCTTGACAATGCGCTTTCGATCAGTCAATCTGATACGACGTGGAATCTTGGTGACGTAACGCGGTGGGCGTGGTATTCAGGGCACCTCCTTCGACGACGCGCACAAAAGCTCTATTCCGCAGAGCTGAGAAGGATCGGGAAAGGGAGGTGTCGTGGTCGCAATGTCTTCACTCCCAGCAAACCCTTTTGTAAATCTCTTTCGGCTGTGCATTTTAAATACGAAGCATTTGGGGCTCTCATACTTCGTGCGTCCGTATCACGAAATTATCATCATTTTTAGTTCAGGTCGCCAAGAGTGCGCGTGCACTTGTCTTATATAATGCCTGATGTGCGGCTTTCCCACGCGCGCTCCTTTCTTCTGTTGCGTACATGACCTCAGTCCACTATACTACACTCGCAAAACTGCCGCTGGAGGGGTCAGATGTTCAAGCAGGAGAAAAAAAATGCGGCTCATCCCTTTGTCAGAGGAATCGGTATAACACTAAAGTGAAATGTGTGTTCGCATAAGTAGTTGAATGTTTATTGTTATACCTAGGTGAACGTGCCCTTGCTATCGATGTTTCGCTGGTACGGCACCGTTTAACGTGGATGAACCCACGTTCATGCATCGCCTCCATAACATCTACGACCAGCCACTTGTGGTAACTGAAGTACTTTACGTAGTAACTGGACAAAGTCGATCGTAAATGCCGCACGGCAATGGTGTCGATCATATTTACTTGCGCCACATTGACCCGTCAACATTGTTACCACGCTTGGGTGCTTAACGCCGCAGTGTTCTTGTTGCCATCATGCTCGAAGAGTGGTCGGCGCGGAAACGCTACCCACGACGAAAGGTGCTCTACCACTGCGCTGTCGGCGCACATATGCTCGAAGCTGTACGAACGCGGCTATGTTTCTGATCACGCTTCTTTCCAATGTCCGCGCTGCTCCGCACGCGTGCGTCGAGGCGGACTTTGGGATGCGCCTGGAATGGCACAACCATCAAGGAGAGGCGAAGTAACATTTCAGTCATTCACTTTGCCTCTCCTGGATGGCTGCACCGTTCCGTGGGCGTTCTCCTCGATGCGCGCGTGCTGAGCCAGACGAGAGCGTCGACGAACGATGAAACCGGGATTTGAAGGAATATAAGGCGCCGCGTTCGGACAGCTCTGATTGTTTGGGTCATCGCAGTGGTATAGCACCGGCCACCTCTCGTCGTGGAGCGAGGGGCTGTGAGTTCGATTCCCCGCGCATGAGCAGAAGTTTTTCTGAGTGATCTTCTTTCTTGTTCTTACATGTTTATTTTACTGTACTATATCCGTTACGGTAGTGACGTATACCCCACAGGTAGTGGTGGATTCCTGCAAAAAACATTTTTGCTTTAAAAAGCATGCAGCCTCCACAGGTCGCGCAAGGTCAGGGGACATATTCTGAAATGTATCGTCAAAGACGACGGTATCACTGGTGTGCGACAAGTTCCAGCCAAAATTCATTGGGCCGTACATAGTACTGGTGCGGACATCGCCCGTCAATTACCTTGTGGCTCTCGGTACCCTATGACGTCTCGGTTAATGTACGACGTCTCGGTAGCAACGACGTTTATTAGGACCTGATGCTCGGCATCGAACCAGCCAAGGCCCACACACGATAATGATGATCCCGAGGCACAGAAGATGAAGATCAATCACAGTAGTATGATGATGATAATGTACAGATGAGGAAGAAGTGCATAATAAACGCCCACACTGGTGACCTAATTGTGTCGCCTTTTGTATCTCCTGCAGTGGTAATTGGCTGGTTGCTGGGTATGTTCAACCAGCCAATCGCCCCGCAGGAGAAGGTAAAGGCGATACTATCGCCTTTGGCGACACATTTCAGAATACGGCCCCATGTCACAGCGAAGCTGGCCGATAGTTTACGGGTAGCTGCTATTACGTCCCGGGGGTAGTACTTGACTATATTTAGTGTTATCTCGACTCGACCGCTGCTACGCCTAGGTAGATCCTTTGTAGAAATCGGTATAACTTAGTAGCATAGTAGAAGAGAAGCTCAGGGGAAGATGGATGCTTGAATCGGTGAACAAATCGCAAAGAACGATTTAAAACAGGGAATGTCGTGGGAGCCAACGTTTCGACAAGCGGACTTATCTTCTTCAGGGCGGTAACTGCCTTCTCCAGCGTTCGTTTATGTACGCCTTTGCACACTCTCCCCCGTCCTCAGAAAGAGAGGAGGAGAAGAGCAGCACGTGCGAACACACACACACAAAAAATATGGAGGTGGGGGTTGGGTGCAGGGGTATTTGGGTGACAGGTGTTAGCGTGACTAATATAAATGGCAAGAGCCAAAGCTTCCAAAGAATCCGCTCCTTGTACATATCTTGCGAATGCATTGTGTGTGCAGCCCTAGAAAGCAGGATGAAAAAAGGAACACACGCTCGGAACACAAGTTGCTCCTATGCATGTGTACCCCCTTCCACCCCGCACCACCTGCCCCGCACCAACAATGAATTTCACCGAAAGCTTGTGCTAAAAAAATAACTACACTGTTTAACGTCGTTGTTAAACGACGTTAAACAGTGTTAAACGACGTTAAACTGGATGGGGGCTCCGCACCTGAAAGTAGACTTTCTGGGAGAAACATTGTTAGCTTGTGCATAACTCAACCTTTTGTTGTCTTTGTTAACACTCTACCGTATCTAATGGACTCAAGAGTTCCCTTTGAAAGCTTTATGCCTGTAGGATGGAGAGTATTGAACCTGTATATGAGATTCCCTGTATTTTCTCTCCCTCGGCGAGCGGAAGTTTCCTTGAATTATGTAGAGTTTCAGTTCATCGAAGTTATGACCTGTCATATTAAAATGCTGCGCCACTGCCTTCGGCAGGTTATTCGCGGTGTCTGCGCGGTGCAAAAAATTATCTAAGCTGAGTTCTCTGTTTGTTAGTCATCTGTGTTTGTTTCGAGCAGACCTCCGGGGGCTAGAGTTTAGGGGTAGTCTTTGCTTGCTGCTTCTAGTTTTGGTGCTGAGGTCTGCCACGATGTCTGCCTGTGTATCTGTGTGTTTGCTAACACATGTAGATGTCTGTGTAAAAGTAGTGCGTGTCTCTGTCACCTCTGCTTGTTGTATGTGTTATGTTGGTGGTGTTGGCTTCACGTCCACCGTCTGACTAGATGCATCCTGTGACTTAACTTTGGTGGATCGCGTGTTGTTGCTACTGTTGGTAGAGTGTGTTGCGTCTTGTTCTGTATGGGACGTTTCGTTAGAGCATGTCCTTGGTTGCGTCTCCTTAAATTCATTCCTGATTCTGTACTTAATGCTTTTGCTGATCACTGCGACGCCTGAATAATTCGGGTGTAGTCCGTCCCGAGCTAGGAGAATGTCAGGGTCCTGATGGATTTCTGCGTGATGAATGACGTCAACGTTTTCGTGGCCGTGTTCAGTGTCGAGAAGAAAATCATTAACTTTGCGCGTACCCTGTGTGTGAGCTAGGAGTGTGTGTCTTTGTACGATCAGCAGTTTGTGCTTGTTTGCGATCCTTGGGAACACCGTTGTGAGGGTAAGTTTCGTGTTTCGCCTGTTGGTCTGGAAATCGTTTATGAGTGTTTTTATGGCCTGCACAGTGTCGTCACCCGTGTGCTGTCTCAAGTCGTTAGTTCCGCAGTGAATGATGAAGTCCGTAATGTTCTGTCGCGCAGCGGCAATGAGAGCTTTCATGTCGTGAACTGTGGCGCCGCTTTTAGATCTAATGTATGGTGCATGTTTGCCTCTTAGGAAATGTTCATGTATGTACTTGTACTGGCTATCACCTATCAAAGCTGTGTGTGCTAGAGAAAGCAGGGGACACTCACCATGTTCCGTCATCTTCCGTACGTTGAAATCCAAATTAGAAGAGAAGCTCAGGGGAAGATGAATGCTTGAATCGATGAACAAATCGCACAGTACGATTTAAAACAGGGAATGTCGCGGGAGCCAACGCGCTGACACCGCGAATAACCTGCTGAAGGCAGTGGCGCAGCATTTTAATATGACAGGTCATAACTTCGATGAACTGAAACCCTACATACTTCAAGGAATCTTCCGCTCGCCGAGGGACAGAAAATACAGGGAATCGTATCTCCATATACAGGTTCAATACTCTCCAACCTACAGGCGTAAACCTTTCAAAGGGAACTCTTGAGTCCATTAGATACGGTAGAGTGTTAACAAAGACAACAAAAGGTTGAGTTATGCACAAGCTAACAATGTTTCTCCCAGAAAGTCTACTTTCAGGTGCGGAGCCCCCATCCATTTCGACGGGAACAACGACGTTAAACAGTGTAGTTATTTTTTTAGCACAAGCTTTCGGTGAAATTCATTGTTGATGCGGGTGGACAGGTGGTGCGGGGTCGAGGGGGGACACATGCATAGGAGCAACTTCTGTTCCGAGCGTGTGTTCCTTTTTTCATCCGGCTTTCTAGGGCTGCACACACAATGCATTCGCAAGATATGTACAAGGAGCGGATTCTTTGGAAGCTTTGGCTCTTGCCATTTATATTAGTCACGCCAACACCTGTCACCCAAATACCCCTCAACCCAACCCCCCCTCCCCTCGATATTTTTTTGTGTGTGTGTGTGTGTGTTCGCACGTGCTGCTCTTCTCCTCCTCTCTTTCTGAGGACGGGGGAGAGTGTGCAAAGGCGTACATAAACGAACGCTGGAGAAGGCAGTTGCCGCCCTGACGAAGACAAGTCCGCTTGTGGAAACGTTGGCTCCCGCGACATTCCCTGTTTTAAATCGTACTTTGCGATTTGTTCATCGATTAGTAGCATAGTGAAGTTTAGTCAAAAATAGTGAACTATAGCCAAGTATATTCAAGTTCTCCTAAGTTGCACCGAGCTCTACAAAGAGTCTACTAGGCGTAGCCTCAGTCGAATCGAAATAACGCCTAGTAGAGTCAAGTTCTACCCCCTTGGCGTTATAGCCACGACCCGTAGAACTGTGGACAAACTTCGCTGTGATCTGGCCTTGCGCAGCCTAGTGCTAGCGGCGCGCTTTGTTGACAGGCTTTCGATGCACACCCAGACGTTTTCAAAGCAAAGCACTTGAGGTGCTTTAGGATTCATTTCCGCGGTTGGTACATACTTACTGGCGTGAAGGTCGTTGAGTCGGCAAAAAAGGGAGGCGATAAAGACAAAGGGCTTCACTGGAAAACAACATGCGCTGAAGACATGCGCCTATAGGACCGTCTGACAAGCTCATGGAAACAAACCAGATAAGTAAAATTGCGAAGCTAAGAATAAACCGAGGGAAATATCATCGCCAGCGTCTTCTCTCTTCTTGCGAACCAGCGTCTTTTTGGGAATCAAAAAGACGCTGGTGCGCGATTTGCGGTTATGTTGTTGTGTGGGGTTTAACGTCCCAAAACCAGCTCTGATTATGAGAGACGCCGTAGTGGAGGGCTCCGGAAATTTCGACCACCTGGGGTTCTTTAACGTGCACTGACATCGCACAGCACACGGGCCTCAACATTTCGCCTCCATCGAAATGCAGCCGCCGCGGCCGGGATTCGATCCCGCGACCCTCGGATCTGCAGCCGAGTACCGTAGCCACTAGACCACCGTGGTGGGGCGCGATTTGCGGTTAGTGATAGTGATTAATAAGTTGAGTTGATAGTGATTAATAGGTTGACAGTCGGCCCTAGCGTGTCAACCATGTGCATAAATGCACAGAGAGGTTTTTAATAATGATGAGCAGTTACGCCACAAAGAACGCAATTCTCAGGACAAAGTGAAATATCACAACTCCTTTTTGAAATTTATATAATGCGGAATAATATCAAGAACAGAACCATTAGGCAATACGTGAGGTGCTCCTGAACCGAAGATATCATTAGCTTACTATATTAAGTAATAAACGTCGCGTCGAAGACATAGATTACAGCGATTCCAGAGGCTTCGGCCCTTACATAGTGCCGCGTCATGCATTCTCCTAGACTGCAGTGTTATAGTTGTTGACATGCATTGGCTCTCCACAGCACAAGACTTTGTTGAAGCAGCAAACAATCCGTGGCGCAAAACACTCGTTGCGAAGTTAAGTTGGAACCCGAGAGACAGCCCTGCCAAACTACGCCAAAGTCCAAATAATATGTGCCTTTTCTATGCCCGTGAAAATGAATATAAATAACGTAATTTTGCGCCAATTTTTCTGTTTCTTCGGGGGAATTTCACCATTTTAGGCATTCGTGAGCTGTTCCAAACGTTTTTTTGTGTACGAACAATCATTATTCAATGTGAAGACCGAGTCAAAGAGAGCACTATTCAAATCAATATTCCACAATGAGGCCAGAGCTTTAAAAACACAGGCACGGGGAACTGAAGCGAAAGGATGTGGGATAATTAGCATTTTCTTTTTATGCCGCGAAAGTGTACTGCTTATAACAGACATACGGATATAGTGTGGATGCTCCGCACTTTCTCTCAAGTGCCACCCTGATAGCCACTCACCTTTGCGCTTCAGGTTATTGACAGAGCGCTGACGCAGTTGGCACCTACTTTTGCATTCACATTAACTTAACAATCGCGCACGTATCTTTATTCACAGCAGAAGTGTAGATAAGGGTAAGCGGCAAACGTAGTAAGACACGCTGTTGGGCTAGTTGGTTCATTGCAATTTCGAATAACAAAACCAGCCAAGATGGACCCACACAAGAAAATTGAAGACACGATCGAGGCTGAACTACCAACTGTTTATTCGACAGATCAAGGCTCTAATTTACACAAGGCACTAAGTCACATGACCTTCACACTATCGCCATCACCACAAAACCATCATGACACAAGAAAATAATCGAAATTGCAATAGGCGCACGTACTTTTAATCATCCAAGACCTGTGTCAGTTATCCCATCCCAGTGCGCACAGTCTTTGTAACGACAGTGTTCGAAGGTCATAGTAAAATCAGCCATGGAATTCGTAGCAAAAGCAGAGTCAACTTATACGCAGCAAAGCAGAGTCGAAAACAGCAAGCAACAAAGCATAAAACGAATAAAAGCTAAAAGCTAAAAACAATTACAGGTAAAAAAACCAGGCAAAAAAAAACAAGAATCAACAAGAAAACAACGGGCGCTATCAGTGCCTCACAAAGCCAAAAAACCCAAACAACTCTATCTAATTTTTCAAAAGGCCCGTATCTCCTATGCGACAATTGCTTGTGGTTATAAAGAAAGGACTCCCGAAACCCAACTTCCTTCCTACGTAGCGCAAAACAACATTGACAGACACATGTGTCACATTCCTAAGCAATAAGAAAGGTCTCAAGCACTTCAAGCGCCAGTTTATCCCCACTTCTGCCCAGAATCTTGGTACGAGCACTCTCTTGCTCGCATTTACCCTATTTTGCAGTGAAGGGCCAAAATGGATCCAGTTCCCTCTTCTAAATCTTTGTCATGCTCCCATGCTCTGTCGTTAGTACACCGGCCCGTTTGGCCGATATGGAACCGACCACCGGTCAGCGGTATTTTATATACCACAGCAACAGCGCATTCCACATAGGGTTGCCATGTTTCTTCTCACAGTGGGGCTTCTTTCGCCCAATACGGGCGCATAAGCCACTCAGCTTTCTTGGGGAAGAGAAAACGACAGCTGCTTTGTACCTTGCCGCAACATTTTTCAGGTTGTGGGCCACTGGGTGCGCATAGGGGACCACTTGTGGTAGCCTTTTCCCTCGCTTCGCTCTGGGGTTCATCCTGGTTTTCATTTTTGGTAACAGAGCCTCTGTTACGGTAGGCACGACTGAACATGGGAATACCGTGTTTTCAAGATTGACAATCTGATTGCTGAAACTGGCTTCATTTATGTGAGCACAGGACTTAACCAATGCCGATTACAGGTATAAGGAGGCGATTGCCCTCTTCAGAGTCTTGGAATGCGTCGAAACATAAGGCAGCAACTCTTTCTTCGCTCTGGAAAAATACATCCAACGCACTTGTGCTGCTAAACATTTGATGTTCAGATCTAATTGATTGATTTGTGGGGTTTAACGTCCCAAAACCAGCTCGGCTTATGAGAGACGCCGTAGTGGAGGTCTCTGGAAATTTCGACCCCCTGGGGTTCTTTAACGTGCACTGACATCGCACAGCACACGGGCCTCAGCATTTCGGCTCCATCGAAATGCAGCCGCCGAGGCCGGGATTTGAACCCGCGACCCTCGGATCAGCAGCCGAGTGCCATAGCCACTAGACCACCGTGGCGGGGCAATGTTCAGATCTAAAAATTGCAAACAATTGTCCACCGCCATTTCGCAGGCAAAAGCAAGGCCTTTGCCTAGCTTTCTGTAGATACCTAAGATCCTCTCCACTGCAGTGGCATCGGCCAGGTTATGTTTAGTACCAAGAATAACAAGAAAGTCAACAACATACATAAAAATTCTCAGGACTAGGGCCGATGTCAACAGATGTTGCTAAGGCACGGTCAATGGACGATAAAAAATATTGCATGGCACTGGGGCAACACAGGACCCCATGCAAATCCCCCTTTTTTGTTAAATATGCCGGTTTCAAAGGAAACAACTGCGGAGCGAAAGTAGAACTCAAGGAGTGACAAAAAATGTGGTTGTTCCCTCTGTCATAGGAATCTGTATAACACGAAAGTGAAAGCTGTCTTCGCGAAGTTGTGGAATGCATAAGTGGCAGTCTGGCAAATCGAGTGGCGGGAGATGGCTTGGGTACTCTGAACATGTGAACACGTTAAATCTAGACATCAGCGGGGGAGCACATTAAATCTAGACATCAGCGGCACTTCAACACGGCACAGGGATTCTCGACAGTAGTGCACGAGAGAAAATTTTCAAGCGACTCACGTTGCCCCGGAAAAACTTATTTGCACGCGCCAGAGCCCTGCACAAGCCTGCGACACGCGAGAGTCGTCCGCCAATGGTGACACCTTGAAAGTGAAACCGAACGGGTTGTCAGCGGATAGTTTTGTAAGAACACAGCCCATTGCAACGACAGGCTAATCATTTGCTTGTCTACGGCCGCCTTTGCGATCCTGGAGCAGCGCGCGTAGCAACTCAACACACCTGGCCACGCAAGACAAATTTTGTAGCAGCCGCGTTCGTACTTTGCCGCTGGAACGCCCCATCACGACGCCGCCACTGCCGTAACTTCCTCAGCGGTCGAGACGCGGACACTACTGAAGTGCTGACTGCCGGCGCGAGTCAGCACGACAATATGCTTCACCCTATTTATCATTCCTAGATGGTGGTACCACCGCAGCGAACCTAAGCGAACCAAGACAGCAATATAAGGAAGGCGATGTTAACTGAAGAGTAATTTTGCTTGTGAAGCACCATAGTTCACTTTGCTAGACACCTTTGCTTTAACCAGACAATTAAATGTATCTTCAAAGGCTATAGTGAAGATATAAAGCCGATCTGTTCCTCGTTTGAGCGGAGTTGCGGTGGTGTATTGGTAGCGCGTCCAGCCCTTTTCATCAAATCGCTGTGGAAGGTGGCTTCGAGTCCGCCTGGGTGGAGCTTTTTCACAGTGAATGCAAGTTCATTTTTTCAAAGATCCACTTCCGTTACAGGAAGTACGTCATTGATTTCTTGGTGGACCCCGGCATAAAACCACATTCGTGTTCAAAACTTTCCACAGTAATCCCCGCTGAGTTCTGAAATGATATGGCCGCCTTAAATTCGATACACTCACGTACAGACTTGAAAAGATGTGCGTGCGGTACAGAATAGAATAAATCTTCAACATCAATGGAAAATAAATGCGCGACGTTAGTCTGGTCTTAAAAAACGTAATCACATCTGAAGAATTCCTGGCCGCGAAGGGATCATCCATATCAAGTCCCTTGAAGTGTTCGAGCACAAAACGGCTAATTTGCTGTTGCCATGAGTCTCGCTCGGTAATAATGCATCTAAAAGGGAAATCCCGTTTGTGCGTTTTAACAGCAAAAAACACTCCCAGATGCCCCTTCCTTCACTTGCTAATTCCGTTTGCTAGTCTGGATAGCTGTATGTCACATGGGTATCGCTTTAGTTTTCGCCCGGCAGGCTCTTCTGCTCACCTCGACAAAGTTCTCCGGTAGCGCTTGGGCCGCCTTTGCTCTGTACGATGAAGCTGTCATGACCACGAATCCGCCTTCTTTAATCCGCTTGTAGAAGTCGTAGGTCATTGTCCTCGAAGTAGAACACAACTTGTTGCAGGTAGTCCCTTGGTAAAAGGTCCTTCTTCCGTGCAGCTCTCAGGTTGCTACCAACACCATCCAACAGACATTTTTCACTATCCTCGCCCGCTTTTTTAGCGACCTTCCTGTTTAAGGCACGGTTGTGCAAAGGCACGGCTGTGTTCATGTGACGGAATCCTGGGTGGAACACAGTAGTTCGGTCCTTTCTTCAGTGTAACTTCAATACTGACACGTGCGGTTGTTTTCGTTTGTTTAAAGAGAACGCCGTTATCACCTTACTGTGAATCGCGCGCTTGCTTTGATTGTTTGCGGCGAGCGCCGTTGTCACTTTCTGTTACGCGCAACGCAGGCCGCGTTTATCTTGCATGACACTTCGGGAACCGCGTCGACCATTCTTGAAACATTGCATGCCTGACGCGCGCATTTGAGTGGCTTCTGAAATATCGGAGATAATACGGGAACGCCTTATGACGTATGTGTAAAAGCCGACGCATCAATTACGCCGCTTGTCAGTTTTTCCGCCGACCGACGACTGTTCACGCCCGTATTGCTGTGCATTGTCATTGGCTTTGTTTTGCTGGGCACAAGTTCGCCCACTAAACAGTTCGCCTGGCATGGCTTGAGTTGTGCGTGCTTCCCTTGAGTGCGGCGTGCGTCACCACCCCGTGACAATATCTTCAGGGGTGGAGGTCCTTGCCAAGCGCCACAAGATTGCTGGGAAGCGCAGTTGATTTCGCCGGCTTCCTCGGCAAAGTATACCCTATTGGAAAACCCAGCGCCACTGGGAGCCACCTTGCAGCGCCATGCCGGATTATGGGCCCAGTGTGACGCTGCATACTGGCACGCTGGCGTGCCACGGGATACTGGGAGGCGTGGGTTACTGGCACGCAAAACCGCTTTAGAGCAAAAAAACGTGGTGCTTCCCTGCCATGCATGCTAAATAATATACAAATATAAAAAACCGAGAGGGCCCGCATTATAACAAGAAAAAGAAAGCACTAAGAAGAAAAAAAAAACCGCCGAGACCAGGATTCGAACGCGGCACCTTCGCACTGCCAACCCAGCACACTACCACTGCGCCACGCCAAAACGCGCCGTCAGTGCTTGTAAACAGGTTAGTCAGCAGTGTGACCTGCCGTCAGACTTGTCGTTTGCAGTGGTATAACCCTGTTACACGGGCGCCCGCAACCACGGTTAGCGTAACCACGGTTAACAATTTCAACCGTAGTTAACGCCAACCGTACTCCTCCGGAGTTACACGGGCTATCGTGTTCGCGGTTGACAGAAGCTCCGCCCACATCCAGCACACCGGCATAAACGTACTCGTTAAGACTTCGTATCCTCGTCATTATAGGTACGAGAGAAGCAACTTTGCACAACCGTGCATCGTTCTATAAGCACATTCTTGATGAAACTACGCCCTTTCGAGCGACGAACGCATCAACACAATCCACCGTCACCGTGGAATACACGGCGCTGACAACTCCGAGCGTTAGGCCTAGCGAGGAGTACGGCGGTGCCGATCGCGATCAAGCGCGACTCGAGCTCGTCACAGAGCGTTTCTTTTTGCCATCACGATTAACATTAGTACTCATATATCTTGCCTGAACATGTGCGATTAGTGTTACCTGCGTCTCGGTGTGTAGAGGAAGGTCTGAAAGGAAGCGTGTCGGTTCGGCGAAACGACCGGTGCCGCTGCAGTGTTTAACTCTCGCGTCGCGGCATGCGATCTGTTGAGCAGTGTGGAAGTGGCCGATGCGTTGCAGAAATGGCAAACTTTAGAACTAACTTTACTCAATTATGAATTATTTTGTGCCGTAAGCAAATCGGAGTCAATATTTGAAATGCTGTTGCGAGCGGTGATAAAACAAAGGCCTCGGTAGCCTTGGCCCGAGCGGTACGAGCGTGCGGAAGCAACCGCGGTGCGCTGCAGAAGCACGCGTTTCGACCACTTGGGCGCACTGAGGTAATATTGTCATCCAAAAATTGTATTACTGCTTCGTAATGCAGCAACGGGTAGAGGACCACTTTTGAGAAGATATCTGCGAAGCGCCGCTGAACTCGGCAGCGGTAACGTCCGCCATTTCGTCCGTTTCCGAACGTTGGTTTACGTTAACCCAGCTAGGCAAGATCGGTTGGCGGCCAACCACGGTTAGCAGCCTAACCGCCGTTTTGCGCGCCGTGTAACTGCGCTAACCGCGTTTAACGATAACCGCGGTTACTCTAACCGTGGTTAAGGGCGCTCGTGTAATAGGGGTAGTACACACAAGACGAACCCGCTTTTTATGGGCAGTTGAACCTCACACGTTTGTCAGAGAAATGAAACAAGCCGCCGATCACGCATGGCATTCGAATAATGGCGACAGCAGTCAGTACAGTACACAATTCATATCTAATACTGAAAAAATATAAGTGGACCAACGGACAGGGACTATCGGCTGTTACGGTCGAGCTCGATAGCCGTTTCTTGCTCTTACGAATTGTCGACATATATGTAGATGCGTTTTGTGTAGGCTATAATGCCGCTCGATAACTGAAAGTGTACTTCAAGTGGCACTTAGCAGTTTTCTCGCTCAAACGGCGATATTTTAGGACAGTGGCAGTACCAGTGTCCGACACACACAGGTTCATCGAAGCCCACAACTGTTAATCGCTCCGCCAAAAGGAAGCACAGTGCAGTTGGAAACCTCTCATGTTTTTGTTCAGTAAGCCGTTCTGACCAACAAATATGTGTGATTGCATTCGAGTCAGAGAAGAGTGCGGCAGCAACTTCCCGTGACATATATGTGCTCGCTCAAAGCGCGTAGCTTCGATGCTCACCGCTTCATCTTCAAGCACCGCGAAGAAATAAAAATCATCTGTTCAGGTTAACCGATGCCAAGGCTGTACTGAGCAGTAATTTTGATTTGTCGTAGTAGCGTATTCTTAAGGCTTGGAGTGCCGTTCGCGTGTAGGCGGACTCGGCCGGTACGCTATGCCCAAGCTTCACTGGGAGCATACTGGAACAGACCGATCGGGGCTCGGCGGCCTAAGAAAGCTAAAATTATTCTATATTAGCTCAAGAAGCTTTCTCATATGATTAATTTTTGGCGCATCTAAAGTAATTGAAGGTGCAGCATATTGCCAGAGGTGCATTTGCAGCGTGGTGATAGCGATCGGTGTTTTCTTTTTCTTCTTTTTTCTGCGTGAGTTGGGATCGACGGTTTGAGAGCGCCATTAAATTGCGCGGAGATGTAAAATTTTACTGTTATTTGCACCGACTCCTCCACACAAGTGAACACTGCAGCGGAACTATTACCAGAGTGGTTCTCAGACGTGACATTGCGTGTCTAAGCTAAGTGCGGGGAAAATGCACAAATGTAAACATTCGCAGCTGCTAGGGCTTAGTGCGCGCAGACGCAGTACACTGCGAATCGCTGCACACTGTAGCTCGCAGCGATGAGGTATGGCCAAGCCGTAAATGTTCCCAGAGTCTTCACACCTAGTGAAATCAAGTAATACTGGCCCCAGTGCAGAGTGTGCGTCTGTGAAACCGGCGCCAGCGTCTCTTGGACTGCTTCCAGTGTGTTCCGCACTGGTGCCAGCGAACAACCTCCCAGTGTACAGCGCTCTCCAGTGAGCCTCTCACTGGTACCAGTGACATTCCAGCTATGCCAGCTTGTCCTAGTTCAAGCCAGCACACACCAGTGCAAGCCAGCGCTGCCAGCGTTCCAGTGTGTACTGCCCAGTGAATATATGATCGTTCCCAGCGCGTTTCCAGTGCTCCCAATACGATAAACGTACTGGAAATGCATTGGGCTCGCTGGTTTTCGCAATAGGGTATGCAATAACCGCTGCCATAGAAAGCGGATTAAGGGCCTAACCGCATGCACGCGATTTTCGAGCGGCAGCGACGAGCGACAGGATTTGCTGTCGCGAAGCCCTATCCGTCGCTGTCGCTCGTCGCGTCGCGCGTTTCTGGAAAACTAGAAAAGATCGCTTGTCGCCCGGAAGTGAGCGTGACGATTTCTGGCAACATGGCGGCACGCCTGATCACCGCTTCGGTTGCAATTTGCTCTTGATGCTTGTTATCCGCGCGTTATTTAATTGATTGATTTGTGGGGTTTAACGTCCCAAAACCAGCTCTGATTATGAGAGACGCCGTAGTGGAGGTCTCCGGAAATTTCGACCACCTGGGGTTCTTTAACGTGCACTGACATCGCACAGCACACGGGCCTCAACATTTCGCCTCCATCGAAATGCAGCCGCCGCGGCCGGGATTCGATCCCGCGACCTTCGGATCTGCAGCCGAGTGCCATAACCACTAGACCACCGTGGCGGGGCCGCGTTATTTAAGGACTGCAACGTATAGACTACCTTCTTTAGAGCCACATCTCACGCGGAGAGTGAGGCAGCGGCCGTATTTTGTCGTTAATCTTGTTATCGACGGCTTGTTTTGATGCTTCGGTGGTAGCTTACTGCAATGGTTGTAGCTTGCTGCTATGTCAACAACGTCGTTGTGCGAGGTAGGCCTACTCTGTCCGAGGCAGCCATGTCGAACGTCGAGAAGCACGACTTCAACGAGCGTCTCATCGACGAAGTTAAAAAAGAAAACGATATATGGGACATGTCGAGCCGACACTACAAGTCCCAGCTACTCAAAGAAGTAGCGTGGCGTCGTATCGCAACAGCGATGGGACGCGCAGTCAAACATCTACGACGCAGTTTTCAAAGTGCGTCGTAGCGTAGCGGCGTAGCATGCGGGGGCCCCCTCGAGGTCACTGCAGGTAGTACTGTCGCGGTTAAACAAAAGATTGCGAAAAAAAGGGAGTCGCCGAACACTTTTATGTCTTTTTTCTCACAAAAAAAGCAATAATAAATTTATCATCTGGTCATTTATCTAGTTTTAAATTCTTTTTTGCAATTTACGTGCGTGCATGCGATAGTTTTCAATCTAGCAACAATGGCACTTTGTCGCCAACATGTGGTTGCAGCCGCCGCGACGCGACAGCGCGACGGAGCTCATTTGTCGCTGTCGCTTGTCGCTGTCGCTCGAAAATCGCGTGCATGCGGTTGGGCCTTAAAGGAGGCGCATTCGTCGTCATGGCAGCTTCATTGCACAGAGGAAAGGCGGCCCAAGCACCTTTGAAGAACTTTCTCGAGGTGAGCAGAAGAGCCTGCAGGGTGAAAACTAAAGCAATAGCCATGTGTAATGACATGCAGCTATCCAGACTAGCAAATGGAATTAGCAAGTGAAGGAAGGGGCATCTGGGAGTGTTTTTTGCTGTTAAAACGCACAAACGGGATTTCCCTTTTAGATGCATTATTACCGAGCGGGACACATGGCAACAGCAAATTAGCCGTTTTCTGAATAAACACTTGAAGGGACTTGATATGGATGATTCCATCACGTCCAGGAATTCGACAGATGTTATTACGTTTTTAATAGAGTAGACCGACGTTGGGCGTTTATTTAATTTTCCATTGACGTTGAAGATTTTTCGATTCTGTACCACATGCTGAACTTTTCGTGTCTGTACGTGAGTGTAAGGAATTTAACGGGGTCATGTCATTTCAGAATTCTGCGGGGTTTATTGTGGAAAGCTTTTTGTCACTCCTTGAGTTCTACCTTCGCTCCACAGTTGTTTCCTTGGAAACAGGCATATTTGTACAAAAAAAAGGGGATTTGCATAGGAGCCTGTGTTGTCCCAGTGCTATGCAATATTTTTATATCCTCCATCGACCGTGTCTTAGCAACCTCTTTTGACACCGGCTTAGTCCTGTGAATTTTTACATATCTTGATAACTTTTTTGTTCCTTTAGGAACTAACCATAACCTGACCGACGCCAGTGCAGTGGAAAGGATCTTAGGTATCTTCAGAAAGCTAGGCAAACGCCTTGCCTTTACGTACGAATGCCGGTGGACAATTGTTTGAAATTGTTAGACCTGAACATGAAATGTTTAACAGGACAAGTGTGTTGGATGTACTTTACAGAGCGAGGAGTTGCTGCCTTATGGTCCGACACAATCCAAGGCTGTCAAGAGGGCAATCGCCTCCTTATGCTTAGAATCGGCACTGATTAAGTCTTGTGCGCACATAGTTGAAGCTGGTTTTAGCAATCAGAATGCCGAACTTGAAAAGGCGGGATTTCCATGCTCGGTCGTTTCCGCAGTAGCAGAGACTCTGTTACAAAAAATGAAAACCAGGAAGAACACCATAGCGAAACCTAGGAAAAGGCGGCCACAAATGGTCCCCTATACCGACCAAATGGCTCACAACATGAAAAAGGTTGTGGCAAGGTAAGAAGTACCTGTCGTTTTCTCGGCTCCGAGAAAGCTAAGTGGCTTATGCGCCCGTATTGGGCGAAAGAAGTAGCCCCAGTGTGAGAAGAAACATGGCCAACCCTATGTGGAATGCGCCGTTGGTGTGCCATATGAAATACCGCTGACCTGTGGACGGGTCTATATCGGCCGAACGGGGTGGTGTATTAACGACAGAGCGTGAGAGCATGACAAAGATTTAGAAGAGGGAACTGGATCCAATTTGGTCCTTCACTGCAAAACATGGTAAATGTGAGCCAGAGATTGCTCGTACCAAGATTCTGGGCAGAAGTGGAGATAAACTAGCGCGTGGAGTGCTTGAGGCCTTTCTTATTGCTAGGAAAGGTGACACATGTGGCACCCAATGTTCTATGGCTCTACGTAGCAGGGAAGTTGAGTTTCTGGAATGTTTTTTATAACCACAAGTAAAGATAGCATAGCAGATACGGGTCTTTTCAAATATTGAATCCAGTGGTTTGGCTTTCTTTCGCTTTCTGAGGCACAGATAATGACCCTTGTTATCTTGTGGTTGTTTTTTGGGAGGTGCTTTTAACTCTTATTGGCTTCAGCTTTTACTGGTTTTATGCTTTGTTGCTTGTTGTTTTCGACTCTAGTTTTGCTGCGATTAAATCTACTCTGCTTTTACCATGACCTTCGAGCACTGCCGTAACAAAGATTGTGTGCACTGGGATGACATAGCTGACATAGTCTTCGATGATTGAAAGTACGTGTGCCTATTGCGATTTCTATGATTTTCTTGTGTCATGATGTTTGTGGTGAAGGTGATAGCGCGAAGGTCATGTGACGTAGTGCCCTGTGTATATTAGAGCCTTTATCTGTTGAATAAACAGGTGGAAGTCCAGCCTCTATCCTTTCTTCAATTTTCCTGTGTGCGGCCGTTTTCGCAGGTTTTTGTTCGAAAAACATGGGAAATCTTTGAAGAAAACCCGATTGCCAATGAACGTGCGAAGTGCGCAATTCAGAAGTCGTTAACCAGGATTGCTTGTACCGTGCGGATCAGGAAAAAACGCTAATTTCTGCAGCTTATGAGAGAGCGCGGCTAAGCGTGCACTGAAAATGCTGTGACATATGGTCACTGCCATTAGAGATTCGACTCATATGGTCGGCACCAACATTTTCCGAGCCACGAATATAGTCCACGCGGAAGTCATAGACCATAAACCAGAGAAGTGTTCGTGTGTTCACCTGTCGTGCTGAGCTGAGGTATCGGAGAGGCTGGTGATCAGACTGCAAGGTGAAAGGCCGACTGTAGAGGTAGACATGAAACTTTCGCACACCCAATACGATATCCAGGCACCTTCGCACTACACTCATGTCACCTTTTAGTAAAGCAAGTCAAGAAGTTGTAGGCGCTGCAGTACAGCTAAATACCGTTCAATGTCATTCGTGCCACGAAATACACACGACCACATTTGCTTGTGAAGATGCACGATACCATTATTGTTTTAACGACTGCAAACAGAAGGAATTCCACGAACTCGCACGCTGGCAAAGTCCGGTGCACTTATCCGTTTTTTTCTGCACTGTGTTCGGTAAGAGCTCTCTCTCAATCCTTTACTTTTCTTTCGCGTTTTGATAAAGCGCAGGTGCTTTCTCGGCCACAGCTCACTCTGAGGTGCTCGCCGTGGTACGGGCCCTACGTTAAACCAGGGAACGTCTGCCACATGAAATGCTGAAAATACCAGAGAAAGCTCCTTCTCGAAACACTTAGGATCACTGAGTTTGCCACTGTACTTTCGTGTGAGCCACCAAAAATAACGGAAAGAATTCGTCCTTCCACAAAGAGTTTTAGAGACGTGGCTGGCACCGTCCTCTCCTTCCGCTCGTTCCTCCGACACTGAAGTCTGACCCTCGCCACATAGCATGGGCCCTACTGCTGTTTCGTCTGGCACGGAATATTTAGCATGCACAACATCTCTAGTAATGACCTCAGCTCCAAGATTTCCACCTTGCAGATTCTTTGTCAGTGGTAGACTGTCGTCGCTGCTACGGAAACCTCTGAGTGGTATTTCTTTACCTTCATATTCTCTAAAGACTCCCAGCTCAAAATTCATGGCACTTGCAGCCATTTCAATGCCATCCTCCGGCTCCCCATAAACCTTGGGCAATCTGAATATACTGACGTCGGTAGCGTCATACGTGTAGGCGTCGCTGTACTCACAGACATTGCTTAAGGATTCTGTTTTGTCATTTGCGGAGGCGGGCTCATGAAAAAGAAAACTACCATATGTTAAAGGCGCTGCGCGTCCTTCCAAACTTGGCTCACCAAGTCCTGAAGACATGACAACGTCCAAGTACGCATTAGTGCTGTCTTCAACCCATTCCGTATCTGCAACCATCACGCACGTGCTTAGAGAATCATTTGCAGCTTGCTCGGTATCATCAGAGTTGCCTTACCATGACCGGACATCTTCTACAGCTCACTCTATCTGCTGTAATGCTGCTTCGAGCAAACCTCGTTCCGTCTCTATACGACTCATCTCGCACTCATGCGCCTCTAGTGCCTTTACACGCTCCTTTTGCCCCTATTCCGCTCGACATTTCCTCATTTCATCCTGTTTTTCTTTCACCCAAGACCATAGTGGCTCTCCAATTAGCCAATCTCTATGCCTAGCCGCACCAGTATCCTCAGCTCATCCATGGGTTCGTCCTGCACATCTGGGTGTCGGCAAGATTGTCCGATCCTGGCAGGCTCGCCAAAATTGTGGGCTGTAATGTGGGCGCAGGTCCGCCAGACGTACGAAGGATGAACCCAGAGGAATAGATGAACACGTTTATAAAACAGACAACGGACATGGGACAAACACTAACGATGCACAAACGAAGACTAGGTGGTTCCAGCGCACCGGCAATCAAAATGCAGCCACTCACAGTTTATCGAAAAGTAGCAGCCATTAAAGTGATACTCGTTCCGTCCAGGAGACTCGAAGTAACGGCCCGAGTCTCAAGAGCACGCGCCGAGACGTGGCTCGGGCACAGCAATGCGTCGAGGTGTGGGCCGTGTACGGGACACAGCGCTGGGGCGCGGCCCAGCTCCAAGAACAGCCGCTGCACCGCTGGGGCGCCGCCCAAGTACTCGTACGCAGAACCGGGACGAGGCCCGGCGCTCAATCCGCTCCCGTCGAGTCCCAGTCGTCCTGACCGCTCGCTCAGCTGTACCGCCCCGTCGCTCGAGCTGAAGTCTCGCGATCACGTACGAAACACGTGCGCGGCCGAACTTCGTCGGCACCGCACAACGATCACCATCATCACGGCAAGCCCGCGCACTTCAAATTTCGGCCCCGAACACCGAACACCACAACGTCGAAGCACACGCACCGTCCTGCTACCACAATGCGCCGTACAAGGGCCTCCGGCATTTTCGCCCTTGCCTTTGTGATGACGATGAAGGACCCGCAGTACAAACCCTTGAAGAGCACACTCTTTATTAGGCGAACCTGTGTCTTCTATAGAAAAGAACTCTCATCATCCAACGATACCGACGCCCACACATGCATACACGCGCGTGTCTGGCTATTCCTTTTTAACAGCGGAATTATTAAGCATGACATGAAAACGGCCGACTGCAAAATAATGTCACTATCATTACTGCTGGTTCCTAAGAGTGCGGGTCCATTTCTATGCAACGCTTAACGTGCGGCGTTCGCACGCGTGCCTTCTGTTGCGCTCATATGCCAGCAGCCCAGTACTTCAGTGGAAAGACTGTGCCTGTCGGGCGCACATGTTGCTTGCGCAAGCAGAAGACAGCCTACGTCGATTTGTCCGGTGCACAGCGTCCCGCAAAGCTATGCGTATGTGTGTAGCTTCGTGCCACGAGTGCATGCGTCCTTTCGTGGCGTCAAAGCAGCCCCTAAAATAGCATAGGCATGCATATTACTGAACGAAGGGGCGGGGCGACGTCAAGCCGGGACCATCGGTGCCGCGCCTGCCACCGTCTACTGTTCGACTCGAACGTCTTTACGCGAAGGTCGGTGCGACACTTTGAGAAGTGTTCGCTAGGTCATTCAGTGCTTAACGTGGCGTATCCCGAATCCTCGGGCCACGACGAAGTGCGGCTTTTCCGGAGACACAACGGTACCAGCCAATTGCTTATTAGTCACGCCATACACGTCCCGTTACATTGTGGAAGCATGCTAACAAAATTGTCGCAATGCAACATGTCTACCTATATTCCGCGATCGCAAGGCATTAATGTTCATGAATAAAAACATTGTCAACGTTGCAATACCCATCTTTGTCTTCACCTTGTGATAACACTTGTGACAGATTATGGCAATTTAATTTACAAGGGAATCATCAGCGAGCATGAGAGTCCACGTTTTCTTTAAAGGCAGTATTAGGTAATTTTTATCACCATGTGTGAGCAATGAATTCCCGACGCTTCGGCGGTCAATTGACGCGCTGTAGTGCTGCAACGTAGCCTGCACGATGCCCGTCACTCAGAGCATTCAATGGAAACCTCAGTATAACGCTAGAGTATTTCAACCGTGTAAACGCGCTTGGTTGTAAGCTGCGATGTTGACCTGTAGGTATGTCATTTAAGATTCCGCAATGTGGCGCAGTACAGGAAAAACAGCATGATATAACATGCATCACGAAGCTCTGAACTTCACTATCATGGCTCCCTTTCGCGATTAATCACGCGTTAACTTTTCTTTACAATGATAATTGTTAGGCTACAATATATTCCTGCTAGTTTTTTGCTAAATCGCTCAGCATAACGCCTGAAACTAGTGTACTATGTTTGTCGAGGAGGTGCTGCACTGAACTCAAAGATGACGCAGGGAACGGAGTATGGCGTATTTCGAAATCCCAGCATTAGTTGGAACGGAATCGCGTTATCTGCAAATTCCATGTGCGACGTTTTGCGTCAGAGGTGGACAGCTTTATCAAACAAGGAGTCAAGTGGTCTGATAGGAGGGCCACTGCGTCATACCCGCAAGAAGTGTCTTAGGAGTCTCAAATGCGGGAAGCTAGAATGACCTACAAGCCATGCATCACTTGCATTCGGTGTATCTTTCGTTTGCTCTATCCCAGGAGCGAACTGATCAATTGAGTAGCGTGCGTAATATGTATGCCACTGAGGTCCGGGAATAGATAAAAGGAATTTGCATCTCTGATTTAATGCATGCTTCAAAGAAAACCTTATGCAACCTGAGTGGTATACATACTGGAGCGGAATTGAAGAAAAAAACGCGTTGTGCAGTCGTGCTGAGTAGTATAGTCTGTGTCATTGAAAACATAACATTGTGCCCTTATAAGCGTTTCCTTCGAAGGTATATGTAGCTATTGGTTGTTGTTCCCAGTTACACCAGAGAAATAGAGTATACCTCGGAATATTAAACAATGCAGTCGGACGCGTTTGTCGCGCAAGATGAGCACTCATACTGAAGCTGATCATTTCCTGACAAGCACTGTGACCCACCCTTCAGAACAAACAGGTACCATAGCAGGCACTGTAGAGAGCTTTAAACGCAAAGAAATTCTACGCTATTGGTAAGCTTAATCTTACAACGCAGTGATTTATTGTGACGCATCATAAGCTACAAGAAATAAAACGTGTAGGTATTAATAATTTCCAAGCGATGATTTTGTACGCCAAGATTTTAGTCGGCGTAGTCGCGCCAAAATTTTCATCGCCATGAAAGATATGCGTGCGCGTGCTGCTTCCCTTGCGACGGAGATTTGCGAACACAAAAACCAGTTGCTTTCAGAAAGATTTAACGCCTTGCACTCTACGATTTCGTGGAACGAACTAATGCAATGGAGTAGAAAAAACCCTGGAGATCCAATGCAATGTGCGAATAGATGTCATGAGGAGAAGCCAACGTGGAAATTGCCTATGAAGAATTGTTTGGCATTCAGTCTAACTATTCCGAGTAGGATCAAGGTCTTTGTGGAAAGCGAATGAGTACCCATGCCTAATGTAGGTTAACCAGGAACGTCGATAGCACCGTGGCGACTGAATGATAGGCCACGGTACGAAGTAGCGTGGGCACTCACGGTAGTCGCAAGCATATATGTCTGTTTTGTTCAAGAAAATTGCACTACGCGAAGTGTTGATTTGTTATCATAGGCGTCGTTCGTTGAAGTACTTCTACGGGATCGAGCAAATTCTCACAGAAACATACCGAAAGGTAGCAGAACGTATGTACTGCTGTGGTAGTGCTTATCACGTATTAGAAGCGCAAATTACCTTACACAAGCACCATCATTACAACTGGTGGAGCAATAGGTTTATCAACTCTTACCATGTGGAAGGAGCCTTTATAGCCTAGTGGTAGCGGGCTCGCGTGTCACCTCGTGGGCCCGTGTTCGATACCCCGCTACCGCTTGGTAAGTTGCACGTGTGTGTGTGTGCTAGTTCATTTCCTAAAAAGAAAAAGAAAAGAAAAATAACGTGGCGTAGCCCGTACTACCGTGAGGTACAACGGGCTTACGCGCATTAAAAATAAATGAATAGTGTAAATGTTTCCCAAGGTTCCTTTAGAGATATCATTAAAAAGAATAAGGCTAGCTAACTAAACGTGATCAAAAGAGCGAAAATGGGAAAAGTTGAGCCGCTTAAAGTAAAAGTTCCGTCATAGTTAAGCATTTACGTGCCCTATATATTATGGTTTTTTTACTGTGGAGTGTTCAGCTAGAGATTAAGATTATGTTATGACAGTGTGAATCAGGTTAAGGTTAGCTAGCAGGTAGTGTTAATGTAGCGTGTGTGTGTGTGCGTGCGTGTGTGTGTTATGTTTGCATTCCAATCACAAGCGATGACCAAAGGTGTTCCTTGTTTTAAGAGCGGATATCTTTAAGCCGGCAGCCCGTTGGCAACCGCGAACACAAAAATGTGTGCCGTACATGGAGGCCGTGCATCGTGAGGTGCAGAAATGTTAAGACTTCGCTTGAAGTTGTGGGTGCGATCCCTGCAGCCATGTCGTTTCATATGAAAATTCAGTTTGTTCCTGACTGACAGAGGCTTTATCAAATCCAAACACTTCTGGCGCATACCCGCCTACCGTGGGCCGAGCACTATGGGTATGAGCTACAATTGATTGCAGTGTCGTTGATCATGACGTACGTGATGAATGATTATATCGTATTATTCACGTAAACAAGACTCCCAGACGTTCGTCATACATCTGGAAGCTACCTCCCAAATATTGGGGTATAACTAAGCGAACGAGATGACCACGAGAGCACCAATACGTGGGAGGATAGATAGATAGATAGATAGATAGATAGATAGATAGATAGATAGATAGATAGATAGATAGATAGATAGATAGATAGATAGATTCAAGGTGACTTAAGTTCTCCAAGAAATGCTTCACCTTTAATAGGCATCATGTCGTGTTTGTGGAAGCTAAGCGAGTGATGGGCAGGAGCACGAGCAGCGTGTCCGATATACTCTCTAAGAAACTGCAAAGTGACCTGCACCTCGGTGGGATAATCCATGGCGATTGCAAAGATATGCCCTGCTGAGGTGCAACGTTGCAGCCCGACGCAAACTCTCTACGCCTGATGTTTGCTCGCGCGTATGCTGCTCTACTAGTTGTTCGTCAGTACACCGGTAAGCTGTACCGAGGCGGTCAGGGAAACAGGGACCTGGGGGCCTATACCGTGAAAAGGAATACGGAATACCATTCCGCCTTGCTCCTCCCTGGTCGGCCAGTTCTGCTTGCCAAGGCAGAATGGATCAATCCCTGAGATGTCTCTGTTTTCTGATTGCTCAGTCTTGCCTTGTCAAGCAGAACTGACAAATGAGCACGCTGAAAATGACAAAAAAGTGTTGTACTTGCAATAGCGCAATTGTATGTTAGGGTAAGGCAAAGGTCTAAGCGTCTCCTTTGTCAGCAGCTTCGAATCATGTGAACAGAACGGCAGTGGACAGAAAAAAGGCCAATTGCAATCACTTGCAGAAAGTGATTTTGTAATGTAATCAACCGTTATTATAGTGTACTCCGACACCCCTTCCTCGTTTTCTTGTTTGCAGGTCTCGTGTTGGCCATCGTCGCCGGAGTGGATCCAGCTCTGGGGCTTTATACTTCTCTCTACCCTACGTTAGTGTACTTCATCATGGGAACTTCTCCCTACGTATCTATGGGTATGTGTTCGCGTAGAGAGTACCGCGTCGGGCTCAGTGACCCATACTTCCTGCGTAATTAAAGCGAAGTTTTACGTGGCGAGGTTATGATGGGCCGCGTACGCCGACAGAACGACGCGTAGAACAGTAATTCTGCCATGGTGTGCCTACACCGGACCGTACGGGGAGTGCAGCAGCGGCTCATACGCAAAATAAAATAGGAATTAAGTAAACCAAGTCAGAATTAAAGTGAATCGAATTCCTAATAAATTGAATAAAGGTGACTCAATGCTAAGCGTGAATTAAGCGAATTAAATGTTAATTAAAGTGACTGACAGGTGCCCGGGCGAACCAAAGGTCTAATACATGCTGTGTACGGCTGTGTTCTTGCCTAACTGCGTCCGTCTGTGGCGTCGCGTCGACGAAGAATTCTACAGCGCTGTGCTGACCACATCACTGGTCATCCTTGTTCGCAGAGCACTCGGGCACTGAATCTTTCCTCATCGCGGTAGACTCGCATACTTTTTGCGAAATACTCTCTCCTCCTAAACGCCGCTGTTAAGCCAGGAAACCAAGACAAAACCTTTTTTCCAAGAATGTGAAAAATATACATGCACCGCCGCTCAAGGAACGGACTTCTACATCATCAAGCTTATTCAACCACGCAGGTTTTTTTTTGCAATTTTAGTGCCTGCAAAAGGCGGAGGAGGGTCGGGGACGTGGGTTGGAACGCGTTCGTGTGAGACCTGCATAGCTCACGGTGGCTAACGTTTGGGCACAATGAGGAGTGTCAAACTTAACCTAAGCTCTCGAGCACTCCCTCAGAATCTCTTGCCCTGTGCTTGTTACGTCACTATGCGTATTTTCACTTGCACTCGCCTTTATCTTTTTTTTTAAAAAGTGAGTCATTTATAGTCAGCAGCAAAACACGAACTGCATCTGAGGAGCACTACAAACAATTCTGAGCTAATATGTAAAATAAAGAGTATGTGATCTAACGCGGATGTTTTATTCATTGACGAGGCTTTGTTATATGAAAAACGTACTATCGGCCAAGAAAGTAAACGGACCATGGCTACGGCGGGCGGAGCGGCTGCCTGGCCACAACGGGGCGCTGCTGGGTCGCTCCGCGTAAGGTCCCTCACTCTAAGAAAAATAAGAGTCAAAAGAGAGTCAGTGCACTCTGACTCCCTTGACCTATCGCAGAAACCCACCAAGGAGGGTCAAACTTTTCTGAGGGGATCAGTTGACTCCGTACGGCTCGCGACTCTTGTAACCGTGAGAGTAAACTGACACCTGCAAGAGATACTAAAGATAACCGTGTGTGTGTGTGTGTGTGTGTGTGTGTGTCTGTGTGTGTGTGGACCATTCTTATACCTGCACGTGGGAAAGCTTTGCGCAATAAATTTTCTGGGTTAACTGCAATTTCAATGAATGCGATGCACTTGCAGCGGTTAATTTCCTGGACATGTTTAATTACTGAATGTGTACACAAATTCAGAACGAAATAATATTAGCAGTGGAACGAAGTATTACGCGTAGTGAATATAAGTTAATGAGCAAACAGACAATGAGGCCTAGGAAAGCATAGGGGAAGTTACTTGTGGTATTGTAATTGTGGAGAAAGTAGAAAGGAATTAAAGTGGACGAAAAGACAAACCTGCCTTCGGTGGGAACCGAACCCACGACCTTCGGATGTCGCGTCCGATGCTCTACCAACTGAGCTACAAGGGCGGTCGTCCCCCCGTCCACTTTATTATGTATTTATGTACGTATTATCCTGGGAGTGTTAGGCAGCGCCACTCGTAGCCAAGGCGGCGTGTGGTAGAACACACTTTTTTGCCAGGAGGCATCACGTAGAACGTGAACTTACATGAGATGGCTGCTGCCCAATAAGCCCTCGCATGCTACCTAAGGCACCAAGTCTGCCGCAACGAGGCCCAAGCAGTAGGCGCGCCGGGGGCCCCTCAATCGCTCCGACTTCTGGCTGGAACACGTCTTGAAACTCGGCAAGGATGTCCTCTACGGCAGACGTGGTCGTTCCCGAATGGGTGTCCGGATGGGCCCTCAGGTTGAAGATTGGCATTCCTGACTTTGAAATCATTCACGTTTTTGGGGTTGTTTGTATCAGAAGGGCTGGGTCGACATTTTACACGCCCTATCGCAAGCAAATTGCGCTTGCACACGTTGTTTGCCGGATTGCCAATGCGGCCATTAGTAGGGCAAGCTGCATTGCAGGAAAGCTAGCTTGCAGTTTATGAAAAGGGTCTATAGACGCTCAAGCGCTGTTTTGCCACATAGGCTTCCCAGCCTATCGAGTTCCCTGTCACTTTACTGGGCGAGGTCTGTAGAGGAACGGTGGAGATGAGGATCGGGTAGTGATCGCTACCTCGAACTCAAAGCCGAACATAGCCGAATACCAGGCGAATGTAGGCTTGACGAACTTGACTGGACACGAATGTGATGTAAGTGCAGCTTACAGTGCGCAGGTTCTTGGGGTGTGTTATGCTACCGTCATTGAGTGGTTCTATACTGTAATTTGCAAGCTGCTCCGCCAGCTTGTCTCCCCGATTGGATATGTGTGCGAGGTGCCGGGCACATAGCCAGAATTTTTTTCGAGGTGGGGGCAAGGCCAAATTGTTCGCAAAAGAGCCTTTCCGTGGCAAAAAGAATAAAAAGTTGCCCGAAAATATAGAAGGCGCTTAATTATTAGACGAGATTTAGAACAGAGTGGAATGCCGCACAAAAGGCGAGTTAATCCGAGATAGAGAGTAAGGTTTTGGCACTGCAGTGAGGCTAGTGCGTGTGCACGAGAAAGAATACTTTCCTACCAAGTAATCTCGACGAAGAAGGGAAATACAGAATCAGTGACGGAAACAGGAGTGATGAAAAAAAAAGGAATGCAAGGGAATCGGGCGCCCACTTACGGATGTGCGGCAGATGAAAGAACAATTGTCGGGCGCTTTCTCCACCCAACTTATCGCACTCTGTCACAACAACAGGCGTGCGAGACGAACGCAGGCCACTTTATGACAGCAATTCTTCAACGAAAAACAGACATATCCAGGAGAACAATTTTATTGAACCACAAAGAAATAAAACACGGTTGCTTTCATGACACACAATATACAGAACGCTAATGCTCGTTTTAGCAAGCAGTTTTAAAGAATGGCATTGCAAATATAGTAAAAGTCAGTGCAAAAGAAGAACAAGAAAAAAAAGACCATGCAGCTTGGGCGAAAAGAGTGGTTCACGATGCAATTCTCATGAGTTGCGGTTTCTCTATGAACACAACGATAACTTCATCGACACTGACTTGCATCCGTTGAATGGACATAAGAGCCAGGCTATTAATCCACTCTTCAGCTGTTCGGTTCCTCAAATATGTTTTTACTATTTTCAGTGCCGAGAAACTGCAATCTGCAGCAGCTGTACTTGGAGCGTTGCCGATATTTCGAGGAGTGTGTGAATGTTCGGGAAGAGGGCTTTGTCGCATTCAGGTAATGGTTCCGTCGCAAAGCGGGGAAGTTCCTCCTCTTGCATGGCTTTCCATTTAGTTTTCCAGATTTCCCATTCACCTGTTAACGTAAGGACATGCGCGGTTGTCATACCTCCGCCATAAAGATCGAAGGCCGGCTGCAGAGATTGAAATTCGGCCTTCGAGGCGTGCTTTGCCAGCACAAATAAAACTTTGCAGTGTTTTCCGGTGGTTTGCAAAGAGCTGTTTAAGGGAAGCCTTTAGGTCATCTATCTATGGAATGAACGTGGCTCGCCTGTAGTACTCTTCCGCAGAACCACCAGCCTAGTTTACCCTGTTTGTTTACCCTATTTACTCCTTCCTCCACGCGGGTGCCTGCCCGTTGACAGAGGCAGCGCACCAAGGGTGGTAGGGTCCGCAGAGGTGCCAGCGGGGCCGAACGGGTTAATGGGTCGTCGGAGCCGTCGCTTTCCTTACAAATTCCCCTTTTCCAAGTTTTCGGTTAGCTTCCGCCCTCAGGTCATGGAAGAACTCTGCGTCAGCGGCAAAGCGAAGCCGTACGCTTGCGTGTTCCCAAGCCGCGCGGCTATCATTCCAACAAAGCACCTGAATACGCCCTAAGTTGCCGCCACTACGAGACTGTATAAATAACGCCCGCAATATACCGCCTGCTAGCTCTGCTGGAACAGACACCGCTCCTCTCATTCAGAAAAAGACATATCAGCAGGGAACCCACCGGTGGAGTCAACGCTATCATTTTCTCTATGTCCTATAATTCTTTGCACTGTTCCTTTAAGCAATCAACCTACCGAGCGCACTAACCATAGATGAGAATCCTCTTCCTAAACATAACACTGATGCGACGAAGGAAAGTCGCGCGAAGTACGGGCAGATGGTGTCCTTTCTTTTTGGTTTCGAAGCCGTATGGCATCATTTTGTTCGTTCTGGTAATTTAGTTACCAACAAGCTTGTCTTAGATATATGAAAATATCCTGCGTAGCACAGTTTTCCCTTTCCGTAATAACAAAGCAGTAACCGTTTCCTATAATTGGTTTCAGTTGGTATGACGGTTGTCAGGAAAATTGATACGGTGGTCGCCGTCCTGGGAATGTTCGGCTATCGCGTTGCGATCTCTTGCAACATTGCGGAGGTCATTCCTGTGCTGTAGGAGTCTTTCTTCGAGGTTTTTAGTTTCGCTGATGTAGCTAGCATCGCAGTCAGCGCACTGATATTTGTATACAGTGCCTTGGGCTCTCTCCCTCGGTGGACGGTCTTTGGCATTATGTAGAGAACATATGTTTGTAGGCTTGTGAGTCACTCGGATGCCTTCTTTTCTGAGAACACGGGCGACGGTTTTACTAGCGCCTCGGATTTGTGGGAGAGTGCGGTGTGTTTCTGTTGTGTTGATTCAGGAGCCGGACGCTGAATTTCTCGGCAAGCGTTGCCGTGCTTTTCGAATCGAAGTGATTTCTGAATAAAGGTTCTTGGGTAGCTGTTCTTCGTGAGTTCCTTGATTATCGTTTGTTTTTCTTTTCTTTAAATGCGCACGGCGCTACTTGTACCCATGCCTCTATAACCCTGCGTTACTAGGCGAATTTCGGGGGGGGGGGGGGGGGGGGGTGACCCAGGCCCCCCCTGCCCCCACCCCCTGCCTACGTTCCTGCGAGCTACCCCATATCTCGTTATGCTCGCTAAATCGCCACAAATAACGTGTGGGGATGAAGTGGTTGTCAACAAATTTTATAATCACGAAACGTCGAAAGGCAAGCGTGGTCTCTAGTAGACTCCAATCAGTGTAAGCACTCTCGATGCAATCAATACGCCAGCGCAAGCGTATTATTCTCGTCATGCGGTGCCATGTCAATCACAGAGGCAGGCATGTCGTTCTGAAATCGAAAGAGTAGTCGGTTTATTCCATTTTACAGCCATGAATGACGAAAGCGGTAATCCTTTCTCCTAAGCTGCTCGTGGGCGGGAGACTGAGAGATGACCATAAAGGGAATCGGTACACTCGTGGAAGTTAGTTAAAGTCCGCTAACTTAGATGGCAAGCCTGTGGGCTCCACTGGAATATGGTACATGTGCGGGGGTTTTTTGTTGGTGGATACCGCTACGAGATAATTCTTGGCGAAGCCATCGTTGCTACTGCGAAGAATCACGGCGTTGCGCCGCGAAAGCTGTTGACACTAGCGGCTCCAGAGCCAGGATGATCTCTACTTCAGGGATGCCTTTGTACTGCGGACTGGCACGAAAAAGAGCCTTGACTGTTGCAAACATCATGGGGATGAGCATACATGGTATATCTTTGACGGTGCTACTATCTCACAGCGTTATTTGGACCTTCCTGTTCTTCAGTGGCATTCTTGGGAGCACTTGTTACTGGCTTGAGGGTGTATCGCTTTGAACGGCTTGGCTGGTTTTCTTTCATGGCTGCTGTGAAGGACCTTTTCGGGGTCGTGTCGCGGCACTGTACTCTGTCGTATTGCTTTCAGTTAGCGGATGCAATATGACATCCGGATTCGGTGGTGATTTCCGTCGTTTCCGCATATTTCCCTGGACTTGCTCCGCTGCCCGCGCAAGAGTAGCTACTTTCTTTTCGGGACATCCACCGTAGGATGCAGCATGAGTAGCTCCGCAGTTTCCACATCGTGGCTGAAAACGTGACGTACAGCCGCCAACGGAGCCAGCTTGCAAAGGGTCGAGACTATGCGCCCGCCGACGCCGCGCGCTCGGTTTCGACCGTCGTCTGCTAGGCCGTTATTTTTTTGCGGTTGGCACGCCCATATCAGCTTGATTCAGACGAACACACAGCATGACTAGGGGAATTGTTTTGCTCGTATCTTGTGCTCCGAAAACGGGCGTCGATATCAAGCTGATAAGGACGTGGTTTCCGTAAAAAAGAACAGCCTAGCAAAAGACGGTCGAAGCCGAGCACGCCGCGTCGGGGGGCGCATAGTCTCGACCCTTCTGCGAGTTGACTCCGTCATGGGGCGCTGATGCACAAAACGGTCGCCGCTCGCGCTCTCCAGTTAAAGAAGTTGGCGGCTGTCCATCCCATATGCGTATGTGCAACAGCACATACCTTGCAGTGGATGGGGCCGTTACAGTATCTCGCTATATATCCATGCCTTCGACATCTGAAGCATTAGGGAGCAGACCCATCTATTCCGTCACGCATTTACAGAAACCAAACGACTCTCGGTTTGGCAGAGGGGCGTCCTTGGTGAATTCGAGAATGACTGAGTGCCATCGAGTATCCGTTACAACGGCGTCCTCATTGGGGATGTATGAAACTTGCCTTCTGGCAGGTGTTACTCCCTGTTCGCTGAAATGTTCCTGGAGGTCGCCATCCGAGTACTCAACAGGAACAGCCTGTATCCTGCCGTAAGTGACCATTAGGAGTGTGGAACTCTTCACCGCGAGGAGACGATTCACTGCAAAAACTGAAGATACTGTCACAACGAGGCTCTCATCCTTGTTGAGACAATGGCTCAGTACCTTTTCTTCATCTTCGTAAGAAGCGCAAAACTACACGCAAGGACAGCTGGAACGAAAGACACAACACAAGCGCCTTTTCTGGAGATAGGGGTTCACTTTCAACACAAGCCTTTTCTTGGAGATAGGGGTTCACTTTCCATACGCTCCTCTCAGGCTGCTTGGGCTTGAAGATGAAAGGGACTCCTGCGGCTGATTCCCTCTTACATGAGACAACAGCGAAGGCTTTCTCGTCCATTTCTTCAATGTCTTCTGTAGATGCCCTTGTCTGGCCCTTATCCTCATGTCGTCGTTTCCTTGCTTGCTCATCTTTACTGTGGTCTACAGAAAGAATCTACTGACCTCATATCTATTCTTTTGCGGTGGATGCCATTGCAGTATCAAGCAGGGTGGACAACAGCGGAGGCCTGCCACGCTGCCGCTTCGGTCTGATGCGCTTCGGGAAAAGCTTTCTGGGCGCCTCTCGCAAGAAGGTCACCCCAGACCACCGTGTGCTGGTAGCAAGGCACAAGAACAAAAATAGACTCTAAACTTGCTAACAAAGACTTAGAATTACAGACGGGCTTCCGAAAGCCAGCCTATCATTCGTCACCTCCTTCTCATTGGCCCGTGCTGTGTGCGTGTAACGCCGTCGTCGTGGTCACACTCAAAACAACTGCTCAAAACAGGGGCGGGGCAACAGCATAATGGATAAAAACGGGTTCAAATTAAAAAATAACATGATTCAGATTCCTTAACATAGTTAATTAAGGAACAAACACTGCCTCCAGGGTCGGTGCACGACTTCTGTCGACAGGGCAGTGCAAGTGCACAATTGACCAAAACCGATTCAGCTTAGCGATTGATGTGTTCCTGTGGGAAACACCAACGTATCACTGCTTTGTACCTTCCCAGGTTTCACGTTAGCGGAGCTTCATTTTTTTATAAATTCGTTCGCGCCACTCCTTTGAAGCGCACATTCTTTCTTTACATCCCAACGTTTCGCACCGCGTCGCCTATAACTTCAACTGCCATTCAATTACCGTTCTCCAGGGCACGGGCGTGCGGTGGACCGACGGGGAAGTGAAAAATTCGCCTCAAGGGCTGCTCACGGGATCTGGCCATTATGAGCCGACAAGCGCAGTTCATGCATTGCGCACTCACTATACCGTGCCTGCCTACAATTACATCGCAACGCGCCACAGAAAGCGCTCAATTTTAAGCTGAATGTTTTTGCTTCTCATCCTCGTGAGCCCCGGGATCCAAAATGGAGGCTATGACAATGCACACTGAGTGCATCGGTGTGTGACACCGTTAGATTGTGTGACGTTGAGCGCGCGGTGACCTGCCCGAATCAACCATGCGGCGCACGCACTTACAGCGGCTGCGGACGAGGTGCCACGAGCCTAAGAGCGCTCACTTCGCGCCGTACCACAAACTAGTGGCAAGGGTTTCACGTTAGCAGCGACTCTCGCCTTCTGAAATGATGATTTTGGGTCACTTTAAGCATTCTTATCTCTGCCAATGTTGAAGAGATTTAAAAAATTAGGGCGCTATAGCGCTGCCTATTGGGTGCTTAATAATTTCTGGTGTCTAACCAATGTTTGCTATGCTGTCTGGTGAGGGGTTTTTACGTAGACATTGCAGGTGTGCCGTACATATTCGTGGTGCTTAGCTGCGGAACGACTCCTCGCAGAACGCCGTAATGGCGCGAACCAGGTGAGTAATTTGAGGTGGCGGAGCAGGAGTTCATGCGGAATTCTGTAATTGAACACCGTGTGATTCAACTTTTGTATACACATTCCTACATCGGCGCACCCTCAACCTGGGGTTAAGCGTGCACTGACGCACCAGCCAACGGTAGTGCGGTAGGGGTGAATTAAGTGAAGGCACCAATGAGTGGACCCATAAGATAGTACAGCGCGCCAGCGTAGCGGTATCTATATCGACGCGAGGCTGCGCGCTGGCTAACAGCAACGTTCATCAGGTTTGGAAACCGATGAAGGTGATAAAGTAGGGAAAGGGGCATTGTCCGCCACCTACAAGATGACTGCATATCATGTACGCTGCGTTCATGCCGATCCTTACGTACCGAAAAGGTGTGTGTTCCACGTGACTCTGGTGATAGAAGGCTTTCTGACAGCACAAGTGAACCATTCAGTTGACGTGTTGCTGCGTTGCTGCTGACAAGCACAGCATGAGGTTCCATCTCAGCGTTAATTAAAAGTGTACGTTCTCTTTATCGCAACTGGTCACAGGCATGCTCCCCGTGTCGGCCCTGATGACCGGAGTGGTGGTCCAAAAATACGCTACCATCCCGGATAATACAACCGGCATCGAGAATGTCGAGGAACTTTCAACAGAACGATCCGCCGCTGATGTGGCTGTCACGCTGGCATTATTAACAGGCCTCATCCAGGTGAGGAAAAGTGTCCAGAAAAGCACAGGGTACTCTACGAAGGCCCCGAGCATTTCCTAACATGCTCTACTTCGCGCGCATCCTAGGTTTGCAACATGCCCTGAGGTGAATATTGTTGGGTCTAGAGTACCGACTTCTTACTCTCTGTGATGTCGCAAGGTGACGATGTGATAAACTGAATTTCTACTGATCACATAATTCCCCTAGTTTCAAACTCTTTGCAATAATCTGAAACTGCCCTAGTTCACCTGTCATTTCGCTTTATTTTTCGTAACGCGCAAGTGCACCAATTGCGCACTATTGTGGCAATTTTCTGTTCGTTCTTGCTATGGAATGAATGCGTAAATAAAGTGTAAATAGGTGTAAATGAAAAGGAAGTAAAAATAGAATTTGTTTCCCTTTCGAAGTTGGCAGTTGTCTGTGGACTGAAGCACTTTCTGCATGGAAGCCTTACATAGTGATGCGTCCGCCCAGGTGGTGGGTATGGTGTTACGGTGCTGACCGGAAGATGCCACTGAGATCCCGACCGCAGCGATGGCATGTTCGATGTAAGCGAAAATGCGAGAAGCCCGTGAATTGTGCTGTGTTGGTGAGCGTTAAGGCGCCCCAGGTTGTCAAATTTTCAAAGCCCTTTACTAGAGCAAGCATCGTAATCATGTCGTGTATGTTTTGGCACGTAAGAGCTCACCCTTTAATAATAATATTATTATTACACGAAGATAGGTTCAAATAAATTGTCTATGTGCATTACAGCCGCACGAAGCAAAGCGCCTCCAGTGCGCAGGGTTTGTTGTATAAAACTGGCAGTAATTGTGTGAAATTCTTAGAGGGAAAATTTCCAGCGCAAACACAAAGACACACCACAGAAAGGAAATGACACTCACAAGCGCTGTTTCAGAAGTATGAGCAGTTCTTGGTCAAGAACTGCTCATACTACTGAACAAGAACTGCTCATACTACTGAAACAGCGCTTGTGAGTGTCATTTCCTTTCTGTGGTGTGTCTTTGTGTTTCCGCTGGAAATTTTCCCTCTAAGAACATGTACAAACTAGGCCTGAATGAAGTTTTACTGAATTGTGTGAAAGTAGTCTGACACCTGGGTGCGCAGAATGGCAAGGCAATTACGTCGGGCTTGGTTACTGAAACAATATAAAAAGTCACAGTTTCCCCGCAAGGGCGAAGCAATGCATGCGATAGCAAGAAACTGTAATGCTATACCAAGTGAGGCTCGCAGCCTCAGGAGCAATATTAATTGTAGCAAGCATGCACTTGCTAAGTGAGCGCCTTCCGTCGGCAGCGCGTGCTGGTACGAAGGGCTTTTTACGTTGCGTGTCACAAAGCTACACAATCAAAGCTACGGGAGGCCGCTAAATGAACAAACAGAAGATGAGCGCGAACTATCAAGTGAAGCACGCACAAAACTAACGCACAGATACACACCGAACGAGCGCGAATAAGCTGTCACAATGGATATTCTCAGTATGAACAGCGCTCCTGTTGCAAAGGCGGCCGCAGCAGCGAAGGAAACTGGCGTGCTTGAAGTGTCGAGCTGTGACATTTGAGAGTTCGCGCTCATCTTCTGTTTGTTCGTTTAGCGGCGTCCCTTGAGCTCGAGTGACTTTCGTACGCTCCCGTAACATCAGCGCGGACATCACGGTGAAAGCTCGAAACATCCCTGTTCCTCTCACCACGAGACAACCGCGCGAGCAGACAGCGGAAGGGTAAGGTTCTCCCTGCGCTAATATTAGAAGCGAGCGAGCTGGCCGCCGACTTTTAAATGCGCCCGTTGCGCTCCTCGCGCCATCTCGCTGGTAATGAAGGAACGCTTATAAGCGCCTGCCGTCTCTGAGTCCTGCCAGCGGTAAAGGGTGTGTATATAAGGCTCGCCGTTAGCTCCCTGAAGGATCTGCTCTTTGTGGCGTAGTGGTTAGCGCCACGCGCTGCGGAGCAAGAGGTTCCTGGTTCGATTCCGCGCTTCGGAAGCATTTATTTGAATCATTTTTCTTTGGGACTTTTGTATATATATATACATACTTATACATATACGGTGCATGACGGCGGCGGCGACGGGGACGGCAAAAACCAGCCGAGACTGTCCATATAATTGCTATCGCAATAATGGAGTAGAATGTTTGCTGCGATATATGCATATCATCCTAGGCGTTTTGAAAACCTAGGCTGTTGAGAGAGTTCAAAGCAGGAGGTGCGTTCCATGCCGCAGTGGTCGTCACCAGTTGCTTGCCTGCTGTCGTACAGGCAGAGAAAAGAACTGTTGTACTAAATGCATATATTGTGAGGTACCGCTTTTATTCCAGCCGAGCGCGAGCTACAGCGGGCAAAAACGAACCGGGAAGCTGATGATGATATGTACAGATGAGGAAGATGTACAAGTAATGATGATATGTACAGATGAAGAAAAGGCGACCGTTCGTTGCGCTCACACTAATTCCCCCCGGTGGTGGAAGCGGCCGCCTGGCCGCTCGAAAGCATCACGCGATGCGCCGAATATACGGCTTTAAGCGAGAGACGTGGACGATCTCTGTCCCACGGCAACGGTGGTCAGCTGGAATCCTCAGAGGCGAAACGCGGTAATTAACTGGCGATGTCTGTTCAGTGACAACGTACGGGCCAATAAAACGACTTGTCAGTTTTTCACACAAGCCCGGAACGCGCACGGGTGTCCAAAGAAGAACTTCATCTCCAGGGGAAAAACTGACTGCACGGTGAGTAGAATCGTAGCGGGACTTCCGTACTTCTTGGGAGATGCCGGTGTTGATGCGGGCGCGATGACGGCAGTCTGCAAGGCGAGACAAAAATTGTTCGGGGAAAGGAGCTACTGAGTGTACAGGTGGCGAAAGGAACGAGACATCCAGAACGAAAGTTGGTGAACGGCCATAGACGAGGAAGAAAGGAGAGAAGCCTGTAGTACGTTGTGTGGCCGTGTTGTAAGCAAATGTTACGAACGGCAGGATTGCGTCCCAGTTTGTTTGGTCTGGACTGATATACATTGCAAGCATGTCTGAGAGCGTACGGTGAAAGCGCTCCGTTAAGCCGTTGGTCTGCGGGTGGTAGCTCGATGTGGTCTTATGAACTGTGTCCGTGGCACGGAGAACTTCGGCAAGAACAGACGCGAGAAAGACTTTACCACGGTCGCTGAGCAGAACGCGGGGAGCGCCATGGCGCAGAAAGATGCTGCGTAAAAAGAAATCGGCGACTTCGGTGGCTGTGGCAGATTGCAGACACGCTGTCTCGGCGTACCGTGTAAGATGGTCAACGGCCGTCACAATCCAGCGGTTGCCGGTAGAGGTCTTCGGAAGAGGGCCGTACAGGTCTATGCCAACGACTTCAAAAGGTGAAGCAGGACAAGGAAGAGGCTGCAAAATGCCTGGAGGAGCAGTTGTAGATCGCTTGCGACTCTGACAAGGGACGCATGATGCAACGTGCTTGGCAACGGATGATGACAGGCCAGGCCAGGAGCAGCGACTTCGTATTCTGTCATAGGTCTTGTGGTAGCCTAGATGACCTGCTGTCGGGTGATCATGAAACGCCTCGAGTACGTCACGTTGCAGAGAACGTGGTATGACGGGGACCCATTTGTTGCCATCGACGTGGTAGATGTAGCGATGTAAAATTCCATTGTGAAGTTTGAATTGCGCAAGTTGTCGACGAAGCCGGGCGTTAGGAGGTGGAGAACAACCTTTCATGCGTTTTAGAATAGTGATGCAGTATGGGTCGGCACTTTGGTGGGCAACAAGAACAGATGAGCTTTCGGGTTTAAGCCAGTCGAGCGTCGAGATAGGTAAACCCGATGATGAAGACTCGTTGTGTATGTTGGTACAGAGAGACGACGGTGGTTCATCACTGTTTGCCAGAGGGTAGCGAGATAGAGCATCCGCGTCCTGGTGCTTCTTTCCGGACCTGTAGGTGACCTCGAAATCATACTCTTGCAAACGAAGAACCCAGCGACCAAGGCGACCCGATAAGTTCTTGAGCGATGAAAGCCAGCACAAAGCGTTATGGTCGGTAACGACTGTAAAGTGGCGGCCGTGGAGATACGGACGAAATTTTTGCACTGCCCAAACCACAGCCAGGCACTCCAGTTCGGTTATAGTATAATTCTTCTCCGAGGCGGTGAGAGTGCGGCTAGCGTAAGCGACGACTCGTTCGCGAGAGCTGTGATCACGTTGGAGAAGAACAGCACCGAGACCATGAGTGCTGGCATCAGTGTGAAGAATAGTGGGCGCGGTCTGATCAAAGTGGCACAATACCGGGTCGGAAGTCAGGGCATGCTTCAAAGCCACGAAAGCGCTTTCACATTTGTCGGACCAAACGAAAGCTGCGTCATTCGCGAGGAGGTGATGGAGCGGAGAAGCAAGCACGGCAAAGTTGCGTATGAAGCGCCGGAAGTAAGATGCAAGCCCGAGAAAGCTGCGCAGGTCCTTTTGGCGCAAAGGACGGGGAAACTTGAGCACGGCCGCAAGTTTCTCGGGGTCCGGCCGAATTCCGTCTTTGCTGACTAAGTGTCCAAGAATTTTGATGTTCTTGCTCGCGAAACTGCATTTTTTTGTGTTGAGCTGTAGGCCAGCCTTTGCGAGACAGACGAGGACTTCTTCCAGCCGTTCGAGGTGTTGTGAAAACGTGGTTGAAAATACGACAATGTCATCTAGATAACAGAGACAAGTCTTCCATTTCAACCCACGCAAGACGTTATCTATCATGCGCTCGAATGTAGCCGGAGCATTACAGAGCCCAAAAGGCATCACATTAAATTCGTAAAGCCCATCTGGGGTGGCGAAAGCAGTTTTCTCTTTGTCGGATTCGCGCATCGGTATTTGCCAGTAGCCTGACCTAAGATCTAGACTCGAAAAGTATTCGGCGCCGTGTAACGAGTCCAGTGCGTCGTCAATCCGTGGGAGAGGGTAAACGTCTTTGCGCGTGATTTTGTTCAACGCACGGTAATCCACACAAAAACGCACTGAACCGTCTTTCTTTTGCACCAAAACAACCGGGGAGGACCAAGGGCTGGAGGAAGGGCGTATGACATTTCTCCGAAGCATGTCTGACACATTTTCTTCGATTATTTTCCTCTCCTTATGAGACACGCGATATGGCCGCCGATGAACAACGCAGGAGCCGTCAGTCTCTATACGGTGAGTTGCCGTGGTAGTCATACCGAGTGCCGGTGAATTGACGTCGAATAAGGAATGGTGCTTGTTTAACAGGGACAGAAGATCTTGTCTCTGGGCAGGTGTCAGGTCGGCGCTTATGTTGGCCGAGAATGGTGTTGGAGAGGCAATGAACGGCGACGTTTTGGACTCGGACGGTACAGGCGAAAGGGCAACAATTCCTATAGGATGGGCCTCAACAATACAAGTGATACTCGACCCACGGGGTAGCATTTGAGGTTCGGAAGTCTGGTTTATGGCGGTAACGAGAGCAGACCCCGCAGAGAAGCGAATGAGGCCAGGGTTAATCACAATCCCTCGAGAAAGAGTACGCCCGTAAGGTAAAATAAACACATCACCATCCATAATGGTGCTGGAGTGAACGCGTATAATTTGTTCTCCAGCTGGCCAAAGTACGTAATCGGAAGAGGCAACAAGGCGAATTCGTTCTTCATGGTTGGGAAGGGAAGAGCCAGTGGAATCCAGTTGTATGAGGCGCTGACTGCAGGAAATAGACGCGGAGGCTGACGATAAAAAATCCCATCCCAAAATGAGTTCATGCGTACACTCGGGAAATACTGCAAATACTATGTGGTGACGTATTGCACCTATCATGACACGAACCGTACACTGGGCGCCCGGACGAATGACCACGTTTGTAGCAGCACGCAGAGGAGGGCCACTGTATGGCGTGGTCACTTTACGCAGGCGGGAACAAAAGTCTGCACGAATAATTGAAATTGCAGCGCCGGTATCCACGAGAGCTTCCACGTGTATGCCTTCTGCGCACACTAACAACAGATTCGATGGTCGGTCTGGAGGAATTTCAGGCTGTCCAGTGAATGCAGTTTCCCCTCCTAAAACTGCATTGGGGAGTTTTCCGAGCGGGAGTTGGCGATGTTGGAGGCGGGTCTGAGAGGCGACACTGAGCGACGACGCGGAGATGGTGATCGGCGGCGAGAGTCTCGAGTATTGGTGGGCACAGCGGCAGGGTAAGGAGGCGAAGGTGACCGGTAGCGGTAGGACGTCCGCTGGTATCCCCCTGCGGGACGTGTGCTCGTGCGCTCTTCCGGAATGTAGCCGCGTTGCTCATCAGATTGACGTCGTCGGCAAAAACGAGAGATGTGTCCCCGATAACCACAGTAAAAACAAATCGGTCGAGCAGGACGAGGAGCAGTGTAGTAAGGCTGCGGACGCATCGTTGGTGACAACGAAGCCACAGGGACTTGAGCTGCAGGTGTTGGCAGGGCCGCGGGAGTGCATGGAGCGAGCGCCGCTATATCAGCATAAGTTGGCACTTGGCGGACGCAGGAACTGTCGGGGCACGTCGGACGCGACGCGGATGCAATCTCTTGCTTAATGATGTCGCGTAATGTATTCGAAGAAGGGGGGACACTGGCGGCCGTAGGACAGGATGAACATTGCACGTGAAGCTCCTCACGAACGATATCGCGTATCAATGTACGCAAGTCGGTGGTCGATGGAAAACGAATGTCAGAAGTATCTGTGGATAGCCTGAGGGATTGCAGTTCCTCAAGTCGCTGGCAAATGGCGATCACCTCCTGAATTGTTGCTGGATTTTGCGTAGCGAGGGCATTGAAGGCGATGGTGTTTATGCCTTTAATAACGTGGCGTATTTGGTCTGTCTGGGACATCGTGGCGTTAACGCGCTTGCACAAGGCAAGGACATCCTCAATGTACGAGGTGTACGATTCGCCAAGAGATTGGATACGCTCACCGAGCTTCTTCTTCGCGACCTCAGCGCGAACAGACGGAGCACCGAAAATTTGACGGATTTGTTCCGTGAATGTCGCCCAGTCAGGAATGTCGGGCTCGTGGTTCCAAAACCACGTTTTGGCGACATCGGAGAGGTAGAAGGGGACGTTGCTAAGCTTTTGTGAAGTGTCCCACCTGTTGAAGTTGCTGACCAGGTTGTAGTTTTTAAGCCAGTCGTCGACGTCATCGCCTCGTAAGCCGGCGAAGACCGGAGGGTCGCGTTGGCGGGTGTTGATGGCCATCAAGGGTTGCGCAGGCTGTAGTGCAGCGGCGGCGTTGGGCTCGCCTGGATTCGGTGGAACTTGCATGGTAGGAGGTAGTAGGCGGCGGCCCGAGCGAAGCTCCAGTGAAAAAACTTGCGAGAGGTCTTCGAGGACGAGAAGCACCTTCCACCACTTGTGAGGTACCGCTTTTATTCCAGCCGAGCGCGAGCTACAGCGGGCAAAAACGAACCGGGAAGCTGATGATGATATGTACAGATGAGGAAGATGTAAAAGTAATGATGATATGTACAGATGAAGAAAAGGCGACCGTTCGTTGCGTCTCCTGCACGCCTCTTCTTTTGATTATGAGGAATACGTACGTGTTTCGTTGTAGCTTCGCGCTACAGACGGGATGATGCTAATTTTCCCTTTCATATACGTTACTCCACCTTGCGTGTTTGCGCAGAACTCACTTGCCATTTGCAAGTCTACGTAGTACCGGCGTGCTGATCAGACTCTAGCGCACAAACGTGGCTTAAATAAAATGTGGACTTCATAAAACTACCTCATGCAAAAAATATCGTGCGAATAACCTTTCCGCAGCTATCATCTTCAAAACGACCTAGAGCCCCACTGTTCTTCGTTTTGATTCAGTGGATTTTAAGAGGGAGGTAAGAGGTTCGCGTCATCACTATCACTATGATTTGAGAAATCTATCGTTGTCAATTTTGTTATTATGGGTTTAGTGTCACAAGATAAATCAATGTCTCATTTTTGAATTCCGCGCCATAGCCTTGGTACCCTATGGTAAGCGCGACGTCATAAGTTTCAGTCTTTTCTTAGTATTCTGGCCACACTGACGCTTTAAAGTTTTTTGAAGCTTGGTACGTTAAGTCAGTGGCGCTCCTACATTTTTAAGCGGAAATAAGTTTGTGCTCCATAACACGCGCCTTCAAAGTCTATGTCGTCACAGCAGGTTCATGCGGAAACGTCAAGGCAGCGTCGTCGCATGTATACACTTTTTTGTGCGTTTTGTCTCGTTTACTAAGCTAGTCTCCCGGCAAGTGCGCTGCTTTTGGCATTGTGAAAGCGTAATTTATTAATGCTAGAAAAACTGCGATGCTCTTTAGGGCGCGGTACAGTGAGATGATACCTGCACGAATCGCAATAAAAATCAAGATGGAGGACACGAAACGCGCTCTCCCTGCTCATAACTCTTTTGCAGAAATCCTAAAATTGAGGCAGCTAGGCCTTATATCGCCGTGAGTTGCTCCCGCGCTCAAATTAAATAGATGAGGTTCGTTCAAGGAGTTAGCACAAGTGTCTGACGCCATTAAACTGACAGCTGCGTTGCTGGCGGCACCTCACTATGTGGCGAGTGGGAAACGAGCTCCGGTATGCTGGTACAGTAGCGCTCGTTTCCTGCTTGCCTAGTTATCACAATTTTCGTAGCGACACACATCTGTCCGAATAGATAAGCGGGGCAAGGGTGCAAGAAGCAAGGGCAATCGTCAAGAAAAGGAACCCCGCAAGCCGGCTACAGAAGAGGTGAGGAGTGGGAGGGATGGGATGCACAGTGCATCATATTCCCTTGTCTTTCGAAATGTGTTATATTAGTCAAGCCAGCCGATTCTTCGAGCGCACAGCATCACTAAAGGGGTAGCCCTTGTCTAATTCGGGCCTACATTGCAGAATGCAATTCGAGCCAGTAGTTGCGTGGAACCAAAGCGCTCTGTAGGCATAGATGTCAGATTGCGCGAGAAGCGTTGTTTATTCACACGTATGATGACATGCGCGTTGCAAGGTCATCGAGGATGTTGCGTAAACTTGAACTTGATTATCTTGCCACTAATCTGTAATTATGGTTACTTACTTTGATCATTTTGTTTAAATATGTGGTATCGCAAAATTATATTTCACCTGCAAGTCCTCGCTCGTATTGTGTTTATCACGTAAGAGCTACAGAAACGCAAGCATCGACGGAATCAAATTAGGTGAATAGATCGGAAGAAGAAAATTCATGTGATAAGAAGGATAGGGCTGCTGATCAACAAAGAGGTTGGTATGACAGATAAAGGGGATGAGCTACCTAGATGTCGAGGGTTTGGCAGTATATTAGCTCCCTGCACTGACTTTGGAATCCACCATAATATGCATTCTTTTTGATTTCCCGACTTCAAGAAATCTTTCCCGCAAAAGCAAGTTTTGCGGGAGGGACACCAATTTTGTTTTGCGTGCTTCTATTGTGCCAACACAGTGTGCTTCTTTTTAAAAATATGCTTCATTGCAGACGTTATACCACGTCTCAATGAGCGTCCCGCAGTGCAACCTTCCGACATCTCTTCTGTCAGTGGCTTCGTTCGTATTCCTGCTACTGGCGAAAGGAGTTGTCGCTCGCAAGATGAGGCGCTTTACATCGGTTCCCTTGCCATCGGATCTGCTCTTGGTGAGTCACCGTGGCCGCAAATCAGCGCTAAGCCGCCTTTTACAAACCGCATTCTCTTTAAAACAGAACTATATTGTCGGCAATCTATATTCAATTCAATTGTTAGTGATATGTATTACATTCGGAGGTCCCATAGTTACGATAACTGACGGGGGGACCTCCTAATACTAAAACACGTGTATGCTAAGTATCAAGTGCAGCATGAGAAAAGAATAATACGTTTATAAAACTCACGTTAAAGCTAGGCAGAACGCAAGATTAAAAAGAATGAAAGCAAAAATGAATGAGAACTGAAAGCGACAAACAGATAAAGGACAGGCATGGTACGTAAATCAATGATTGTACAATAGTTTGTAGAAACTGACAAAAAAGTTCCAGTGAAAAATCATCATGATGCAGGCGTCATTAATTCATAAGAACAAAGTGCAAACACAATAAGATTTAACGCAAGAGTAATACAATAAGATTTAATGTAAAAGTATTATACAAAACATGAATACGAAGCGATATGCAAATTGTGGCTGCGAAACATGTATTCGTGTAGAAACAATAGCGTAAAATATGCACAGCAAGGAAGAAGAAAAAATTATGTTAAGAAATAGATTAATAATTAGTGTAATTATTTACATAATTTGTCGAGAGAGTGTTTCTGAAGTAGCCTTTGGAATATATGTGCAGATGACGATGATTTAATTTCGTATGGTGTTGAATTCCAGAATGATATGCCTGAAAACAGAGCTGTTAGTTTTCCGTAATTTGTTCGAACGCGGGGGAAAAGTAGATTGTCATATAACTAAGAATCATCGATTCTGTGAACACGTTCGTATTGTAAAGCAAAACAAATTGCTGGCACCTTACATGCCAGATCCGCTATATGATTACGAGGCACGCCATAGTGTAGGGCTCGAGAAATTTCCCTGTAGGAGGAAGAGGAGAAAAAAGACAGGAAAGACTGAGAGGTTAGCCGATGGCTAGACCGGCTCCGCACCATGTGCTGGGGAAAAGGTTCAAGGGATGAAATGACAATAGACAGGAGACACGACGAAAAAAAATGTGGTTGATCCCTGTCATAGGAATGGATATAACATGAAAGTTAAACCTGCAGGTCTTCGCACATAAGCGGCAATCTGGCGAATCGTGGGACGGGAGATGCGCTGAGTACTCTGGACATGTAAACCCCTTCCATGTACACATCAGGGGCACCTCGACTCTGTGCAGGCGTCCTGTACAGTTGCACACAAGCGAGAGCTTTCGAACGACACATTTCTCCGGAGACAATAGGGAGTTATAGTTAAGCGGCTCAGCGGGCCAGCGGGCCCAGCGATGGAGCGGAGGGGACAGCGGAGCCCATGATGAAAGGAAGAGTAATAGCTGAGCGACGCCCCGTATGTTTCAGCGGAACGTACTGCTGCGCCACCTGTTGAACAATGTTGCAGTTACTGTCGATCGAGCAGAGGTTTTTATCTATCGAATAAATTGAAGTTACTGCGAAAGGGTATCGCAAAAGTCATTTTTCATTAGATCACAGGTGTTATGTCGGAAGATATCTTCGTTTTTGCTACATGACATGACGACATGCCGCCACCGCTTGTGTTGGGGGCTGCCATCTTGCAAAACGCTCGCACGCTGGCCTGCTGCATACGCTCCGCTGAAGAGACGAAATGAGTGGGCGAGCGGCTCGCTCCGTAAATGCGCTGGCTGTCCCAGCGTGCCGCGCATGCGCAGTTGGCGTCTCCGCTCGTTCGCTGGGCCCGCTGGCCCGCTGAGCCGCTTAGCTATTACTCCCTACTGCATTGAACGCGACAGCGCCCCGCGCAAACTTGCCAGAAACTAAGAGCGTTCGCAAACGGTGAAACCTTGCAAGCGAAACCGAAGTTTTTGTTAGCGGATCGTTTTGTGAACGTACGTACACATCGAACGGATGTTACACGTTCCCTAGCCTACAATCGTTAGTGATGCGCAGCGAACTCAATTTCTTGCTTTCCAAGTAGTACCTCTAAGAAGTACTTTTTTAAATGCCTTGCGCGCATCGAAAAGGCAATGGCGGTCGTCGGCTGCTGTTTTTTGCTTTCGGTAGTTTTCTTAGACAGAGGAATGACCTGCCAAAGCTGGTGCAGTGGTTGTATTTTCTGTGCTGTTACAGCCTGGAGACAACAGCCGTGACTCAAAGCAGCACGGTGTCTTTTTTAATAGGAATAATTCTCCCTTCATTCATTTCTTCCAGGTGGTGGCAGCCACTCTTTCCTCTCACTACCTCGAGCTGGACTCCAAACATGATGTCAAAGTGGTTGGACACATTAATTCGGGGTAAGTTTTCTTACAAAAGATTTTATCGAGAAACTATTGAAAAACTCTTGGTCAATGTTGAGAATGTTACTGACGATTCATTGTCGGCACGTTGAAATATCAATGAATTCAATGCGGACGCTTCTTGAATATTGGCCACCGACATATTATTGAAAATCTGTTGAGAAAATAGTGGTTGCATTGTTGAGTTATTATTGATAGTAGGCTGGGCACTAAAATTTATTGTGATGCTTTTGTCGGATATTCATCGACCTATAATTGAGGCGGCACTAAAATTTATCTATACGCAATATTTTACGTTGAAAAACTGGAATTGGCGGCACCAGTTGTGGGTGTTTTATGCACTCGGCATGTCTGATCACCCATAGGCTCCCTCGACAAGGATCCCCTTTGTTGCCGGCGACGAAGACGACTGTTTTCAGGAACACACGTATCAGAAACACAATTTCACATGGTACACAGAGCGACGCAGTACATCAGTATACACTAACAATATCAACAAACTTGAACACACGCGCGGATACACACTGCATATAGACATCTCTAAGGCACGAAGCCCGTAGAGGAGCTTATATAGACCCTGAATTGCAACCCACCAAGTTTCAGTGAAGGTTGATGTCTCCTTTAAACTGTGCATCTAATAATTACATTGAAGATACAATCATGCATTCATTTTTTAAATAGCCCCGCCGCGGTGGTCTAGTGGCTATGGTACTCGGCTGCAGATCCGAGGGTCGCGGGATCGAATCCCGGCCGCGGCGGCTGCATTTCGATGGAGGCGAAATGTTGAGGCCCGTGTGCTGTGCGATGTCAGTGCACGTTAAAGAACCCCAGGTGGTCGAAATTTCCGGAGACCTCCACTACGGCGTCTCTCATAATCAGAGCTGGTTTTGGGACGTTAAACCCCACCAATCAATCAATCATTTTTTAAATATAGCTAGGGCATACGGACGTGTTAATTTAAAAGCACGTAATAATACCTTTATAAGTGCTCGCGCGGCCGCGATGCACCACGTTACTTGGCGAGAAACAAGGTAGGAGACCGTATTAAGGTGTGTCACGTTATTTTCCAAAGTTAGACGGTCCAAAGGGAGCGTGCGCCGCATTTTTCGGATGAATCCATACGTAAATGCTGGTGTGGGCCACCCCCAAAACTGACTATGCCATATTTGCCGCGGCACATGGCCAGAAAAGTACATTGAAGAATCAACGAAAAATAAATGGCTTTTCGAGAAAAATATCATGGTATTCGAAATAAGGGAAAGTTTTTCGAGGTCTAGTTGTTGAACATCAGTGTATATCGAAAATCCAATGCATACGATGTAGAAAACTTTTTTACATGGGCCAGCTTTTTGCAAGTAGAATGCAAATGCATACGAGTTGACTCAATTACAGCGCAACGATTTCGCTGTGGGAATTCAGCACCCGGTGTCATGAGGGACGTGCGTCCGAAGAAGCCGCATCATCCGCGATAGGGTTTTTAGCCGGACTCAGAGCCGTCGTCCTTGCCATAGGGGTTCCTTTGAGGATTCGAGCGCATGTCCAGGAAAGTACGATAAAAAATTAATGAAGAACCAATAGTTTTTCAACGGAAAGTTATGGAATTCGGAGCAGAAATTCGATTCAGGTTTTGCTGTACAAGCTCAGTGGATGTCGAAAAGCCAATCCATACTAGTTGAGTGAATTAAGGCTCGCCAAGTTCGCAATATAAATTCACCATTTGTAACGGGCGGTCACAAGTACTCATCACGAATTTCAACTACGAGCGTCGGCATCTCTTTCGTGGTACCGCTGTGGCTTATGGAGATCCCGTTACTGACCTCACAGAGTGTTTCGAATCCGAGGAAATGAATGCTGGTGAAGATTTTCTTGACCGCATGGACGTCAACTCGAAGCTTTCCAACGGCAAGAAGGCTGCACTTTATGACCTACTAAAGGAATTCAAGTCTTGCTTCGCCTCTTCGTTTAAAGTCCGCCAAACACCACTTACGACGCACCATATTGTTACCGATGACGACGCTCGCCCAATCTGGCAACTGCCCTACCGTGTGTCTGCTAAAGAAAGCGAGGCCATTCAAATGCAAGTAAAGGAGATGCTCGACGGTGGCGTAATACAACCATCCAGCAGCCCGCTGGTCTTCACCAGTCGTCCTGGTAAAGAAGGAGGACGGAACACTGCGCTTCTGCGCTGATTACAGGAAGCTAAACAGCATTACAAAAAAAGATGTTTACCCGCTTCCACGGGTCAACGACTCTAGACAGGCTGCGCCACGCGAAGTATTCTTCTACAATTGATTTAAAGAGCGCCTATTGGCACATCGAGGTTGATAAGTGAGACCGAGAAAAGACGGCGTTTGTAACCCCAGATGGCCTTTATGAATTCAGAGTTCTTGCTTTCGGTCTTTGTCCTGCTCCAGCCACTTTCCAGAGGATAATGGATACCGTTCTCGCGGGCTTGAAATCGCAGAGCTGCCACGTATACCTGGACGATGTGGTAATTTTCTCCGAGTCTTTTGATGAACATCTGAGACGCCTCAGAATGGTCCCTAGAAGCCATTCGCTCTGCTGAGCTTACGCTGAAACCTCAAAAAGGCCATTTTGGCTACAAAGAGCTCAAGTTTCTCGGGGACGTCGTGAGCGCAGACGGAATTCGCCCCGATCCAGGCACAACTGCAGCTGTTGCCGCCTTTCCTGCTTCATCAGATAAAAAGCAGGACGACGTTTTCTTGGCTTGTGTGCCTATTATCTTCGATTCATTGCCGACTTCAGGATAGCCAAACCGTTCACGGCACTCACCCGAGACGGTGTGGCTTTTGCCTGCACCACGCTACAACAGATGGCTTTCGCAGAGCTACGGCTGCGCATGCAGCCAGCACTTGTACTTGCCCATTTCGATTAGGAGGCATGGACAGAGATTCACACAGACGCTAGCAACGTCGGCCTTGGTGCTTTAATTGTGCAACCACACGGCTATGTTGAGCACATCATAGCTTACGCCAGTCCTAGTCCTACACTCTCTCGAGTTGAGATAAACTATTCCTCTTCAGAGAAGGAAGGCCTCGCTGTCGTGTGGGCAATGACAAAATTCTGGCCTTATCTACAGGGTGTCCCACATAAATTGAGCCAAAACTTTGAAAATGAAAGGCACTTCAGAGGAGAATTGAACCAAACATATACTATTCGCACTCGTCTAGAGATACTCAGGTTATTTTTTATTCCCCTTAAAGTAATTAATTATTATTTTTAATTACCTAGCTCCTCAATTATTGGCTGATAACCCAAAATATTATTAGTGAGCTGTAGAGAACTTTCAGAAACCACCGACAGTATTGTTTCCTGTAAGGTATGTCTTACGCTGTTAATTTTTCCGCGTTGTAAAGAAAGCCCACGAAATTTGAAAAGAAACCACGTGACGGACCGCGAGCGCAGTGCTATAGTGCTGCTCTCAAGAGTGCAACCGTTGAACGAGGTCACCTGCGTCTGCCACAGCGAAGCGACAGGGTGATTTGAAGGTGGCCGATGTTTGGGCGTCCGTCTTTCGTTGAATAAAGGTTCAAATGCACGCTGCTGGCCGAGCGCTACCGCGGTGATAAAGCGCTAGCGACTGCGATGAGAAAAAAAGCACTTTGATTCTGATTCATGAAGATAGGGTGAAACGCGACAGAACGATGAAAGGCCTCGACGGCTGCTGCAATTTCGCAGTCTGAACAAAAAGATTCCCCACAAAGGGTCTGTGGCGTGCGAACCGGTACTAACGAGTTGTCCTTGTTCAGGTGCTCTTCAGACATCCGTAACGCTTCGTGTTCTGGACAGCAACCTCACCGTGTTTTAGGGGCGAAGCTCCTTAAGGCGTGGGTCGTGCGTCCCCGATGTATGTAGTAGGTAGCCACCTCTCGTTTAGTTCTTGGAATGTCCGCTAGATGGTGGTACTTGTATATGAGCGCTGGAGCTGCCGCTGCTCTCCGATTAGCTGCTGCGCGGGGCTGCGCCGGGAGCGCTCCTCTCATTCTACTGGATCGTCGCCGTACGTGTCGGATCGCACTTCATGGACCATGGACGAAGAGAAAAAAATTCCGAACGTTGTGTCCGAAGCGCGGAATCGAACCAGGGACGCCTCGCTTCCGAACGCGCGGCGCTAGCCACTACGCCACGAAGCGCACGTGGACACATGCACCACGATGACAGTAAACACCCAATATTAGCGAAAGACTACGCGTTTTTAACGCGTTTGTGCTAGCGCGTTACGACCCGTGTAAGAAGCTGGTGTAAGACGCTGAGGCCTCTCCGCCTTTTACTCTCTCAGCAGTCATGTGATGGCGTCGGCAAACGCGGTGCGCGTTCCGGCCTGTGTATGGGGCTGCGTGAGACGTCTTTACACGATGATCGTCTGGGAGAATTGCACGGAAGATTCACAGTTTGCCGATGATTCCCTCCGGAGCTTCGCCCACTCATAATCATTCACCCCGTGGATATGCTGCGATTTTTTTCATCTGTGTAAGCAGCTACCGCGCCGCACTCAAATGAGCAACGAGCGGATATGGTTCTGGCCCTAGGTGCATCACGCAGAAACAGAAGGCAGGCAGTTAAGCTGTTTCAGCGCTGGCATCCAGGTACGTGGCCCAGCTCAATGACCATTGCATGTACATATGAAACGCTGAAAGAGGATGGGGCATTTACCGCGAAATGGCACAAATCTTCTGTTTTGGTCGAGGAAGTGGAGAGGGATATCCTGTCCAAGTTTTCTGCAGACTCCCACGCAAGTGTCCGTAGGGTGGGCGCTGAAGCTGGTGTCTCGAAGTCTTCGGAGTGGAGGATACTAAGAAAGAGACAACTGCATCCCTACATCGTGCAGCTGCACCAAATTGAAGCCGCGCGACTTCCAGAATCGCACAGACTTTGCAAACTGGATCCTAATCAAGACAGAAGAGGACCCAGGCTTCTTTAACAGGGTACTTTGGAGCGACGAAGCTAACTTCTCGCGCAATGCCCAAGTGAACATCCACAACGTTCACTATTGGAGTGACAAGAACTCTCACTGGGTTTGGCAGGCACGTCACCAATATCAGTGGTCTTTCAATGTGTGGTGTGGCATTTACGATAGTACTATAATAGGACCTGCCTTCTTCGGCGGCACACTTACAGGCGAACGATATCTGAAAGAATGAGTGGTCCACTTCAAGATTTTTTGTGCGAAATTCCTCTGGCTAGGGTTAAGGATATCTGGTATCAGCATGATGGAGCTCCTGCGCACGGCAGCAGCAAAACGTGCAATTGGCTGGATGAACTTTTCCCGCAGCAGTGGTTAGGGCTGCACGGGCCCATTGCTTTGCCAGCAAGGCCTTCACATTTAAACCCCCGTGATTTTTTCCTTTGGGGGTACTTCAAGACCCAGGTATACGAGGCACCAACCCGATCAGATGATCTAAAAGAAAGAATAGGACGAGTTTGCAACTCCATTCCTGAAACCATGCATGCTCAAGAACGCCGCGGAAAATCTGATAAAGAGATTCCAGAGTTGTAGTGCAGTAGATGGCGACCTGTTTGACATATTTTGTAATGGTGGCTTAATTTCACGAGCACCGTTCACTGAAAAAAAAGTCTGCTCATGCTGTTCGCCTGCCCAACCCCACCCGCGACTAGTCTCACGTCGTACAAGAAAACAAAAACGAAACAACAAAATAAAGCTACTTTCTTGTTTTGTTTATCCACACTGGATGATCAGCTCGGTAGCGCTCGGCCAGCAGCGTGCATTTTCACCGTGATTCAACGAAAGACGGACGCCCAAACATCAGCCTCCTTCAAATAACCCTGTCGCTTCGCCGTGGCACATGCAGCGGACCTCGTTCAACGACGACAGTTGCGATGTGGGATTGTTGGTAGTTCATATTAAAAGCTTTGATGTAGCGCAAAAGCAACACACCGACACGAGAAGGCACATATGGACACCACACAGCGCTACTAGCAACAACAAGTTTATTTTCAAAATCAGACCGCTTATAAACCGTAATCGCCAAGCAGATAGTTCAGCACGTGGGATCACTCAGATAAAAGCACGACAGTGCCACTCTACCAAAAAACGAAATCATAACATATAACAACGTGCATCACCGCTTACGCAGGAAACCCAGCTCCTTAGGTGACAATGCTATCGAAGGCTAACTTATGCACAAATCACCAAGTGCATCGATAAGTTCCGCTTCCACGATTAGACGCGTGATCTCATCCTTATGTCGACCAACAATGACAGTGTTATGTAACAGAGGGCGGCAACCACATGCATGAACGTGGAGAGCGAGAAACCCTTCAGGTGGCAATTTATTCGACTTGTAGTTGTGCTCTTTCAATCGTTCATTCACACACCTGCTAGTTTGGCCGACGTATTGTTTCCCACACGAGAACGGAATACGATAAATAACACACGTCTTGCACTCAACACCAAATTTGTTCGTATGCTTTTTTGTGCGCACAACTTCTTGCCTTCTAGATGGATTCGTCATTGTACACAATTTCCCGAGTTTATCAGGCACAGAAAATACCACCCTAATATTGTCACGCAGAGCTACCTTCTTGAGATTATGGGACAACTGGTGAACATATGGAATTACGGCCGTGGGTCTTATTTCTGCCGTTCTATGATCATGAGCGTCTGCCTGGCTTGCACTTCCGCGAATTCTTTTTAGCTCGTTTTCTACAACAGGAACTAAAGCATGATCTGGATAGCCAGATTCTTGCAAACGTAATATCTGATTATGGAAACTCTGCTTTGTTAAGTGGGCACATGACTTGTTCAATGCATTACTGAGGCATGTCGTCGCAATACCTCTCTTGGTTAGCTTTGAATGATTCGAATGAAATGGGAGTAAGGCTTCTTGAGCATGTGGGTCATAGCACCAGCATAGTCGGTTGTGAAAACAAACGAGTCCTAAATCTAAAAACCTAATGCTACCATCGCTCGGCCACTCAAATGTCACTTCAAGCGGCTTAAGACCAAAACACATCCAACACATTGGTGCTCGCACTTTCGAAATCTTCCCACGAGGTGTCGATAAAAATAATAAAATCATCAACATAACGTAAAACTTTCTTCACCTTTGTTCCTTCGAGACGACAAGCCAGATTTCTGTCAAGTTCCACTAGAAACAGGTTGCTTTAGACAGGCGCTACACATGACCCGATGCAGATACCCTTTTTTTGCAAAAGAATATCATTGTTCTATTCGATGAACATCGATGTAAGATAAAATTTCAGCAAAGTAGTAAAACCATCAGCAGACGCACCCGACTCAACAAAAAGGGTATCTGCATCGGGTCATGTATAGCGCCTGTCTAAAGCAACCTGTTTCTATAGCGGAACTTGACAGAAATGTGGCTTGTCGTCTCGAAGGAACAAAGGTCAAGAAAGTTTTACGTTATGTTGATGATTTTATTATTTTTATCGACACCTCGTGGGAAAATTTCGAAAGTGCAAGCACCAATGTGTTGGATGTGTTTCGCGTTGGTCTTAAGCCGCTTGAAGTGACAGTTGAGTGGCCGAGCGATGGTAGCATTGGGTTTTCAGATTTAGGACTCGTTTGTTTTGACAACTGACTATGCTGGTGCTATGACCCACGTGCTAAAGAAGCCTTACTCCCATTTCCTTCGAATCATTCAAAACTAACCAAGAGAGGTATTGCGACGACATGCCTCAGTAATGCATTGAACGAGTCATGTGCCCACTTAACAAAGCAGAGCTTTCATAATCAGATCATACGTTTGCAAGAATCTGGCTATCCAGATCATGAAAACGAGCTGAAAAGAATTCGCGGAAGTGCAAGCCAGGCAAACGCTCATGATCACAGAACGGCAGAAATGAGACGCACGGCCGTAATTCCATATGTTCACCAGTTGTCCCATAATCTCAAGAAGGTAGCTGTGCGTGACAATATTAGGGTGGTATTTTCTGTGCCTGATAAACTCGAGAAATTGTGTACAATGACGAATCCATCTAGAAGGCCAAATGTTGTGTGCACAAAAAAGCATACAAACAAATTTGGTGTTGAGTGCAAGACGTATGGTATTTATCGTATTCCGTTCTCGTGTGGGAAACAATACGTCGGCCAAACTAGCAGGTGTGTGAATGAACGATTGAAAGAGCACAACTACAAGTCGAATGAATTGCCACCTGAAGGGTTTCTCGCTCTCCACGTTCATGCATGTGGTTGCCGCCCTCTCTTCCATAACACTGTCATTGTTGGTCGACATAAGGATGAGATCACGCGTCTAATCGTGGAAGCGGTACTTATCGATGCACTTGGTGATTTGTGCATTAGTAAGCCTTCGATAGCATTGTCACCAAAGGAGCTGGGTTTCCTGCGTAAGCGGTGATGCACGTTGTTATATGTTATGATTTCGTTTTTGGTAGAGTGGCACTGTCGTGCTTTTATCTGAGTGATCCCACGTGCTGAACTATCTGCCTGGCGATTACGGTTTTTAAGCGATCTGATGTTGAAAGTAAACTTGTTGCTAGTAGCGCTGTGTGATGTCCATATGTGCCGTCTCGTGTCCGTGTGTTGCTTTTGCGCTACATCAAAGCTCGTTCAAAGGTTGCACGCTTGAGAGCAGCACTATAGCCCTGCGCTCTCGGTCCGTCACGTGGCTTCTTTTCAAATTTAACGGGCTTTCTTTACAACGCGGAAGAATTAACAGCATAAGACATATCGTACAGGAAACAAGTCAGTCGGTGGTTTTTAAGAGTGTCCTACAGCTCTGTGTCCATGTTTTGGGTTTTGAGCCTATAATTAAAGAGTTATGTAAATAAAAATAATTAATTATTTACTTTACGGGGAAATAAAAAATAACCTGCGTATCTCTAGGCTAGTGCGAATAGTATACGTTTGATTCTATTCTCCACTGAAGTGCCTTTCATTTCCAAGGTCCTGGCTCAAGTTATGTGGGACACCCTGTATACGGGCGTCCATTCAATGCTGACTGACCACCACTCGCCGTGCTGGCTGGCCATCCTCAGAGACCCGTCTGGCCGCCTTGCTCGGTGGAGTTTGCGCTTGCAGGAATTTGACATTACGATTGTGTACAGGTCAGGGCGCAAAGACGAAGACGCCGATGCGCTTTCTCGAGCACCTTTGAGTTCCCCTGTTTTGCACTCTTAGGGTAACGGTGGGTTTCTCGGAGCCGTTACTGTTACGGACTTCATGTCAAAGCAACGAGCATGCGGAAAATTGGAGCCTATTATCGACTACCTTGAGGGCCGAATATTGCTCGGCACATTGCTCGCTAGTTGTCTTCTTTTTATCTGAGGAGGGGCATTCTATACAAGAAAAACGCCCGTTGCAGCGGCAAAGCCTTTGTCCTGGTGCTGCCTACTGACATGCGCGATGACATCCTTTTTGCTTGCCACGACGAGACCACATCACGCAGGACACTTGGGCGGACACTCGCGGACACTCGCGTGAGCTCGCCAGTAGTACTACTGGCCACGACTATCATCCAACGTGCACCGCTACGTGAAAGGTTTTCGCGAATGTCAACGCCGCAAGACGCCGCCTGTGAAACCTGTGGGACTACTGCAACCAATTTCACCACCTGAGACACCGTTCGGCCTTGTGGGAATGGATCTTCTCGGACACTTCCCTTTATCGTCCACGGGCAACAAATAGATCGTAGTTACAACGGACTACTTAACTCGTTATGCCGATACAAAAGCCCTACCCCACGGCATTACCTCTGAAGTCGCAAGGTTCTTCCTAGACCAGATCATTCTGCGGCATGGCGCCCCGTCATGCGTCATCACAGACAGAGGGACGTAATTTTCAGCGCAAATGACGCAAGGAATCTTCAAACTGAGCTGCACGAGTCACCGGAAAACAACAGCGTACCATCTCCAAAGCAATGGACTAACGGAGAGTTCGTACAAAACCAGAGCAGATATGCTGGCAGTGTACGTGGACGTGCAGCACAAAACTTGGGACGAGGTTCTCCCGTAAATCACGTTTGCTTATAACACCGCAACGCCGGAAACGACGCGATTTTCGCCTTTTCGTCTTGTTTACGGGCGAAACGTCCAAATGATGCTTGATGCAATGCTTCCGCGCGACCAAAGCGATGAACTTTCTCCAGGCACCGAGGAATACACTCAGTTTGCCGAAGAAGCCCGTCAACTGGCCCGCGTAAACATCAGCCACCAGCCAGGCGTCGATGCACGACGTTACAACCTCCGCCATCGCTTACCACCCCGGCAAGCAAGTCTGGGTGTGGACCCCTATCGGACGTCCGGGGTTTTCTGAAAACTCCTAAGCCGCTATTTCGGGCCGTACAAGGTCCTGAGACGTGTTAGCGATGTTACTTACGAGGTGGTTCCCGACGGTATCACGCCTTCTCGTCGACAGCTTCGGCCTGAAACTGTGCACGTCGTACGGCACAAGCCGCATTTCACACGGTAGCTATTGTGTTTTCGCTGTTATTCATGCGCTCCCGTGTGAAATCTACATTTCTTTTTTCTTTTGTGACCTTCGGTAACTTTCATAAGCGCATATCTGTGTTTTTTTTTTCAAGCGTAACCGCGCCCTTTCACTTTTTCATATGGACATGGAACATTGCTGGCGGACCCGTCTACCAATCTGTTACTGTTATTTTTCTTGTTTCGAAGCATCAAATGGATGCTTTCGAAAGGGGTGACATATGCCACCTGGTGTTAGCGCTTGAAGATGGGCAGAGAAGTGGACGAAGAAGTTCGAACTGCAGGAGTCTGAGCTGTACGAGCCGACATTCCATTTATTAAACTTCAACTTCTCGTCACGGCGTGACAATATGTACCAAAATCGGTATTGTGAATAGAGCATGAAACTTTTTTTTTGCTTGCGGAGACGTTTAATTTTACGTTTTATATGAATTATAGTTATCCAAGGGTTCACACGTCGCTTCTTAAGGATTTTGGTAGGCATACATTTTGTAACGCAAAAATTTATCTCTGAACATCAGCCATGAAGTCTCGACGTTGTCAATTGCAAAGTCAAGATGTAACGTTTCGGTAATCAATCATTGAAACGTGATCGGAGTTTTGAAAGTGTCCGTGTTTTGCACGTCTGTCCTTTACATTATGAATCATTACCAACCCTACTGAAAAAGTCCGTTTCCATATTCCAATAATTCCACATTTTTCATACGAAGTCCATAAGTTTTCCATATACTTTCCGTATACCTTCCATATTTTTCCATACGAGTCTTACGGAAACATACGGAATTATTGGAACGACCATACGGAACGTTTCAGTAGGGAAATCGCTCAAATTTCTGTCCTTGTAACACAAAAGTGTTTTACGCTGGGGTCCACCATCTGTGACGTACCTCCGTAACAGAAGTAGATGTCTGAAAAATCAACACATTTTCAGACTGAAAAACTACTAACCGGTGGGATTCGAAACCACAAACAGCCAGGGTGTGGCGGTAGGCGCTGGAAGCGCTACCGACAACGCCATCGGAGAAGACGGGCCTTATATGTCTACTACGCCGCTTTTAGAATTTGTATGCAATTGATACCCGGTTTAATCACAGGTAGTTAGCACGCCAAATTCCTATTCAATTAACAGCGCCTCCCTTTCACTGCACCCCTGGTTCTCAGCTGTGGTACCGCCACCTAGGTACGGTGAAGAGAAGTCGTAGACTGTCGTGTTAATACGCGCGGCGGCAGCTAGCGCTTCAGTAGTTTCGACGCCTCTATCGCCGCGCAGGTATCGGCGTCCTGCCGGCACGTTGATTTTGTCACGGCCACTACATAATGTATTGTGTGATGTTGGGTTGTGGCGCGCTTTACTCTAGGAAGTCAAGGGCGGCCGTAGACTGAAAATAGGGACATTTAGCGTGTCCGGTAAACCGGTATACGCAAAGGTGTAGCGGATACCGGATAGCGTGTAGCGTTGTTTTTTGCAGTGAAGTGGCGCCAGCTATGGGGGATAAACAGAACAAGCAAACCCGCGTTATATGTCCTCCGAGATTATGGAAGCCACTCACTAAGCCTACAGCTTCGAGAATTTCAGTCGGGCTCTCAGAAACGGCGTTGAATCATCACGGATCGATACTTTACTGTCGAAGCTGCATGATACAAAGCTAAGGCAAATACAACCGTCAGTTAGTTACTTAAGGGCTACAGAGCGCGCGACGACCACTGGAAAGATTCGAAGCAGAGGGCGGTCAGTCGGCCATGTTTGCCAATGCGCTGTTTACGCCCGGTATTCCGCTCTACGCAAAGCGCTTGCGTATAGCGGTTTACCGGACACGCTAAATGTCTCTGTTGATGCGCCTTTCGCACGGCGAAGTGGGCGTTCACAGAACGATCCGCTGACAAACATTTCGGTTTCCCTGTCAAGGTTTCGCCGTTTGCGGAGGCTCCAGTTTATGGCAGGTTTACGCAAAGCGATGGCGCGTTCAGTGCTCTCTCCGAAGGAATGTGAGTCGTTCGAGAACTTTCGTTTGTGTGCAACTGTCGAGAGAGAGACATGATGGGCAGAAGGCAGGGAGTTAACCGGAGGGAAAAATATTGTGTTTGCTACCCTGCACCAGGGAATTAGTAGTGGAAGACAGAAACGGATGGGAGGAACCACTGACACACATACACAGTAGTGTCAGAGACGCTGAACGGGGCCCGTTGCTGGCAACACCCTTCATGGGTTCCAGCTGGGAGAGACTGTCGTTCCGGCATTCCAGTGCGGTTTGCTCAGACAGCGGGCGATCATCAAGGCGTGTGCAACTGTCGAGGATCCTTGTGCAGGGTCGAGATGCCAATGATATGTACATGCAAGGGGTTCACAAGACAGGGTTCACTTTCGTGTTGTAGTGGTTGCAATGAAAGAGGGATCAACCACACTTTTTAAAAGCGTCACTTATATGTACAGAAAAAAATCAAAGAGTTTAAAGTATTGAATAATTACTGGAGCATACAATTGTCTTTCCCTTATATTTGCGCTATATTCTCGCTCGCGACCACTTGTGCGCCACAGTATTTATGAAAATGTACTTGGGGATAACAGCTACTGAAGAACAATATTTGAACACGGTAACAGCTTCATTTCGAGGGCTCTTTGTTTTCCCTGTGAAATCATGTATAATCCGCTCTTGCCTGCTTTAATCCGCATGACGTCGGTGGGGTTATTACACAGATTAATGTATTTAGTGTACGCACGAGTTTATCGTCGCTAAGCAACACAATTATAATGTTTTTATTTAAGAAAATACGTGATGCGAGATCACGGTTTCTATGTAATGTTCATTGGCGTGCTTGTTCAAGAATATCATCAGCAAACGTGACCGTGTTAAATGATTAAGCTCATGTAAACTATACCTCCGCAGTGTGAGATACTAAATATTGGAACTGTAGCTAATTAAAAACTAGGCGTCACTCTGCTAACGCGGACAGAAAGGACGAGGAGGACCTAGCAATGCTGTTTCTGCATCGGAGGTCCAGATGGTGGTCTTTGTTTCTTTCTTTCTTTCTTTCTTTCTTTCTTTCTTTCTGTCCGCTCTCAATCAGTTTTATTTCTCTCACCCATGGCAAGTTGCGTTACAATCGCCGGTACAACGCAATTATTTGGTTCCCAAAATGCATGTTCTAAGAGCTTGGGACTTGTTCGTAGCGCATTGTGAACCACCACAGTGGATACCTCTTCTAGACCTTACAGGCTGGGTGGTGGAAATTTCCGGAGCCCTCCACTACGGCGTCTGTCGTAATGATATCGTGGTTGTGGGACGTAACACCCTAGAAATGAACAAGCAAGAAACTTCGTTAAACAACGCGCGAGCCACGCCCATCGACAGGCTCGGCGCCCAGTGACACGTGGTGCGCAATGGCCATGCCCGTGGCCCAATCGGTCGCCTCAAATGTGGTAGGCAACGCGGTGTGCAGGCAGCGTGATTTCATTCCAGAGACAATAGGAGACCGAGCAGAAGCATGCTTTCAATCTGTAGGCGCTCGTAAGCTTGACAACCGCAGTGACGCGTTATTGGCTGCGCCCGTGCGAGAGGCCATGCCCTACCGCTTAGCAACACTCGGAGACAGGGTCTCCCTGCCACCAAGATGCAACACCTGCTCTTCCCATCTCGCCCCCATCTACCAGCACTCCGGAGCCTGGTGGAGTTCCTGGACGAGACGGGTATTGAAGCCTACCCCTGAGTGTGGGACCCCCGCCGCTTCCACCACTACCGACAGCCTGCTGACCGCAATGCGACGTCCGGGTTTCTGCATTTTTTTAAAAAACTTCTATCTATCTATCTATCTACTCTTTTCCTCCCATTTCTCCCTTCCCCTAAGGCGCTTAGCCGTGTCCCCAGTATGGGAGACAGAAATTAGCGTCTCTTCCTTCCCAATAAACCACTACTACTACTCTGCCGCCGCAGCCTATGCAAAGCGCGCGCAGCAAAATTTAACCCGTCGTATTTTGGCGGATGTTTGCACAGCAGGGGTGGCCTTTGTTTCCCCGGTGACGCGGGCAAACTAAGGCCACGCTCCGCGAAGCGGCGCCCGTAGTGGAGAGCTTCGGGGATTTCTACCCGTGGTGTTATTAACGTGTGCTGACATCGCACAGTACGCGACCCTCAACATTTAGCCTCCATCGAAATCATGCTTTCTTGCTTTTTTATTTACTCGATAACACTCTAACCCAGTGATTCCCTACATTACTTGCACTTGCGCTAATTGCATAATTGCATAATTACACCCTAGCCATTTCTCACCTGTTAATTTATTCCTGTTGACCATTTTTGTGTTAGCCTCCTGCAGTGTTTATTGTTGAGAACAGGGATATTCAAAATGATTAATAAATGATAAACTCACATACTCCAGGTTCCCCTTGCCGGCTGTGCCATCCATGAACAACTGGGCTGCACTCCTACCTGATGCAGCAGCCATCGCCATTGTCCAGTTTGTCGTTACGTTCACCATAGCGGAACTCTTTGGACAAAAGCGGCGCCTTAAGACGGACGCCAGTCAGGTGATGTCTTTGCGCATACTCTGTGCAATAGTTCAGGTGCACATGAGTTGCGTGTATGTATGTATTGTAAGTGTATATTCCGAAGTGTTACGATAAGTTTGTCGTTACGACAATTCGATAGTGCAAATGTGCACAGAGCCAAGCCATTCAGAGTATCCAAACGCAACAGCTTATGGCTTCGTGAGTACGGGTCAAACACTATAAGAATGAACCCTGGAAGGACTGAAGGACTCTTTAGACCTAGTCAGAAAGCGATGCCGATTGGTCGTGGACGCAACTGTGAAGATGTGAGCCAAGTATTACTGCACTACACGCAGCACGGCACCTGCAGTTCGGCTTCAGATACAGCCTTGAAGCGCATTTTCTTTTTCAACAACTTACGTCACCGGGGTCACCAACTACACCGCTTGCTTGAAGCATAAATAGCTTTCGTTGACCACATGATTTTAGAAGCGTCTATTGCAATCTTTTCTTTTTCCTTTAGGTTGAACAGATAAAGACAATGTGTGTATAATTTAGACGAGCGAGAAAAGTTCAAGGCGCCTTCATCAGTGCTGCCAGTAGCATTATTTGCTAAGAAGCACAGGCGACTTGCGCCTTTATTTGAAACCCAATTGCGAATTCACTATTGAGTACAGAGCAACGCTATTTTTATCATATGTCAGCAGGGGCTCTAGGACTGATTGGCCTCGGTTTCTATATTCGAAAAGAGTTGCAGAGCTCCTATACGGGGACATTAACAGGTGCCCAGAACAAGCAGAGATTTCGTTACACGACAGTTTATGACCTGAATCTAAACGCACAGTACACGTGCCTCTGGAATTTTCGCCTCCATCCAAAATGCGACCGCCGCGGCCGGGATCGAACCTGCGTTTTTTTTTGGGGTGGCAGCCGAGTACCGTAGCCACTACACCACCACGGCGGACTGATACTTAGTATTGGGAAAAGACGCACAGCCTGCGGGTGTGCGAATTACGAAGCGCAGCTATGGAGAGCGTTTGAACATCGTCGTGGCGGCCGCATTTCGATGGGCGTGAAATCTTGGACTGATCGGCCTGTAGTTCCTCAAGTCTTTAACATCTCCCTTCTTATGTAATAATAGAATATTTGCGTTTTTCCAGCTTTCGGGTACATTTGAAGTTTTGAGGCATTGAGTGTATAGTGTCGCGAGCTTTCCAGTTAGGATGTCTCCGCCATCTTTGATCAAGTCGGCGGTTATGCCGTCATCTCCAGCCGCTTTTCCGCGGGACATGCTCTGTAATGCTTTCCTAACTTCGTCCGCAGTGACGCATGGGATTTCGTAGTCCTGCTCGGCATTTAATACACTCATGGTGGGGAGACTCGTATTTGAGCTGTATAGTTCGGAATAGAAATCCTCGGCCACTTTGGTTACGCCACTGAAGTTAGTAACGATGTTGCCCTGCTTATCTTTCACTGCATGCATTATCTTCTTTCCCGCATAAAGCTTCCTTTTGGTTGTTTTGATGCTGACTCCTTTTCTGACGGCTGCTTCTATTTCTTTCACGTTATGGTTACGTACGTCCCTGACTCTACTATTACTGATGAGCTTAGATAGCTCGGCGTATTCTATCTTGTCTCTTGAGTTAGTTATTCTCATCTGTTGGCGTTGCTTGATTAGATTTTTAGTAGACACCGAGAGTTTACTCTTAACATGTCTTGGTGCTTTGCCCCCTACTTCGATTGCTGTTTCGGTAATCAGATTAGTAATGTCTTCGTTCATCTTCTCTATATCCTCATTATCTTCCTGTCCTAGAGCCTCATACTTGTTCTTAAGTGCAATTCTAAATTTTCTCTTTTCGCCCTGACGCTATCGGGGTTGGCCTGTTTCCGTGTGATTAACTTTGTCCTTGTTCGCTTTAGATTGAGGGATATCTTCGCCCTTATTAGTCTGTGGTGACTAATTCTAACCTTATTAACCACTTCTGTGTCTTGTACTATACCTAGATCAGTTCACATTATTAAATCTATTTCGTTTTTAGTTTCTCCGTTGGGGGTTTTCCACGTCCATTTCCTATTCTTACGTTTCTTGAAGAAAGCATTCATTACACGGAGGTGGTTTCTTTCGGCGAATTCTACTAGCATTTCCCCTCTGCTATTCCTATCTCCTTCTCCGCAATTACCGACGGCACGTTCTCCTTTTAGTTTCCAATTTTCGCGTTGAAGTCCCCCATAACAATCGTATATTGGCTGTGTACCTTGTTCATTGCGGTTTCTACATCCTCGTAGAACTGTTCTACAGCCTCGTCACTCTGGTTGGTCGTTGGTGCGTAACTTTGTACTAGCTTTAGTTGTATCTCCTATTTAATTTTATCACGAGGCCTGCTACCCTTTCGTTGATGCTATAGAATTCTTCGATGTTACCTGCTCTGTCTGTGTATAAGGAACCCCACGCCGTATTCGCGCTTCTCTGGTAGTCCTCTGTAGCAGAGAACGTGTCCTTCATTAAGCGATAAGTACCCTTCTCCTGGTTTCCTAACCTCGCTAAGGCCAATGATATCCCAATTAATACCCCTTATTTCTTCTAGTAGTTCAGCTAATCTGGATTCGCTTGAAAGGGTTCGGGTGTTAAGAGTCGCTACGCTTAATTTCCAATGACGGCCTGTCCGAGTCCAGAGGCTCTTTGAGTCTTTTGTTCCCATACCCGTGTGGTCGCATCCGTGGCTAGAAGCTCCGTTGTTGTCGTCGTCGTAGGTCCAGGATTTGGTTGGTCCGGGGGACAGACACTCCCTCCAACAGATGGGGGGACGAAATCAAGAAATTCGCAGGCATCAAATGTAATCAGCTCGCGCAGGACAGGCAAGGATGGCGAGGATTGGGAGAGGCCTTCGTCCTGCAGTGGACATAAAATTGGCTGATGATGATGATGATGATGATGATGATGATGATGATGATGATGATGATGAAATCTTGGAGGCCCGTGTATTGTGCGTTGTCAGTGCACCTCAAAGAACCTCACGTTGTAGAAATTTCGTAAGCCCAGCACATCGTCATCTGTCCTAATGATATCTTGGTTCTGGGGCATAAAACGCCATAAATTATATATTGGAGTGTTTCAAGTTCTCCTAATATTAACGTAAGGCAGAATGTACCGTAAGTAAAAGGCATCTTGCGCAAGTGGTAGACAGCACAAAGACAACACCGAGACGCACAGAAAGGGCGCCTTTTCTGTGCACCAGTGCTGTTTCTTTCTTTTCTTTTTTTTTTACTGTGCTGTCTACCACCTTGCACCAGATACCGTTTAGAAACGCGAACCAACTCGGCAGCAAGAAGTTCTAACGGTACATCTCAGTGGTGCATAGAAATTATCACCGTTTTAACTGATTTTTTTAACACATCAGCTCAGACTAGTTTACATGAAATTGGCGGCGAGGTCTGCCAGGCTAACACCGCTTGTAGCCACAACACCACCACTACTACTACTACTACTACTACTAGTACTACTACTACTACTACTACTACTACTACTACTACTACTACCACTACTACTACTAGTTTACATGAAACTGCTGAGAAGACAGGACTCGCACTGACAAAGAAGACTGACAAGCGCAGATTATCAACTGCATTTGTTAGTAGCAGAATGAATTGGTTGTTGGGAAACGCTCGGGAGCATGGAAATGTTTTATTAATAAGCTTGCTTTTTTTCTTCAATCCGCAGGAGATGTTGGCCTACGGCATGAGCTGTGTCGTCGGTTCATTCTTTATGTGCCTGCCGGCAGGTTCATCCCTGTCCAGGTCCGTCGTCCTCAAAGATGTTGGCTCTAGGACACAGGTACTTATATCTTAGACACCTTCAGCAATCTATGACTTCCTTGTTGGGAACCACTTCACTTTGTCGCTTCCCCTTGGCCTTAATAAGAACCACTGCTGCTTCTTCGTAGGCGAGAAATGCAATATCAATAAAAATAATTAACGTTTTTTGTTTTCATGTTGAAAAATAGCGGACAGCATTAAAAGCTACGGTGCAGCTTCAGGAGGATCCTGCTCAATTACTATACTGTTGACAGCAAGTCACTGCGAAAGCGTCTAGCAAAGTGCGACACTTCAAATAGGGGAAGACTTCAGAGAAAATACACTTTAGAACGAAAAAAAAAACTGAATATGCATACATATTTATACATAAGCGAAGGAAAACAACCACATAAACTATACGTACATACGTTCTTACACACGTGCACACGTACACACGTGCACACGTACACGCGTACACACGTGCAGTAGCATGTAGTGCATGTCCATATACATAGATATTTATATATAAGGAAAGAGAAACATTCATTTATAAATATAGACATACAATATACGCACACATACAAGACACACAAGACACACTATCTAGTGCAAGGCTTACAATTCACGTAGCTTTTTCAGTGCTAGTGTTTTTTTTTCTAAATGGAGCAGCTCTCGTTTCAAGGTAGCGTCTTGGTCTCTGATCGCATGGCACGTGTGGACCACTAGGCGATGTCTTGAAATGCATGCATTGCCGGAAACTACCGTTGCCCTGGATGACTATAGATGCTGTTGCTGCTTTCATTGCGACCACTTAGTGCGAAGCAACACAGACAAATATGCATCCGAATGTTTGATCGATCTTCGATCAGCCATAACATAATACCAGCAACGTCGTTTATATCTTTTGTAGAAAACATGCGAAAATAGCGCGCACTATGATTCAGAGCTAATAGGGTATAGATTCAGCTGTTAGTGAATGGTTTTACTTGAGCCGTCTAATAATAATAATAATAATAATAATGAGCCTAAGCACCGTCTTTAACAGGAACGTTTCGTTGCCCTCAATGAGCATAAGTTATTTCTGCGTTCTGATGGCATGAAGGCGCCGAAATGGCGGGGCTTGCATCAGCGTGAAGTGTGATGTTCAGGGTTGTATTTCTGACAGACGCTGTAGTGGCCAAGGTAAAGGGTCGTATACTGTGACATGGTGAAATGTGTCGGGCATGGACACTACTCACAAAGTCGCAGACAAAACGGCAAGCTTTAAAGCCTACTATTTTCCGTTTTAACTTCTGCAACAGTGCATTGTGAAGGGCGAAGAAGTGTACTTGATAAGTGACATGGACAATGTTGTAATGCGTGCGTAACACTGAAGAGTTGCTTCGCCTATGTAGTCCCGATAACTCGTTCAACTTCCTGTTTAAATTATGCGCTGGATCGATAGCCAAGGACTTGAAATAATTTTTGATGAGTCAGTACTCGAAACTTCGCTCCCTGACGACCGAAAAAAAAAGATATTGTGACCCCTATTGACAAGTCCGGCCTGAGAACTGACGTTTGAAACTATCGTTCGACGTCACTCATATCCGTTGCATGTAAAAATAGTGGCGTATAATCGGCACACGAGCATCGCTGCTTGCTTGATTACTCATTCTACGATTACGTCATGCCACCATGGACTTAGTAAAGTGTTTTCTTGTGTTACAGGATTGTTATAATTTACAAATGACATTACTTTTGCTTTACGTGAACGGCGTTGGAATGAATGTATCTTTCGCGACTTAAGGAAAGAACTGGGCACGGTACTTCATTTACTGCACATGGACAAAAAGCTGAGATATAAAATTGCTTCAACTATTGTCCCATGGCTAAAGAATATTTTAGAGTGCACCGGCACCTCGTCGTTCTATGCGTGGTTCACTCGCGCCCAGAAGTTCCATCTGTTGTGCCGAACGGCTCAGTGCAGAGTTGCTTGCTGTTTCTGTAGTATATTAATGATTTGGCAAAGCTTTGGAATCGTAGAGGAAGCTTCTTGCAGATCACTTTGTGGTTTATAGGGAGACAAGCAGTGTGGGAAATATGAGCCTGATTCAACAAGGCGTCTATATAATTACCAAATTGTGCACTAGGTGGGGCAGGCAGGTAAACCTCCCTATAACTGCCAATATGGTATTCAATCGAAAAAGGGATCCTTTAAATTTCTCCTGCACCTTGAATACCATTTCACTTGCTAATGTAATGGATTTTGAATACCGAGGTGCTTGGTACACCCCACAATTAACGTGGCAGAAAAAAAATTAAGTGTTGTTAAGAAGTAATTATGAAAAACAAAGGGTTCAATACCAGGTCCTAATGTTATGAATATCCTTCCAGACAGAGTAGATTTCAAAACTAGTAGTGCTTCCTTAAAATACACGCAATAACTTAGTAAAAAACCCAGGACATCTCCACGAAGTGTATCATAAAGAGTGGGCGAAGCACTGGGGATCGTTCTGTGTCACCGTAAATCACCCGTGACATTGCCCACTCACACATGTAAATGAGTGACAACGCGTGTGTATATTTACTCACGCGTTGTCATTCACGCTCCTGGTCTTTATGTGGCTTCTGCGCTCCCACGTCGTAGATCTTGCAGAGTTCCGGATTACCTTTAGTTAACGCGCACGCTGAGAATCTTTGCTGTTCAACTACGCACAAGAGAAATATCTCACCGGCACTGCATTGCAGGTCACGATCGAGTGCCTATAGGTATGGGGTGGCCGGTGAACGGTTGTGTAGCGTGAACAGTCGGTTTTTAAAGACGATAGCCTTTCGTGGGATACTTGAACGCAGAAATTTTGGTCTGTCTGTTCGTTTGTCTGTCACAGGATTCAGCCACCCAGCCAAAGCTTAAGCACTTGCCTAACGCCCAGCCATCTTGAACTGGTAGCTGCGTTGATACTTGTGAACATCGTCGATCGAAAAGCAAATATTACGCACATCTGAGGTGCAACATCATCATCATCAGCGTGTATACGCCAACTGCAGGGCAAAGGCCTCTCCCATGGATCTCCAATTATCCCGGTCCTGTGCTAACCGGGCCCCAATTTATCCCCGCAAACTCCCTGATCTCATCTGCCCACCTAACTTTCTGCCACCCCCTGCCACGCCTGCCTTCTCTGCGAATCCACTCTGTTACCTTTAATGACCAACGGTTGTCTTGTCTTCGGATTACATGGCCCGCCCACGCCCATTTCTTCTTCTTAATTTCTATTAATATGTCCCTAACAAGCGTTTGTTCCCTAACTCACACCGCTCTCTTCTTGTGCCTTAAGGTTACACCTAACATTTTTCGTTCCGTAACTCTCTGCGTCGTCCTCAATTTAAGCTGAACCCTCTTAGTTAGCCTCCAAGTTTCTGCTCCGTAGGTGAGTACCGGTAAGATGCAGCTGTTATACACTTTCCTCTTCAGAGACAACGGTGAGCTGCCATTCATTATCTGAGAATACTTGCCGAATGCACTCGACCCCATTATAATCCTCCCAATCACCTCAGCCTCAGGATATATAACTTAGTACTTCCAATGCCTCGTCAGCTATCTGAGATCGCTGTATTCGCCCAAGGCTGTTGAACATTACGTTAGTTTTCTGCATACTAATTTTCAGGCCCACAGTTATACTTTGCCTGTTAAGGTCAGTAATCATGCTTTGTAATTCATCTCCCGAGTTACTTAACAAGGCAATATCATCAGCAAACCGGAGGTTACTCAGGTATTCCCCATTAACCCTTACACCCACCTGTTCCCAATCCAGCGTTCTAAATACTTCTTGTAAACATGCTGTGAAAACGTTGGAGAGATTGTGTCCCCTTGTCTTACGCACTTCCTTATAGGTATGTTGCTGCTCTCCTTATGGAGGACTATGGTAGCTGTGGAGCCATTGTAGATGTCTTCCAGTAGTCTTACGCAGTGCTCGTCTACGCCCTGATTCCGCAATGCCTGCATGACTGTTGAGGTATCGACCGAGTCAAATGCTTTCTCGTAATCTATGAACCCTATATATAGGGGTTCATTAAACTCCGCGCATTTCTCTATCACCTGACTGATAGTGTGAATATGGTCTACTGTTGAGTATAGTCTTTACGAAACCCTGCCTTGTTCCTTAGGTTGACTGAAATCTAAGGTGGCACAAATGCTGTTAGTGATTTCCTTGTAGACGACTGACAGTAAGCTGATCGGCCTGTAATTTTTCAAATTCTTTCTGTCGCCTTTCTGATGGATTAGGATGACGTTCGCATTCTTCCAAGATTCCGGTGTTTTCGCAGTCATTAGGCACTGCGTATACAGGCTTGCCAGTTTTAGGGGCGATGCTCCTCAAGGCGTAGGCTTGTCTGCCGTAGTTGTCCGTCGTAGCCACTTCGTCCTCCTCGAACGCTGGCACGCGCTCTTGTGTCACGAGTTCACGCCGGTTCCTCTTCGTCGCCTCGAACGCTGGCACGCGCTCTTGTGTCAGGAGTTCACGCCGGTTCCTCTTCGTCTACTCCGGCATCACTCAGTTTCGGTTTCGTTTCGTATTACATCACAATACCCCCAGTTTTAAGTAGTTGTTCACAACTTTCCTAGAAGGCAGAAGATGCGAAACGAATACCACAGTGTTCTAGAGAAGTCAGTTTTCTTTCCATACAGCACGAAGCATTGCTAAATTAATCCGAACTCGGCACGATTTACGATGAACCTCCGGAGCTTCGCCCACTCATCATCATTCACTCCGTGGATATGCGTGGATTTTTCTTCCAGTATAATCTGCCCACCATCTTTTAACAGATCTGCTGTTATCTGATCCTCACCGGGTGCCTTTCCCGCTTGCACCTCTTTCAATGCTCTCATTACTTCCTCTGTCAGTACTGGTGGAATGTCAGCCTCTTCTAAACTGCTTCCCCGTTCACTATTCTGGTTATCGCGACTACTGTAGAGATCTCTGTAAAACTCCTCGGCTATTATCATTATCTCATCCCTATTCGTGATCACATTGCCTTGCCTGTCTCGTAATGCATACATGTGATTTTTGCCTATGCCTGGACGTCTCTTCGCCGCTTTCAGGCTCCTTCCGTTCTTTAGGGCATGCTCAATCCGCTCCATATTATGCATTCGTATGTTGGCTGTCTTACGCTTATTGATTAACTTCGAAAGCTCCGCTAGAATCGAGGTCCCTCGCAACATCAATACGCAACATCAACACGTAAGAATTACGTTGTGTGTTCCTTTACTAGAAAATACATAGATACGTACTTCTAAAGACCCTAGTGTTTGTTAGGCGTGCCTCAAAATGAGACGCTATGAATGAAAAAGGCCTCTGCCGACTATTTGCTGCAACCATTTGGCAGTTGCCCAGGGATTCTGCAGAAGCTCATGTTTCCCGACGGCGCTGCCCGATGGCGTCGATATCTCACGCAGCGTAGTACGGCCGGCAATAGACTATCGTCTTTCGACGACATTTCCAGCGAAGCACGCAGATATGCGGCCAATTTTTTTCAATCAAGAAACTCGGCTAGCAGACGCAGCCTGCGTCGGCGTCGTCTCTCGCGGGTGAGAGCGCGCTCGCGTTCCTTGAGAGCTGGTACAGATGATGATGATGATTGTGGTTCACTTGAGGATCTGGATTTTGTAGTGCAGCGTACCCTGGCGTACTCTTTGTATCATGTATTGTGCTGTCATAACTTTGTTGATGTACACTTAAAGTCGGTTTTTTACACAGGTGTTTCGTTTTTCGTTGCGCAGGTGTTCAGCTTCTGTTTCGTTTTTATGTAGCGTGATAGACGCAGACGACGAAAAGGCTAGGCCCTAAGGAGCATCGTCCCTACTAATCAGGTGGACTCGGAAGGGACATTAACTAGTGCCTTTTCACTGCGGGTGCTGCGTTGGTGGACAAAGACAAGAGCTCTTCCCTTCTGCACAGACGGAGACCTTCTTTCTAGCTTTCTTTCATTTAATTCCTTCTTTCTTTCTTTATTTCTTCCGTTCTTTCTTTCTTTCCTTCTGTCTTCCTATATTGTCCTTTGCGTATTCCCTGTCATGCACCAGTGTGCGTAGCGGGTTTAGTGTAAGAGCATTATCCATCTGCTTGACACTCACCGACTTTAGAAGACAAGGCGAGCCGCTAAAGTGCTCCGCTTTTAACACGTAAACAACGTATTCGCAAAGGGCGGGCAAAATGTTGATCTTTAATCGCAGTAACTGCCGAGCTTTCAGTCCGTCTATACGTTAGCTGCTATACAAAACGGCTGTGAGGTCCGTCCTAGAGTACGCTTGTGCATTGTGGGACCCTCGGCTTCACGTGGCGTTAACAAACTTGAGAGTGAGTGAATGAGTGAAATAACTTTATTTTGTTCACAATAGATGCGAGCGAACTGAACGGCACTCGGCTAGGTCCACTCGTGGACCATCAGATCAAAGCTGACGGCCCTCTCGCGAGCCATGTGGACGAACAGGATTTGGGAGGTCCGGTCTTGAGCCTTAATTAGCTTTATTATTTTGTCTTGAGTGAAAGGGGGACCTGCAAAGGCACAGCCCCGCAAGCTCGAAGTGTCTGCATAACCATCACACAGGGGGCAGTTCGGGCTTGGGAACTGTTTTGTGTACATAGTGTGGGGGCACACTGTGTACTTGAGAGGCCACAGAATCTAGATGCAGTGTACATGGCCAGAGAAGAAACTTAGTTTTAGCGCAAGCGAGCCAACTAAGAACTTAAACGGGATAACCTAGTTCTGCAACGGAGAAAGCTGCGTCTAATATTGTTTTTTTTCATATCACATATTATGTTGCGATTAACACACAAAGGGACAGGTATATAATATCGCCTCATTACCGGTCACAACGCATGAAACACGAGCTAAAACTTCGAGAAGTTGAGTGGAGGACAGAACTGCATTAAAAATCGTTCTTTCCCAAAACTATCCCAGAAGGGAATAGGTTTTGTTTTTTGACCATTTGAAGTCACTCTCTTCTTGATTTGATCTTTTTGTTATTGTATTGCCCAGGTATACTTATTACGTTTTTGAAACTGTGGCATCCATTATTGTTCTTATAGCTTTATTTTTAATTGGCTGACACGTTACGCACAGGACAAATATAACTATATTTCCTCTATTAAGTCAAAGCCCTCTTGAGATGGCATAGCTTTGCAGTTTTCTTTGAAATTCTTTTATAGCCTATGTAATACGTATCTGTTTTAAATACGCTGTAAGTTGCTAGTACCGCGTTGTTTGTCTTTCCTTCAACCTTACGCTCTGTAATAAAAAATCTGCTGTTTAAGCTGACTGCAGAGCCCGCCGCCACTCCCCCTTTTTGACTCTAGCGCATTTTGGCGCTGTGGGGAGAGAATAAATAAATAAATAAATAAATAAATAAATAAATAAATAAATAAATAAATAAATAAATAACACGAGGTTTCTGATTGCACGAAATGGGTACCAGCGAAGCGCTCGCACGCGTGCTGTCTGAGCAGGAAATAAGAGTAGCACACAAGCCAGTTTCCACGCTTGGCCGTTTCTTTCCGCGCCCGAAAGACAGGCTGCCAAGGGAGAGAGCGCAAGGTGTGATTTACTCCATCCCTTGTTCAGATTGCGGCGCGTCGTACGTGGGAGAGACCAAGAACTTCCCAGAGAGGCTACGACAGCACAGGAACGATGTCCGCAAGTTCGACAAAGGAGTGCATTAGCTGAACACAGCGAGGTGCACAACCACCGCATCGATTTTGACAACTCCCGCGTCCTCGACTTGGAAACCAGTTTTCACGAGCGGCTCTTTGTGGAATCATGGCACATTCAGGCGACACCTGGAAACGTGAACCGGTCTGCAGGTGCAATGCCAAGTGTCTATTTTAGCGGACTCCGGCACCTGGTTCAACACTAGCATGACCCCCCCCCCCCCCTCGGCTTGAAGAACCGGAAAAAAAGAGAAAGTGAGAAAGGAAGGAAGAGAGAAGAAAGCAGGGCCTTATAAGCACTGCTGCTGTCTGGTGCCCTCCAGTCACCCCTGAAGAAGGGTCCGAGTGGGACCCGAAACGTCGGGTTTTTTCATCTTTAGAAGTAAATTTTACTTTTAAATGATTATAATTTGGTTGGTGTCCCCCTGTTTTCACCTTTAATTTCGTCCCAACCAGACAGATCTCTGTCAAATGTTCACCTTTAAACCTTGAAATGGTAATAGTAACAACCCATGGAATATGAATGTATAGGATTTCGTACTATCTTCGTAGCTTGCACACGCAGACTGCTCTTCGAATTTTTATGTGAGAGTTAGTTCATTGGCATTTTAAAGAACTTCGCTGGTGCTGACTATGACTAGCCTGACTGCCACCTGTATGTTATATATATTATATATATAGTATCTGGTAGAAAAAGTCTAAGCAAAGGCGCAACACTGCAGGGGCATATATGCACCCGTAATGATTCTTGGTTGTAGTAGGAAAATGCATGCCAGTGGTCGTTCCCTTACATAGCGTACAGGTTATTAATAGATGCTCCAGTAAAGCAGGCTAATTATACTTGTATTTTCTTTCTTCAGGTATCTGGCCTTGTATCAAGTGTGTTTGTCGCACTGACGCTGTACGCCTTTGCTTCTCTGTTCAAGCCAGTGCCTGAGGTAAGACACCATCTCAACATAATTTCCGTTGCTTTTTTACCGGTGGGGGCAAATTTAAAAGGGCACTGACACCAAAATTTCGCTGCTGAGATACACTGCGAGATCAATTTTCGTGGACAAGCACATGCCATCTACCAAATCTCAACGGTGAACACTGCGCCGAAGGCAATTTAAATGAATATTGAAGTTTGCATGCGCAATCAAGCGCTAGACGCCGTACCTTGCGACATCTCCAAAAGCAAAGGTCACCCGAAGAGGACCCCCAACTTCTGCGGGACCACAAGGGCAGCAGTAATCAGAGCCTTATATGGGGAGAGTCCGGCGAATGAGCGGGGCAGTGACGTCGCGGCACGGCAATGACGCCGTACATGTCACCGCCAAGCCTCCGCTCCGGCGCCGTCCGCCATATAAGTCTATCCGCGTGGCGGGCGCGCGGCTGAGGTTATGTCCGCGCTGTTCATTCGTGAAATCTAGCGCTGCTAAACGAATTGGGAAACCGAATTTGTGCAAGCACATTGTTATATAAGTTTAATGAAGAATATGGATAGAATATATACGCAAACCCGGCGTCACACAGAAAGACTCGTGTACCTATACAAGATTTTTCACAATAAAATAGGGATAGAAAAGGACCATTTCATTGATCCTGTAAATAAGCGAATCACACGCTCTCATCACTCAAAAACACTACGGGACTATAACTGCCGAACAAAGGTATTTCAGAACACATTTTTCCCACGAGCGGTAAGGGAATGGAATCAGCTCCCAGCCGATGTCGTGGAACGCACGACCACAGCAGATTTCACTCTGACACTTAAGGCTCATTTGTCGACTGTTTAAATCTTTGAATCTACTGATTTATTCTGTTAATGTCCGCTTGTATATTTCTATCTGTATGTTATTTTTTTTGACGATACATAAATTCAGTATCAGTTACCTTATATGCGACAAAATGCGCATATTCTTTCATGCCATGTGCACTATGCGTTAGTAGTATTTCGAATATAATGGTTACAGTGCAGTTATGTAGTATTGTGATTATCGATGTAAGTGTTGATATTATTGGTACTCAGTATGTAGAATGCCGCTATCGCTTTCTTGTTCTTTGCGTAGTATGTATGTATTCCTTTTGTATGTATTTGTATGTATTTATCTTTCTATCCCCACTCCTGCTTACAGCCTTCTTACATTACATGTGTCCAAATCATTAGAAACTGACTTCTAGAGTTGTGTACGCCGATTCGAGTCCACGACGTTTTATAATCGTGCTGTGCTTTTAGAGGGCAGCTCTTAGGCGCCCGTTCCTGCAGTTGTTCGACATCGCCGTTAGCGTCGTCGGCGTAACAGATCGAGCGAACGAACACGAAAGACAGCGAAAGCGGATTCTGTCGATATCACTGGCCTCTAACATTGCTTTCTTCCTCCGTCTCGCGCGCTCGCCCTTAAGTCAGAGCTCGTGCACATGCAGGGCTGTGCCCCGCCATGGTGGCCTAGTGGCTATGGTCCTCGGCTGCTGATCCGAGGGTCGCGGGATCGAATCCCGGCTGCTGCGGCTGCATTTCGATGGAGGCGAAATGTTGGGGCCCGTGTGCTGTGCGATGTCGGTGCACGTTAAAGAAACCCAGGTGGTCGAAATTTCCGGAGCCCTCTACTACGGCGTCTCTCATAATGAGAGCTGGTTTTGGGACGTTAAAACCCACATAACAACATGCAGGGTTGGCGGGTGCGCTGTGTCTTGCTTGTCGTGACAGGGATGCCGATGTCGGCGTTTCGTTTGGTTCGCGACGCCTGCAGTGCACAGAGTGGTATGCATAGCACTCGAGCAATGGTAGTTTCTGTGGCAATATATAGCGAATGTTCCAATGCGAATAGCCAGCACTTCAAACACAGTTGGCGTTGCCTCAATACAAAGCTGCGCTCGGAATTGCATGAGGGAGTATCGTAATCATCCGTGACATTTCGTGCTATGAAGACCTGTGTGTTTGCGTATATATTGGTTTGTTTCCTTGATTAATTTTTTGAAGCTTAGGTTCAATAATAACGACGCTTGGTAATGTTTCTGACGCTGAAGATGTTTAGTATGGTTCGGCTGGCGTTGCTCTGCACAGTGATCTCGTGGGATGTTTTTCGACCCTGCAATGATGCTCGCTCCGAACTTGGAGTCGTACTGTTGAGTGTACTATATATAGCACTGATTTCTTTATTTGCTTCGGGAGCGGAGTACCGACGAGTGCGCAAGATTACTGCAGCCAGAAATCGGATCTCCCAAGCTCGCACTTTTAACAGTACGGAGGTGTTCATGCAAGCAACGCCTTAGACGCTTTATGTAAAGCGCATAACACGGAGCAGTTGGCCGGTGTCCATTTGCTGCGTCTGATGAAACTGCTGCGCCTGAAAAGGTGTCGTCGCTTCTTTTCCTTGAGACGCCTAAAAAGGCGGAAACCCTGCCGCTGCTGTTTGAGCAGCCAACCGCGCAACAACAGCCCATCGCACGCAACAAATGCACGCATGAATGCGAGGAGCAGTCGCCATGAATACGCGCGCGAGACCACACGCGGCTTCACACAAGAGATTCGCAACATACGCGGACTCCTCAGCAATCGTGCAAATGCGGCGCACCGGCGTCTTGCCGTCGCGGCTTCGCAGCCTCCGCCAGACTCCGCGCCGCGCGTGGCCGCCACTGCCGCCCGCCGTCGCCTGCGAAGAGAGAGGGTTTAGATCTCGAAAACAGGGCGGGCGTTGGGGCAGGGCACGCAGAGCCATGAGAGCGGCAAGATGGAAAAATCGCCAAACTCCCCGGCTCTGGCATTGATGACGTCATGGTCACCATTGTCTATTCGAGGCGCCCGCGTTACTAAACTCCCTGCGAATACAGGCCTCAAGAAAATAGTGGCCACCCAACAACGACGATAGCAACAACGACAAGAACGCGCAGGACATGCGACAGCATGAATGAAAACGAGCACGCTTCGCATGTCGTGCGGAAGTGCGTCACAGTTATGTGTGCTCACTTGGTCGAACTCCTTTACCCCGATGCGAGCGCTAGATGGCGCCAGTTGCACCGGGCGTATTGTCGTTTTTGGAGCTCTCCCAAACCAAAACTGAATCTAGCCGGTAATTAACAGGCCGTAAATAATTATCTGTCATGTGTAGGAGCAACTGATGTGCCAGTGTTTTCGTCAACTGATCCTCAGCTACGTATTGGATAACAAAATCAAGGACGATCAGACGTAAATTTTTGTGTCAGCGCCCCTTCAAGCAGCAGATCACGCCAAGCGGCGTGTGAGCATTAGATGGACTTAAACTATATTTTTGGCGATCAAAGAAAAACGACTGAGACGACACTATCACATGCGCAAACACAGCACTTCAGCGGCTGTTCAATTCGAAACAGCTTTTCTCAGTTTTGCACTCACGCTGGTTACGGGAACTACGCGACACTCCAGACGCGCACCGTGATACAGGGCAGCAGCGGTCCGCTTTTTATATTCCGCATTAATGAATCGGCGAAATGAGATGGCCACTGCCACAGAAAGCGAGAATGACGGCCGCATTAACGTTTATAATTGTCATGAAGGTAACTCAGAAATCGTCAAATTTGAAATGTGTACTCTTTTTACGCACACATTTACTTTTGGTTATGTCCGCTTTGTATAGCAGGACTGATCAGCTCCAGAATGGGTTCACGACGGCGAAAAAAGGAAGCTTTATCACACTTTGCGTACAATTTCTCATTACCTAGTGGGGGTTACGTGCGAGAATGTTACGATGCTCAATGGATCTGACTACTGAGTCAAACGTGTAATTGGTGCCTGTGGAGGGTGTGATGATTGGCTTTGGTAGACACGGGTGTTTCTATTTCTGTTATGCGTCCGACCTGTGTTCTTGTTGGCGAAAAGTGAAAACGCCTTACATGGGACCGTCCTTGATTGGGGCTAACAGAGCAAGCATTCATTAACGGTATCCGTCATCACATAACGTTCGCATTTTCCCCGTGCTCTCACAAACTCATTTTGGGTTGGAACTTCCTCTCGTCAGCGTCCGCTCTAATCTCCTGCCGCCGGCGTGCACTACATATGAGAAAGACTGATCATTGCAGCGGGGGTATCGACGAGCAACGATTGCGTTTTTTTACAGCTGCGGATTCGCTAACTCCTCCCGGTCAAGAACAGCTCATCACACTGTCTTCTACAAACATTTTGAATGGCGACGTGTTTATCACTCCCTACGGTCGCTGTCTTGCCCGTGGAATTGCTTTCGCTTCCAGCCTTGTACGCTTCCAGGAAAACTCTGCAGCAGTCATGGGCTTGAACAGGACCACTGAGATAATCCTCCTACCTCAAGGATCAGAGGTGACCTGTTACGTAGATACCTAACCAATCTCTCTGGTTGCTCTTGACACCTCGTAAGCGCGGCCTCAACAGGGAAAATCTCCTGATTCATCTCTCTGCTTCCGCTATAAGCCCTGACTTAACCGCTCCCCAGCGTGAAGCTCTGCTGAAATTGCTCACGAAGCACCAGGCTTCCTTCGACACCAACACTTCATCACTGGGACAGACCTCCATTGCGTCTCATCGTATCGACACCGATGGTCAGGCTATTGTCCGTCGCCGTCCCTGCCGAGTCTCTCCTGACGAACGCAAACTCGTCGAGGAGAACGTCGCCGATATGCTCAAACGTAATATTGCCACGGGGATAAGAATAACCAGAGGAGTGTAGAAATTATATTTACAGAATATATACAAGGAAAGAGCCGCAGACAAGATGTACAGAGCATCAGCACGAGCGCTCCTCTGATCGTTGTCTTCATCTTCTTGGTGCATTCCTCCAGGCTTCGGCAGGATGCGTCGCTGACTGTGCGGAATAGCGCGTAACATAGAACCTCCGCCGTCGAGAGCGCCATCTCGGCGCTTAAGCAGCGGTAGCATCGTGTCCGACAATAGTGAGGTTTAAGTCGGGAGACGTGCACGACATCTGTGGAGGCACGGCAGAAGATCGGCTGTGCACCGGAGCGTGACGTCAGATCTACTGGCGCAGGACCTTCTCATACTGTGACGATACCTTACCACTGACCATACATGACGTCAGTGATGTGGTGCAGGACCTGGTAAGGCCCGGAGTAACGGGAAAGAAGCTTGGATGACAAGCCGACTAGCCGGCAAGGTGTCCATAGGAGGACCAGTGAGCCTGGAGAAAAATGGACGACTCTGTGGTGGCGGTCGTACCGAGCCTTCTGGGATAGCTGGGAAGCATGAAGGCGATCCCTTGCAATCTGGCGAGCCGTTGCAGCCCGAGATGCTGCATCGTGGGTGTAGTCTGTAAGAGGGCGCACAGGTGCTGGTAGGAGAGTCTCGAAAGGCAATGTGGGATGGCGGCCAAACAAGAGATAAAAGGGGGAGAAGCCAGCGGTGTCGTGGCGGGACGAGTTATATGCAAATGTTACATATGGCAAGGTGCTGTCCCAATCAGCGGTGGTCTGAAGAAACGTACATGGAGAGCATTGTGGTCAGTGTACGTTAAGGCGCTCAGTAAGGCCATTGGTTTGCGGGTGATATGCAGTGGTCAGTTTGTGACGTATTGAACACGAACGAAGAATGTCGTCGACGACTTTGGACAGAAATGAGCGTCGCGGTCGGTCAGCAGTTGTCGAGGAGCGCCGTGCGTTGAGAATAACGTCGTAAAGGAGAAATTCCGCAACGTCAGTGGCACAGCTTGTCGGTAGCGCTCGCGTGATGGCGTATCGCGTCGCGTAGTCGGTAGCTACTGCTATCCACTTGTTCCCATTCAGAGATGTTGCAAATGGTCCGATGAGATCAAGCCCGACGCGGTAGAACGGGACAGCTGGAATATGTATTGGCTGAAGAGGACCAGCTGGCGACGTGGACGGATGCTTGTGGCGCTGGCAGGACTCACAAGCAGCAACGTATCGGCGTACAGAACGGTGGAGGCCTGGCCAGAAGAATCGACGCCGCACGCGATCGTACGTGCGAGTTGCTCCAAGATGTCCAGCAGTTGGGGCGTCATGAAGCTGTTCAAGGACAGTCGAACGGAGTGTTTCAGGAATAACAAGTAGAAGCTCGGGCCGTCGGAGGTGGTGTTTCGTCTGTACAATGATGCCATCATGGAGCACGAACAAGTGTAGAGACGGGTCAGAGGAACGAGAACGCAGACTGTGGATAATGGACCGCAGATTGGCATCGCTGAGCTGTTCGCTGCGCATGTCGGTTAAAGTAGAGAGTGCGAAGACACAGGCGTCCGAATCGTGCGCTGACAAGTCGGGAGGGTCCACAGGATGGCGGGATATGCAGTCCGCATCCTGGTGCAGTCTGCCAGACTTGTAACTGACCTCGAAGCTGTACTCTTGCAGCTTGAGTGCCCTGCGACCCAGTCGGCCAGTCGGATAATTAAGGGGTACAACCAGCAAAGCGTGTGGTGGTATGTGATGACCGAAAACTTGCGACCGAACAAACAGGGCCGAAATTTGCCGACAGCCCAAACTAGCGCGAGGCACTCGCGTTCAGTGATAGAGAATTTGCACTCCGATGGGGAAAGAAGGCGACTGGCATAAGCGATAACGCGGTCTCGTCCTTGTTGATGCTGGGCGAGAACAGCGCCGATGCCATGTCTACTGGCGTCGGTGCGAAGTTCTGTGGGAGCTGAGGAGTCAAAGTGGGCCAAGATGGGCGGTAACGTAAGAGAAGTTGTCAGCGTGCGAAACGCATCGGCTTGGGCAGGACCCCAAGAAAAGAGCGTTTCCTTTTTTAGAAGTGCCTTAAGCGGACGGGCAATGTCGGCAAAATTCTTGAGGAAACGTCGCAAAGAAAAGGCCGACAAAGCTCCGTACGTCTTTAGTGGAACGAAGCAGAGGGAAGTCTTTGACAAGGCGAACTTTGTCGGGGTAAGGATGCACGCCTTCGGCACTCACAAGGTGGCCAAGCACAGTGATCTCGCGGCAGGCCAAAACGGCATTTAGCAGAGTTCAGCTGAAGGCCTGCTTGCCTGAAAACTTAGAGCACTGCCGACAGGAGGCTGAGGTGGCTTTCAAATGTCGGCGAGAACACGATGACATCGTCAAGATAACATAGGCACGTCGACCATTTGTATCCACGAAGTAGCGAGTCGATCATCCTTTCAAATGTGGCTGGGGCATTACAGAGACCAAAGGGCATTACCTTAAACTGGTAAAGTCCGTCGGGCGTAACAAACGCGGTCTTTTCGCGGTCTTTATCATCGACAGAAATCTGCCAGTATCTTGACCTGAGATCAATAGAAGAGAAGTAGGCAGATCCGTGTAGACAGTCGATGGCGTCGTCGATCCGCGGGAGAGGATAGACGTCTTTGCACGTTACATTGCTCAAGAGGCGGTAGTCCACGCAGAATCGTCCGCTTCCATCTTTTTGTAGCGTTAGCTACACTGGCCTAGCCAAGCCCGTTTCGCGCGGCACATCAAGAGCCGTGCTGCGCATGCGCAAGGATCAGTGATGTCACACAGCTTGCGCACCGGAACACCGGAGCCGGCACCTCTCGCGCACTCCGCCGCCGCCGCGCGCGACTCACCGCCGCCGGTCTGCGCATTCCAGAGGAGTGACGTCGTAGCCGTGGTAGACGCACTGGCGCCGGCGCGCGCTCGCTGTGCAGTCGCCGTCTGACACTGCGCTGGAGCCGCTGCGTTTCTGACTGGCGTTTGCCAGTCTTTGAAGGACATGTTTAACCTCGACTTAGCCAGTCTTCCAACTGCACAGACGACCCAATGGGGAAGCACCATTGATCTTGTCTATCAGAGACAGACAGACAACTCCGATTACTGTTCGAAACAAAAAGGTTGCGCGAAGAAAGACAATCACAAAGTGGGGTACAGGGACAAGCCCAAATACTGTGTTGGGGCCATAGAGACGGCAGCGTGTTACTTCACTGATCACCGAGCCGTCTTTGTGGCAATAGAGAAGCAACGTGACGTTGAGCAAAAATAAATATACATGTGCCACATAATACGTATACCGCATGTGTGTCATTGGAGCAGCAGTAAGCATGACAATCAAGCTAATCCTAGACAATCTAGACAACCAGGAAAGCTAAGAATAATCAGCTGAACCTTTGCTAACGCTACGTATATCCTGGCATAGCCGAGCTAAGCCACTGCAACATTTTTTTCTTGACAAGAACGACCGGCGATGCCCATGGGCTGCGCGACGGTTCGATGACGTCTTTGGTGAGCATCTTGTCCACCTCACGCTGTATTACGTTTCGCTCGGCATGGGACACGCGGTAAGGACGTCGTCGGATGGGGCTGGCTTATCCGGTATCGATCTTATGAGTGACCAGCGTTGGCTGCCCTAAAGGACGGTCCTCGAAGTCAAATATGTCGCGGTAGAACTTTAATATGCACCGCATATCTGCTGTCTGTTGTGGCAGGAGGTCAGACGCGTTCATCTGGTGATTATCACCGTCCACGGGAGAGGAAGAGGAAGGGGCCAAAGGTACAGAAGCATCGGTAACGAATGCAGAAACGGCGCAGTCATCGACAGGACAGATGTTAGCTAGAGCCATACCGCCTGGGATAAGTTGCGTGCACCAGCTGAAGTTCAATATGGGTAGCGATGTTCGATGACCCGTCATTCTAATCAGAGTGTGAGGAAGAGCGACGTTCCTCGCCAGTAAGACGTCGGTGATCGGAGTCAAGATGTAATCGCCATCGGGATGGGAGAAAAAGACCGCAAGTCCACATATGTAATAGCTTTAAGAGGTAGGCGAACGTATTCTACTGAGCACAAGCTCGGTCGGCGTGTATTAGGGACGTCACAGTAATACGGTAGGTCAAGCTGAAGCGAGCCCGTTCGACAGTCAATAAGGGCAGAATGGGCCGACAGGAAATCCATACCGAGGATAAGATCATGAGAGCAGTTCTCGAGCACGGCAAGTAGTACCCTTGTGGACCGGTCAGCAATACTTATTCCAGCAGACTCCATCCCTAGCACCGCGAACGTTCCCTAGCAAAAATTCTAATAGAGATTTGTATTAGTCTAATAGATTTTTCTATTAGTCTTATTAGTATTGTATTAGTCTTATAGGAATCTTTACTTGTCTTATAGGTGTTTGTATTAGTCTAATACATCGTTCTATTAGCCTTGCTAGTTTATATCAATATGCTCTATAAGACTTTTCGAAATTTGTCTAATGGATCTTTTCCCAAGCAAGGTAGCTAGGGCTTTATATAACCATTAAAACACAAAATTTGCAACTCAATAATCCTTTAAATAGCTTTATTAGTTTGTATTAGTTTACACAGTAAGAAATTTACACCCTTAAGGGTGTAAGTGAAGAACCTAGCGATGTATGATTTCTTGGCAATTTGGCAGTGAATATTTGGTGGGTTTAGATTAACAGATATGTGTGATGCACAGCTACCAGTTAACCTATACCTTGATTGGCAGATGTCCTGTGTATCCTTATTTTGTAATTGCGCATAACAGTAATTTCCCCACTGGCACTACATAGCAGGTCAGGAATCTGGAGTATATATACGGGACTGTGTGTACAGATGTGAAATAACACGTTCTCTGTTCTATATATCGGTTTGAAATGGTCGAGTGTGTATTTGCATGTGTGATGTTTCCGCGGTGTCTTGTTAGTGTGTAATGTGTGATCATAAATGCAGTTAAAATCAAATGCTGTGTCACTCACAGTGCAATTGCAAAGCATGCATTCTCCATTTTTGCTCTACACACAAAAAGAGTGTCGCCCATGAGCTTATTCCGTGCCCATGGGATAGGTCATTTACACCCTTAAGGGAGTTAAAATTTTATAGTGTGTATTAAGCTTCATGCGTCAAGGTTATTAGAACAATCGTATTATATTTTCCTATAAGTCTTGTACAAGCTATTAGTCTAATACTAATAAATTCTATTGGTGACAATAACCTCATAGGCTATTAGTTTCTCTATTAGAATTTTTGCTAGGGTTCCACCATCGGCGACACGAATGAGTGGCACTGCGGGTGGTGTTAGGACTTTCTTAAGGCGGCGGCGGAGCTCCGAATTCATCACTGATATTTGAGCGCCTGTGTCCACTAGAGCAACATATACGTCTCCCAGTTTAACGTCTATAATGTTCCGTCCGGTCTGCAGTGTAGTCAGAGGATTTGGCAGGCTAGTCGTCAATGCAGCATCACCTCCGGGAACTGCATCGCCTAGTTTTCCCGAGGAAGGCGTTCAGTCGGCGACGTAGAGCGGCGGAATTGGGGCGAGCGAGATTGGCGACGAGACAGCGGCGAGCGGGACTGGTGACCATGCGGCGATGGTGAGCGACGGTACGGCGTGGAGGAGACGTCGTCACCGGTGGCCTGGGGAGACTCGCGGTAGGGCTGAAAACGACCATGGTCCGTGTCGGGGCGGCGGTTGAATCCATACGGCTGGTGCCAGTACCACCGGCTGTTACAATAACGGGCCACGTGTCCAATGCGACGGCACTGGAAGCATATGGGGCGGTCATCAGCGGTCCCCCACTCGGCTGGATTGCGAGTACGGAACGGCGGCCTTTCACCCTGCGCGTACGAAAAAGGAGGACGGCGGTCGATCGGCCGGTAAGGAACTGCGGCACACATAGTGTCTAGGCCAGCATTGGAGAGCTCCTGATGCACGATAGCTTGGACTAGTGGAACCATCTGGGAACCGTGGTCACAAGTACGGGTGCACGTAGAAGCAGGAGACACAGCGTCAAGCTCACGTCGGACGATTTTCTTGACGTGTTCGGTCGGTAAGCGGCGCCGACGGCTCAGGTGCGTCTTCACACGACCATGTTGCTTCCGTGTTCCGAAGTCGAGCGAACCGATGGGAAATACGTCGACTTTTGGCGGCCTCAAAGCGCTTGCACTCCTGAATTATGGCATCGATGGTGTTGCAGTCTTTCCAGACTAGCAGATTGAAGGTGTCATCTGCTATGCCCTTTAGCACAGGTCCCACTTTCTCAGACTCCGCCATGCCGTCGTCGGCTTGGCGGCAAAGGGCGAGCACGTCCTGTATATAGGTCAGATATGACTGCCAACGTTTGTGCTCGGGATGCTAACGCCTTCTTTTCTGATGCCTTTCTGCCTGCAGACTTGCCGAACAGGGCACGCATCTTTTCCTTGCACGCATCCCAGCTCTCAATTTCTTCTTCGTTATTCTCGAACCACACCTCTGCTGTTCCCTTGAGATAAAATAAGATATTCGCCAACATGATCTTCTCATTCCAATGACTGTTCTTACTTGCACGCTCGTACATGGATAGCCAGTCTTCAATGTCGACATTGTCAGTCCCGCAGAACGTGCCTGGGTCTTTTAGCTGAGCAAGGACGACCGTTGTTCTTGCAGCCGCCTCGGTGGGTGCCGATTCCTCTTCCGACATTGTGCAGAAAGCCAAGCGTCGACCGCTGCGAAGCTCCGTTGTACCGTATGGGGTACCCAGCACCTCCACCAAAAATGCCACGGGGGTAAGAATAACCAGAGGAGTGTAGAAATTATATTTACAGAATATATACAAGGAAAGAGCAGCAGACAAGATGGCAGAGCATCAGCACGAGCGTTTCTCTGATCGTCGTCTTCATCTTCTTGGTGCATTCCTCCAGGCTCGGCAGGATGCGTCGCTGACTGTGCCGAATACCGCGTAACAATATCATACGCCCCTCCGCGAGTTCTTGGTCGTCTCCCGTTGTATTGGCACAGAAGAAGGACGGGTCGGTACGATTTTGTGTCGATTACCGCGGGCTCAACAAGATCACCCGCAAGGATGTATACCCCATGCCCCGTATCGATGACGCACTTGAGTTTTTACAAGGCGCGCAGTACTTATCCAGCCTTCACCTTCGCTCCGGGCATTCGCAAATTACAATGCACGAAGCATACAAAGACCGCTTTTTCTACTCCAGACGGTCTTTACGAGTTTAACGTAATGCCTTTCGGCTCATGTACTGCTCCCCCCACGTTTGAACGGATGATAGAAACAGTTCTTCGAGGCCTCAACTGGAAAAATTGTCTATGCTACCTCGACGATATTGTGCTGTTTTCATCGACCGTCACTAATCGTCCGCAATGCCTGGACGAAGTGCTCATGTGCCTTTGCAATGCCGGACGTCAAATAAACAAGAAAAAGGGCCGCTTCGCTAGGATTACTATCAAAGTTCCGGGTCATCTCGCTCGCAAAGACGTCATCCAACCCGACCAGGATAAAATTTCTGCCGTGCTCAACTTTCTACGCCCACTTCGGGCAAAAGAACTGCGCAGCTTCCTTGGCCTTGCGTCATATTTTCGACGTTTCATCCGGAATGTCGCCAGCATTGCCTCGCCCCTCCACAAACTTCTGTTCCTTCCATTGGAACGATGACTGCGAAGCCTCGTTCGAAGAACTGAAGCGCCCACTCACTGCGCCACCTGCTCTTCGTCACTTCGAGGACAATGCGCCCATATTGCTGCACACCGACGCTAGAGGACAAGGGTTTGTTGCCGTAGTACAGCAGCTCGTCCGCGAATTCTGCGAGAAGGTTGTCGCATACACAAGCCGCGTTTTGGCTTCAGCGGGAAAGAAATACTCCATAACCAAACAAGAGTGTTTGGCTGTTGTCTGGTCCATAAAAAAATTGCGTCCTTACGTGCACGGTCGCCATTTCACTGTTGTGACCGACCATCATGCTGTGTGCTATTTGTCAGCAATCCAAAACTTGTCCGGACGCCTAGGCCGTTGGATCCTCCGATTAAAAGCCTATGACTCAGATGTCATCTACAAGACTGGGAGGAAGCACCAAGATGCCGACGTTCTTTCACGCTACCCGTTGCCGCCATCAACGGAGCACATGACATCATCTCCTCAAAGTGACTGCGCTGAGGACGCATCGTCGATTATAATCATCCAACCACCCTTTCGTGATTTCTACGCAACAGCGTGCCGACTCTTACTGCAATGCCATCAGCGGTCGCCTTAGAGGTGTTTCCTTCCCGCCTAATGCCAGGCTACGAAACTTGCTCAAACTATTCAAGTTCGAAGATGACTACCCTACCGGGTTCCTGGTATACCGCGCTCTCTTCGCGCTGAAGTTCTGCAGTAAACATACGACGACCCCACGTCGGCCCACTTCGGTTACCACAAGATCCACGAGCTCATACGCAGCCGATTCTTCTACCCAGGCCTTTCCACGAGCACAATTACGCGAGGGGCCCCATGGCGCAGGTAAATGGCTATTAAGAAGAAGCTTGCTGCTTACGAAGCAGCGGCTGAAGGGACTGAGGCTGTTTCAGCGTACCGGGTCAGATGGTCGGCAGCATTGACGATCCATCGGTTGCCGTCAGTAGTGGTTGGGAGAGGTCCGAAAAGGTCAAATTCAACGATGAACAACGATTCTGCTGGACAAGGAAGTGGTTGTGAAGATCTGACCGGGGCAGTAGAAGGTCGCTTGTGGTGCTGGTAAAGCAGTGCTCCCTCGTGCGCACTTTGCCAGCACGGCAAGCGTCCTTCTAATGTATATTAGGAAGAGACACGCTTCCATGACTGAACTTTGGGGGACGCCTGAAGTGAGAGGAAGGGGTTCAGATGGGCACTGATCTGAATGGACAAATTGGGAACGATTAGTTATGAGTTATTTATCCATTGAAATTACATGAGGGTCTAAGCTCAATAATCATAGTTTCATAGGCACCATGTCAAGAGCTTAGTCTAAAGAGATGGCATCTGTTTGAACGTTGTTATCAAGATTAATAGAGTTTATGGAGGAAGATTGCTAGTTGTGTTTCACAAGAAATCCACTTTCGAAAACAGCGTAGAGAGGGATGAAAGAACCTTACCGAGTATAAGAGGGAATGATATGCGAGTACATGACATGTTTCATGATTTCGCAAGGTAGACTAGGTAGTGAGATGGGGCGGCAGTTTTAAGGGGATCTTCGCTGCTACATTCTTTGAAGAGTAGAATGACCTTCCCCACCTTCAGTCATGTGGTGCGGCACCTGTAGACAATGAATGAGAAAATAACAGGGTCACGAATGTCGCAGACATGTGCATCGTGTTCACTAGAATCTTGGAATTAATTTCATCTACGCCTGAAGAAGTACACAGATTGCTTTTTCTGTCATTGTCGTGCGCTGTTACAATTTAGTATGTACCAATGAATCAAGAGTTGCATCGCAAGAATTTGTTATTTATAAGGACATGGCGTCTCTTTCCTTTTCAGTGCGTCCTCGCTGTGCTTATTATTGTTCTTTTACTTCCGATGGTGTTCAAGCTGCGAAACCTTCCGAAACTTTGGATGGTTAGCCGATCTGATTCTGTAAGTTGTGCCGAACTTTTTATCCTTTTAACTATGTCCCTAGACGTGGAGCTGATCCATTGCTCCATACTGAAGTCTAACGCCCAGCACGAGACAACCGGAGTGCAAGGCGAAGCGACACACGCACTTGTTGTGTGCGTCGTGTCTTCGCCTTCCACTCCAGTTGCGTCGTTGTGGGGAGTTGTTACACTTTAGTATGAGTCGATACCAACTCTCTCAAGTTACCGTTTTATTGTAATCTATTGAATTCTCTGACATCAAAGAAATGGACCCGATTGGTTCCTATATAGCTTTCGTGATATTTTTTAATACTTAATGGAGTGGTTGGGCATATTTTGCGACTCACACTTATTTTACCCCCTGTGGCGTCTTACGAGGACTATTTTCTTTTCTTATATTCTTTTTCTCTATAAGGTCCTACACGTCGTGAAATCGAAACCAAGGTAAACTTGAAAACTTTCATCCCCGCCACGGTGGTCTAGTGGTTATGGCACTCGGCTGCAGATCCGAAGGTCGCGGAATCGAGTCCCGGCCGCGGCTGCTGCATATCGATGGAGGCGAAATGTTGAGGCCCGCGTGCTGTGCGATGACAGTACACGTTAAAGAAGCCCAGGTGGTCAAAATTTCCGGAGACTTTACTACGGCGTCTCTCATAATCAGAGCTGGTCTTGGGACGTAAAACGCCAGAAAGGAAGAAGCTACCTTGTCGGTGCTCCGATTCAGCCATGTTTGTCGTAGAGTAGTGCTACCTATTCTGTAACCTGCTCACACAAAGCATCATCACATTTTCACTGTGTCTGACTTCGCGATCCCAATGGTTTTCAAAAATTATTGTCATCAGGAAGCTGCCTCCTACAAGGAAGGCATAGGAAATTGAATACCACGGATCCGCGCCTAAAAAAATCACTTTAACTAAAGGTTTATTTCGCGACCAATTGTATCATGAAAAATGCAGCCCTCGTAATTTCAGGGGCATGTAGCAATATTTGAGGATGGAATTCGTTGTCACTTGTTCTCGGTCTTCTTCCGAGGCGCAAGAACACAGTTACCATTACGAATTTATTATTTCATTGTGCACTTATTCAGGGTTGTCAGAAGGCAATAATTGACAAAAATGACAAGTTTGGGGGTTGGATAAATAACAGTATATTTTCGCACAAACATGAGCCTTTCTGTATATTTGCGAAAATTTTCTGGGCACACCGCACGGCGTGCAGCGTAACATCAACGGTGTACATAGAACGCTGAAGGAAAAAAAAAACTAATCAAGCTCAAGCAGTACCATGCGAACGAAGTTCACCAGCAGGGATTTTAAAACTAACCATAGTTTCTGGATCATATTCAGTGCTCTATATTAAAAGTAATTCAAGATGTCATCATAATCACTGTGAGCTTGTGTGCGCCCACGACAGGTTCAAGGATTATTGCGTAATTGCAAGAATACTTGGCGAATAACGTGACTTGCAGGCTCAATCAGCTTACGCCTATCCGCTCATCTAATTTCTGCGGCTCCGGTAGGCTAACTGAATTTTGATACCCTAGCTGATGCGATGGGGCGTAGTAGTGATGCGGTGATGTAGTGGGGAAATGCCCATAGTGATTTCTGCCCCCTTGACACTCTCAGTGTTTTGCTGCCGCACTTCCAAAGTAAGTAAAAGACGAGACTGCAATAAAGCCTACGTCAATTTTGCGAAATGCAGCGTGGATATGGTTTACAAGATCCCCTCATGTGGAAAAGTGTATGTGGGAAAGTCGGGGTGCTTTGTCAATGAGCGTCTGAAAGAAAATGAGCGATCTTTAATCACTGGCACGGGCTCGCATTTGGCTCAGTAATGCAAAGATTGCAAGTGTCAAGCTTTCTTTCTAAAGTCAGCAATTTTCTAAAGTAGGCTTGACAACACTAGCAGGGAATTATGCGAGACCTATTTTATAAAGTCATGGTATGTGTTCTCAGTGCATCAGTACTCCTTCTATAACTTTGTTTAGCTCAGAATTTCCTTTAGGGGTGGGGTGTGGGGGTATTCAGTGTCATGTTTACACTCTGCTTACCACGTTAGCGGTGTTGCGTATGATGTACACTGCGCATTACCTTCGCAGTACTCTCCTGTATAAATTTGGAGTAACGCAATAAAATAATATCAGACGAGAGTAGCGCTGTGCCCTGTCTTCTTGCTTCTGTCTCTTGCTTAGCGCAAAAAAAAAAGGTTCTTATGGTTCGGACATGTCCACGTCCATAAGAGTGGGTGTGTATGTGGTCGAGCAGTTCAGACACTTGCTTTCGGAGTGCGGTACTGTGCGTTCATATCCCAATACCAGTAATAACGTTTTTTCCACTTCAATGCCCCCTCTATGAAGTGACCGATGAAACCAATGCAATGGTTTCTTCAGCCACTTCCTAGAGAGCGCCAGGGGTTCAGCTATTGTTGGAGCAAGTGGTTCCCGCGTGATGACCACAAGTGTATCGACAGAGTCTATATAACGCAACTTCACTTGAAAATGTATAAAAGTGCTTACGCACACACGATGTGTCCTGCTTATCAGCTTGTTTTGTTATACATGATGAGGCCGATAAGTCTGTATACTGTTCCGCCGCATACAATATCGCAATTTTACGCAGTACACAGAGAAAGTAAGATGGAAACGGTCGTGCACTTCCGCGTAGCACGAAGTGAGAATATTAGTCTGGAGTGCTCGGCGCATCTGCAATGACCTGTCGCCTTCTCCGGCCACACACAAGCTGCAATACAACTTATTCAAATTTTGTTGCCTAATGACATGTTACATGTGACTGTCACCGATGAACAAATCGCAAGATACGATTTATAACAGGGAATGTCGCAGGAGCCAACGTTTCGACAAGCGGACTTGTCTTGCCGCCCTGACGTTGCCGCCCTGACGAAGACAAGTCCGCTTGTCGAAACGTTGGCTCCTGCGACATTCCCTGTTCTAACTCGTATCTTGCGATTTGTTCATCGATTCAAGCATCCATCTTCCCCTGAGTATCTCTTCTAATGTGACTGTCACGCAATATAAAGCGCGGTCGCCTTATCTGCAATCGCCGTGAGGTAGGAGCCCTGAAATCCGATTATGAACGTCTCCAATTGTGATCATATTTTTCAATTTCTCAAGCACTGATATTCCACGAACTTTATAATTTCTATGATAACAACCCCTAGAGGATAAATCAAAAGCTAAGCATAAAGGTCTTGCCAAGTGATATTTGTATTTTAACCTTAGAATGAGAAATAGTGCCGCAGTCTCGACGTAAACTTTATCCGCGAGGATGATAGGCATCCTACTCTTGCGACGTGTTTATCAAAAATAACCATCCTTCTTTAAAAAACTCACCATATTGCATGTCTTGTATTCGAACCGTTCAAGTAACAGACTTCGATGTCCGAAGTGGAAAATCTGCTGTATTGTTGCATGCTAAATATTATAAGGTCTAGTGCCATCTTAATTCAAGGAGCCTCAGGCAAACAGACTTTTCTGTAAAAAGGGTGATGCGTCCGAAGAAGTACAGGAGCTGTGTTCAAAGTCCAAAGAAGAGAAAGAAACATTTGAAAATTTACCATTAAGCGAAAATCGCCACCAAAATTGTGCTGTGATGACAGCATGCGGCTGTCGCACTCTCTGTTACACACTGATGCTTCACTAGAGACAGAAGGAAGATCGTCGGTGTTTGCCAGGACTCGGAAAAATTCAGGTGGATGATCACTTCCTGCCATACTAGAAGCTTTTGAAAAAGCAAAAGTTCCTACAATAATTTTTCAGTACCATGTATGTTCTGATATCGACGCAGCGTTACCGACCAAAACTGTAGAGCCCTCTTATAACTTATCGGTCATGAGAGACGCCGTACAGTGGAAGGCTCCGGAAATTTCGGCCACCCGGGGTTCGTTAACGTAAACTGTCATCGTGCAGTACACGGGCATAAACATTTAGGCCTCAATTCTAGTGCAGCCGTCGCGACCGGGTCGCAGTAAGTAACCGCGGCCGCGGCGGCTACATTTTGCTGGAGGCAAAGTGTTGAGGTCACTGTACTCTGCGATGTCATTGCACGTTAAGGAAACCCGGGTGGTCGAAGCTTCAGGAGCGTTCCACTATACGGCGAATATTATAATAGAATCGTGGTTTTGATACGTAGAACCTTAGAAATTCATTAACTTTGATGCATAGAAAGTGTGAACAGGAGTTTGTCCTCCTTACATTGTCTTCCTCCTTGCTAGTGGCACCAGCACCTAGGGTCACTGTTTCACGTTAAGCACTTCCACTTCAATTCCGGAGTCGTGTTTAGACGACATTCAATGAAAAATAACTATAAACAAAAGCCCATTGTGAGGGTTACAAGGGAGAGATATGATACCACAGCATATGACTTGACAAGTAAAGAGTCATTTGAACGTGGCTGAAAGTATGAAAATATCTAATGTGCGTTGAGATCCAATTGAAATGGTGCGTGCCTCATATCCGCTATGGATATACAGGCATGAGCTGCACGAAAAAAAGAAATAAAAAAGGAACAAGGAAAAATGACGTATCGCTTATATTCTAACAGTATAATACGAGGAAACCACCGGGTCACCGCATCGGCGACACACCTAGGTTTGAGATTGAAATCAGGTTAATACGTAGAAACAACGTAACTTTAGGGCTCCCTCAATAGGGAGATCTGCATGGTTACAAACATGTATTTGGCTTCCTTTTTTTTACTTTGCGACATTTCGTAAGCATTGTCTGCGACATTTGTAAATTTATTTATATTATTTATTCATTAATGCTGTCGATCCCATCTGGGATTATTACAAAGAGGGCATATACAGATACAAGCAATAGCGATGTGTAATGAAATTTGGTAGTAATTATAATAGAAATGTAATAGGAAATACAATACAACATAAAAGATGATTATACAGTAGTAAATACTCGGTAGTACATGGAGTAATCCTAATGAGCAACAATAGCTAATGAAATTAGGTTGGCAATTTGCGTGAAAAAAAAGGAGAACAGAAATGAAAGAAAAAAGACAACAAAAAACACAGCACTCAGGCACCACCAATAATAATACAAGAGGTTGATGGAATGCGCGTTGAACACGAAGCAAAAGTTAGACCAATGGCATAAGGCATAATAAGGAAGGTACATACAGCAAGGTGGTTTAATTAGCAAAAGATAGACCATTGGCATAATAAGGAAGGTACATACTGAGAAATGATTTAACTGGGATTTCCCGAAATTGACATCGTTCTGGTGCTAGTAAAAAACAACAACCAGGAAACTAGAACCTAGAAAGCATCGTGCCAGAAAACAAGGTAGCAAGTCATTAAAATATAAGAAATGCTAAAGGGTGGCTCGGCAAGAGTTTATGGTATTTTAGATTCATGACTGTAAAGTGTGTAATTCGTTTTCGAGAAGCTGTAAAAAAGGTAGGCATTGTTGTGCTGTTTGTTACATTGGGATCCAGCTTGTTCCATTCACGCGTCATTACAGGGAAATAATGCCCCGCAACGGTGGTCTAGTGGTTATGGCACTCGGCTGCAGATCCGAAGTTCGCGGGATCGAATCCCGGCCGCGGCGGCTGCATTTCGATGGAGGCGAAATGATGAGGCCCGTGTGCCGTGCGATGTCAGTGCACGTTAAAGAACCCCAGGTGGTCGAAATCTCCGGAGCCTTCCACTACGGCGTCTCTCACAATCAGAGCTGGTTTTGGGACGTTAAACCCCACAAATCAATCAATCAACAGAGAAAAATGAATGTTTATGACTTTACGTATGCATTGGTTGTTCGTTTAATAAAAGAGCGTTATGGATAACCGCCGAGACACTGCACATTGTAACCGTCGCCGTCTTTCCATAGGTGCTATGGTTACTCAGCTTTGTGTGTGTGGTTTTTCTGAACGTCACCTATGGACTCGCGGTTGGCATTCTTCTAGGACTCTTGACTCTCTTCCTAAAGCTGAGCGGGTGAGTCACTGCGCGCTCTTTAGAATTTAGAGTGTTATGCATCTATGCACGTGCAACAAACTTGAGACCATGTGCACATCTTCAGAAATATCAAAGAAACTTCAGTCGACAGTAGATAAATTGGAGGCGATTTTTTTACACCTTACCAGAGAGCCATAGTTACAAGACACTAATAGAAAGAAGAAATTCTGCCGCCTTTGTGCCAGATAAAATTCCGCTTCGACAGTGGCTGTCCCGTCAGTGGCTGTTTGGTCAGCTCCCATGGCTAACTACGCCCTACAGGACTACCCAGCACGATGTGTCGTTCGTGACATATTTGGAACTTAAACGCTGCAATAAAGGCGCCATGTCCTTATTAGCGAGAGGCAAACATGTGCAGTTGAAAATATAAAGTTGCCCCTGTTTCCCCCTCACCCCCAATCATTTTCCCTCTTCTATACCTCTTTATTCTTTTCCCATCCCCTAGTGCAGGGTGGCAAACAGGAAGTCAATTTCCGGTTAACCCCCTTGTCTTTCCTGCACATTTTATCTCTGCGTTAATGCGTTTTATCAAGCGTTAATGCGTTTAGGAACCGAATGAACTTGGAAATGAAGCTCACTATGAAGCTCAATGAAATTAAGTCTTTGCCAAGACAGGAATAACACGAACAATATACGTTTTCTAAGGCGCGATGGATAATTGTTACGATCACAGCTGACGCGCTTGTGCTGCTTCTTAATTTGTCCCGGGTTTAAACGGCCAGTTCCAAAGCTGTTCAAAGGTGTCCCGAAAGTTAAGCCTGACACACTTCCCTATATGCAGAAAGAGCTGTTTACGTATCGAACAATACGATTATAAAATAATTACCATAGTCGATGTCATTGTGTGGACCTACTACAATGCACGCATGTTTATTTGTGTTAGATTGGCTAATTACATTAACAATCGCTGATTTTTACCCGTCCCACAGGCAGCAAGGATATCGCCTGCAACCTCGCAAGCCGGACGTATTCGTCACTTCAGGCCTACCATCAAGGGTAATAGCATCAGCTGTTCTATTTGTCGACTCACTTTTCTTAGAACATAATCCCGGCCGAATACACATATCTTTTTCTTTGCGAACGATCGTTGTCATTGCTTGGCTACTGTATGTTCGGCGGTAGAACGACGGGGAAGAGGAGGCGACGGCGGCCTAGCGCATGGCTTTTCGTAGAAACGTCGTCGTATTCATTCAGTAACCCAGTAAAAGTGGCGGCTTTGTTCCCGCGACGCACGCGGTCAGTAATTGCTGTGACGTACATAGCTGCACAGCAGAGGGGACATGACGGGCGACAGGTCTCTTCACTGCGGCATTGTAGAGCATTTTCGGAGGAAACGGGGCATCCGAGAAAGGAACAAAAGGGGGAGAGTCGCTTGCAAAAATAGCGCGGGCTCCCTGTCAAAGATCTCCTTTGACCTTTCTGCTCGGTCGAACTGTCGCCAAAGGGTTGCCCGTTCGGAGGAGATGACCCCGCCGTGGAAATGTACGGAAGTGCTTTTGGGTACAATAGACCTGTCTAGCAGTTCTCATGAAGCGGCGGCTTGGTTGCATGCCGCCAGGTAAATAGAGCGGCAATGTGGGCCTGCTGCAGAGTTCCGCAAACTGATCACGGGATTAGTGGCCGATGACATCTTTCGGAGAAGCTCGGTGCAGCAAGCGAGTCGAAGTGCGGGAACGCGAAGGCGTAACCATAGGCTCTCGTGGAGAGGGTGAAGACGAGTTTTATTGGTGAAATGCTGCATATGGGTTGGTCCCAGAAGGCGGTCGCAGAAGCGATCAGGTGTATTTAACCGAGAAGAGATAACAGAGGAGGAGAGGAGAGCTTAGCGCTAACTCGGGTCGCGGACGCGGCAAGGTGGTCAGAGGTCGAGCTTGGCGCTGCCTCTGACGAGATATGATGAATTTCAGCTTAGTGCTTTTTCTCGTTTGAGTGCAAACGTTAAGGGCTCGGAACGAGCCGCTTGGTGTGGTTTGAGCCCAGTTGTGTTGTGATGTCTGTGACAGTACTGGCTGCGCCGGCCAAGTTTTGTAAATAGTGTAAATAAACCTGAGTGTTTTGCTGTAAGGACATCTTGCTCCAGACTCCGTCCTTCAACGTGTCGCCGCGGACATCAGAACCATCACGAGAGAAGACCAATACACAAGTTTAACTGGCGCAGTCGACACGATTCCGCGGCGGCTTTCTGAAGGACGCTGAGACAACTTGCACTCACTAGTAGCAAGCTACTTAAGGGGTGAAGACATCCGCAGCAAGATCACCGCGGCACGACTGAAGATCGGCGGTTCATCCAGTGCTCCGGACGATCACCCAAGCAATGGGTGGGGCGAGAGAAACATTGGACTGTGCACCGTACTTCCAGCCCAATTGGTAAAGCCTGAACCAGCGTGTCTGCGACCTGGGACATCGGACAACAGCTGCCCTGGCCTACCGACTGAAGTCTTCGCCACGAAACGACGTGGGAGCAGCGCGACACGACGCATTGGCGTACAGCGAACCACAGGTATAGGTCCCTGTTCTGTTTTCTCCGGGTGCACCATGGCAACCACTAGAGTTACCAGGAGTCAGATGGCAGGGAGTAGCTCTGATGAGCAGGAGGTGAATCGCGAGTGGGGCATGAGCGGAGCTTTAGGACTCAGATGCGTGTCGTGTGCAAAGTAATGATTCCGCTGCACAGGTGCGGATAAAGGAGCTGGAGATTGAAGTACTAAAGCTCCAAATTGTGCTGCAAAAGCTTAAGCGTCAGGCTCTGCCCAGCGATGATATAAGGCATAGCGACAGATGTGACTTGGCCAGGTATGCAAATAAGTTGCGGGCAGTGTTGTCGCCCATGCGAGTGTCGGATGAGCTCGTGCCAGCATGGTTCCGGGTTGCGGAAAACATGCTCCAGAGTTGTGCGATTCCCCAAGACGTGCAGGGCGCTATCATTCTGCTGTTTCTAAATGAAAAGTGCCACACATTGGTAGCAAACCAGGCGGACGCGCGAGTGCTTTCCTACGAGGAGGTTCGTGACCTCATATTGCAGGAACTTAAGGTCACACCTGAGGAGTACAAACGCCGCCTGTACGCCTGTCGAAAACGAGACGAGACGTGGGGACAATTCGCCACTAGACTCAAGATCCTGCTTGATTATTACCTCCGCAGTAGGGAGATAAAGACAGTGGAGGAGGTGCGTGCGTTGTTGATATCGGATCGCGTCAAACAGCTCATGGGGGAACACATGCGCACGTACATACTAGAGCAGGAGACGACGGAGTGGCTTAGACCCCATGTGGTAGCGAAGCTGGCGCCAAAACTCGCGAGTAAAGGGGCTACAAGATCAGTTAGAGCAGCCGCTGCTAGTTTGAATAGCAGCGAAAGTTTTAATCGCCGCCCGGCGGACAGGCCATCCCAACCGAAGCGAAAGATGATTCAGTGTTACGGACGCGGCGCGAACGGCCATTGTCGTTGGCAGTGCCCGCAGATGAAGCCTAAAGCAACAGCAGCAGAAGGAGGAAAATCTCGACTCCCGCTTGAGAAACTTGTTGCGGGGGCCGCATGTGAATTTTCAGGGGAAATTCCGGTGAAAGATAAGGCCAGTATGTCAAGCTTAACGTGGATTGAGTTGGCGAGCGCGGGACGCATGTTCAAGGCATGCCTAGATTCTGAATCTGAAATAACAGTTCTCAGTCGAGAACTAATTCCGACTGAAGAGAACCTCTAGGGGCTAGGAAAAGTACGCCTTAGAGGGCCATTCGGACATGCAGTGCCGGCTGACTTGGTTTACGTACCCTTGGGCCTTCATTCTCCAGAGGGAGGTGCTACCTTTCAACTATTTCAATTGTGCGCGGTCACAGATAAGCTCGGAAAAGGGGTAGATGCTGTGCTCGCGCCGTGCACTTTGGACAAGCTCATGCAAATTCAAAGGGAATCGGTAGGATTTGTAGTTAATATGGTCAGAGCAGAGCAAGTTATCGCAGAAGTCGATCGCGAATGCGAGACGAGCGCAGAGGTGTCGAGGCACAAGCCTTGTTCAACAGATTCGCGAGAAGGGCCTCGGGCACAGGCACGTGCTTCAAGGAATGAAGCGGACAACGAGCTCTTCGTGAACGAACAAAGAGAAGACAGCTGACGTCGGACTGCATGGGATAAGCCGCGTGATGGGACGCAGGGAATGTTCATGCAGGGAGGCCTATTGTACCACAGCGAGCTACTCAACGAAAGGCAGTACCGTGAATCGGTTGTACGTGAAACGCGCTGCGGGGAAGTCTTCGCGCCCGCACATGCTGCACCGCGTGACGAGCATTTTTCGGGAAACGAGGTGAATGAGCTTGTTCGAAATTCACTGTCCTGGGAAATGACATCGGACACTGGAAGGCACCGGCAGTCGTGCCGTAGGGGCAGGGGAAGGCCATTTCTTTTATTTTCGCTTTTTATTTTACTCACGATCCGTTTCTTTGTTTGTCCCATGTTTAATTGTGTCAGATTTGCCACACCTGCCGAACATTCTCGAGCAGGAGAGTGCTCGATAGAGTGCCATTCACTTCGCTCACGCGATCTAAATGCTTCAGTCGAGAAGCGCGCTGATGCCTTGTCGAGATTAGGCAGCTTGTATCATCAGAGGACGCTGACGTTTACAGGCGGAAAGTCTAGTTTCGATAAAGATTACGATATTCACCCGCATTCAAGGGTACTTCTGTGCGCTAGATTAAAAGTCAGTGAGTGTATAGTGCGTGAATGGTGGCCAAGTGCTAGGGTGCACCAAGGAATGTACAGAACAGGGTCCAACCTGTGAGAGACCTCACAAGCAGTATGTGCCTCTGTGACTGTGTGTATTATTCCTGTTTTTCATTTTTGTAAAAGTGTGCGACTTAGCGCGTTCGACAAGCCACAAACAGTTGTGTCAACCGTGCATTTGTGTTTCTTCTATTATTGTATCATGAATTGAGGGATGTTCTGTAATGTTTTTTATGTATGTGCTTTTATTGGGCTTGCGAACGACGTGATTGGGAAGTGCTAAGTGCAGATGTGTTACTGTAATGTGACCCCGTGCGCCTCCCGTCAACTCGCCCGCAGGGAAGCTCTTTTTTTATGTTGTACATACCACAAGTGTACATACAACATTCTTGCGTTGGAAGGTGTTACGTTCGGCGGTAGAACGACGGGGAAGAGCAGGCGACGGCGGCCTAGCGCATGGCTTTTCCGTAGAAACGTCGTCGTATTCATTCAGTACCCAGTAAAAGTGGCGGCTTTGTTCCCGCGAAGCACGCGGTCAGTAATTGCTGTGACGTACATAGCTGCACAGCAGAGGGGACATGACGGGTGACAGGTCTCTTCACTGCGGCATTGTAGAGCATTTTCGGAGGAAACGGGGCATCCGAGAAAGGAACCAAACGGGGAGAGTCGCTTGCAAAAACAGCGGGGGCTCCCTGACAAAGATCTCCTTTGACCTTTCTGCTCGGTCGAACTGTCGCCAAAGGGTTGCCCGTTCGGAGGAGATGACCCCGCCGTGGAAATGTACGGAAGTGCTTTTGGGTACAATAGACCTGTCTAGCAGTTCTCTTGAAGCGGCGGCTTGGTTGCATGCCGCCAGGTAAATAGCGGCAATGTGGGCCTGCTGCAGAGTTCCGCAAACTGATCACGGGATTAGTGGCCGATGACATCTTTCGGAGAAGCTCGGTGCAGCAAGCGAGTCGAAGTGCGGGAACGCGAAGGCGTAACCATAGGCTCTCGTGGAGAGGGTGAAGACGAGTTTTATTGGTGAAATGCTGCATATGGGTTGGTCCCAGAAGGCGGTCGCAGAAGCGATCAGGTGTATTTAACCGAGAAGAGATAACAGAGGAGGAGAGGAGAGCTTAGCGCTAACTCGGGTCGCGGACGCGGCAAGGTGGTCAGAGGTCGAGCTTGGCGCTGCCTCTGACGAGATATGATGAAGTTTAAGCTTAGTGCTTATTCTCGTTTGAGTGCAAACGTTAAGGGCTCGGAACGAACCGCTTGGTGTGGTTTGAGCCCAGTTGTGTTGTGATGTCTGTGATAGTACTGGCCGCCCCGGCCAAGTTTTGTAAATCGTGTAAATAAACCTGAGTGTTTTGCTGTGAGGACATCTTGCTCCAGACTCCGTCCTTCAACGTGTCGCCGCGGACATCGGAACCATCAAGAGAGAAGACCAATACACAAGTTTAACTGCCACCGTAGCAACAGCTTGTTAAACACGAGGATTAGTTGGAATTCTGTACTGCGAACCATGCAGGCAAAAGGCTTGCGGTTTGTTAATGCGTTTGGTGGGCTAGTTGGTTATGCAAACCTAGACAGGATGAGGTGTGTGTCTTCCTTCTCGTCCTCGTCGGTTAGCGCTGTTCTTCGTATAAGATAGCGTCTTGTGTTGCAATTGGAGGGTTCTGATCTATGTATATTGTGGGCACCTAAAAGGCTCCTCTTCTTCATCTGTACATAATCATCATCACAAGGGCTTCTTCTTCATCGGCTGTGGGTAATCATCTGTAGTCTCTTCGGTGCTTTGGGCGCGGCCGGTTCGCTGCATCATCGAGGCCTAATAAATACACCGTGACAACCGCATCCTCACAAGTGGTGGAGAGTGCTTTTCGGTTCCCGGTCCTCTACCATGCCGATCTCACTCCTGTATCTCCGATCAGGTCGCCGATTGTGCCATTTCTCCGCCGTGATGTCCCACGACGCGCCGGCTGATCCTTCTACTTCCGTCCTCTCGGCCCCGACTGCTGCATCCCCTCCCTATGTGATTGTCAACGGGCGCCAGCGCGACCCCCACCTGTTCGCTGGACTCCGCGGAGAGGACGTTTAGGATTGGCTAGACGACTATGATCGGGTGAGCTCAGCCAACCGTTTGGACGAGCCGCTCAAGATAAGCTATGTGTCCTTTTACCTTACGGGAGTAGCCAAGACTTGGTTTTTCAACCATGAAATCGATTTTCCTGACTGGCAGAGCTTCAAGCAAAAGCTTGGACAAGTCTTCGGTACACCGGCCGTTCGATCTGCGCTCGCTAAGAAGACGCTCGACACTCGTCGACAACAACTCGGCGAGTCCTACACCTCCTACATCGAGGATGTCCTCGCCCTTTGTCGACTTGTGAACACAGCCATGACCGAATCAGAAAAAGTTCGACACATACTCAAGGGCATCGGTGCTGTCGCGTTCAATGCGTTGGCCATCCACGACCCCAACAGCGTCACCGATATTATAGCTACGTGCCAGCGTCTTGACGAACTTGAGTCTGTTCGTTTGCAACCAGACACAAGTGATAACATCACCGCCACTGACCCCTCATTGCGTACGATGATCCGCTCAATCATACTGGAAGAACTACAGCTTCTTGCCTTCGCCGTAAGCCCCCTGCCTCAGCACGCCTCCAGTGCCACTTTGCGAGACGTCGTAAAGGAGGAGCTGGCGTCTATGGCTGGCATCGGCTACACGGAACCTGTACACCCTAGGCCCCCAGTCAACGTACGCTCAAGCTGTCGCAGTTTCGGCAGTCGTTGTACAACCGATGCCTCCTACACCGACGCAGGCCCACGTGGTTTTCTATTTCTACCAGCGCACCTCGCCCACAATCTTATCCGCAGCGGCGCCCGACACGTCCCATATGTTATTACTGCGGATATCGGGGCCATATTTCACGCTTTTCCCGTAAGCGTCAGCAGGACGAGTGTCGCGGATACGACGTATCCGAACGGGCCGAATTTTCTGTGCGAACCTCCATCCAACGCCGTCCCTATTCTACCCCTGCCGCCCGCTCTGGTTCGCCAAATGCATGTCTGACACGGGCCCGAACTACCGTCCCGCCAGACTTCGTTCTCCGTCACCACTTCGTCGTTCTACGTCGCCACTACGACCACTCTCCCACTTCTCCGATCGTCGTCAGGAAAACTAAGTCCTGCAGCTTTTGGAGGAAAAGCTGCATCTAACGACAGGACAGAAATTCCTTCAGCGCGCCCGTGCATTGCGATTTTGGTTGTGGTCGAAGGTATTAGAGTGTAAGCTTTGATTGACGCGGGTGCTTCTGTATCGGTTATCCACGGTGATTTGTGTACAAGTCTGCGAAAAGTTACGACCCCCTATGACGGTCCTGCACTCATGTCTGCTCCAGGGGACGCCATTCGCCCTTCCGCTATGTGCACTGCTCGGTTTTTACATCGACGGAATACTGCATTACATACAATTCGCAGTGCTGTGTTCGTGCGCGCACCAAGTTATATTAGGCTGGTATTTTCTTTCTGCAGCATCTGCCTCCATCTGCTGCCGGCAACGTGTTCTTCACATGGACGACACCGACTATTCGCTTCATGCAGATGATGCACCACTTCGTTTGCTTGCTTCCGAAGATACCGAGATGCCTCCGGGCCATCAGCGGATTATTACAATCACGTCTGATGTCATCGACAGAGGCGACGTGCTCGCACTTCCCTCCGAACGCTGGCTCACAAGAGGCATTGCTTTCGCCACAGGCCTGGTTCGGTTAGCCGATGGATCCGCCCATCTTTGCGCAGCAAACACAACATCTGAAAAAGTACTCATCCCTAAAGGCGCTACACTGGCTTCCACCACTCGTTGTAACTCTCTCTGTGTTGTTCCCCTAAAGAAAGCTTCGTCTGCAGTTTCTTCTGTTGCAAGTTCCGCTTCTCTATCTGCCCTTGCAGCGGCCATTAGTCCCGACCTGTCGCCTCTAGAGTCGCCACGGCTGCTCGCCTTACTACAAAAACACAAGACTTAATTTGACGCGCACTCCGCTTCATTAGGACAGACCTCCGTTACCGCACATCGGATAGAGACAGACGGCAGATCCATCGTGCGTCGCCGCCCTTACCGCGTATCGCTAGCCGAACGGAAAGTAATCGAAGAAAACGTCGCCGATATGCTGCAACGGAATATAATACGCCCGTCTACTAGCCCCTGGTCATGCCCTGTCGTTTTGGTGAGGAAAAAAGACGGCTCTGTGTGATTTTGCGTGGACTACCGAGCTCTCAACAAGATCACGCTCAAGGATGTATATCCTATGCCGCGCATTGACGACGCCTTGGATTCTCTGCAGGGCGCAGAGTACTTCTCCAGTCTAGATTTACGTTCGGGCTATTGGCAGATTCCTATGCATGAGGACGACAAAGAAAAAACAGCATTTTCAACACCAGATGGACTTTACGAGTTCAATATCATGCCATTGGGCCTCTGCAATGCTCCCGCGACATTCGAGCGCATGATTGATACCGTTCTCCGAGGCCTGAAATGGAAGACTTGCTTGTGCTGTTTAGACGACATTGTTATTTTCTCATCAACATTCTCGAAGCACTTGCAGCGCCTTGACGAAGTCCTTACGTGCCTTGCCAACGCCGGCCTCCAGTTGAACACCAAAAATGCCGCTTTGCGAGCAAGAGCATTAAAGTGTTAGGCCACATTGTGAGCAAGGATGGCATTCGTCCCGACCCTGACAAGGTTTCGGCGGTTATGCACTTTCCCCGTCCCGAAAAGGCGAAAGACTTGCGAAGTTTCTTGGGCCTCGCTTCCTACTTTCGCAGATTTATACGTGACTTCGCCTCCATCGCTTCACCTTTGCACAAGTTACTTCGTGCTGGTGTTCCCTTCGCTTGGTCACCTGAATGTGAATCGGCGTTCGCGCGTCTTAAGCGCGCCCTAACATCGGAACCTGTACTTTGCCCCTTCAATGAGTCTGCAGCTACACTCTTGCATACGGACGCAAGCGGACACGGCATTGGTGGTATTCTGTTACAGCGTGACGAGACTTCACGAGAAAGGGTCTTCGCCTACGCAAGCCGAGTACTGACTAACGCAGAGAAAAATTACACGATCACTGAGCAAGAGTGCCTAGCTGTCGTTTGGTCCATCCAGAAGTTTAGGCCTTATCTTCACGGGCGCCATTTTACTGTCGTCACAGACCATCATGCATTGTGCTGGCTTTCGACGCTTAAGAACTTGTCCGGACGCCTTGGTCGTTGGATTCTTCGTCTGCAAGAACACGACTTCACTATTGTTTACAAGAGCGGCAGAAAACACCAAGACGCAGACGCGCTCTCTCGCTGTCCACTTCCTACCACACCATGTAGTGGTCATCCAGATGCCATCCGTGACACGCCCTCAAACGCTCACACTTCATGTGTTTTGTCCTTAACACCTCCAGATGCGATGCCTCCGGACGACCATGACTCGTTTGTATCTCATCAACTTGCGGACTCTTATTGTCGACGCATAACGGACCGCCTTCAAGGAGCTTCGCGGCCTCCTAACGCCCGCCTTCGTCGACAGCTGGAGCAGTTCAAGCTCGACAACACCGTCCTCTACCGCCATGTCTATCAGCCTGACCGTCAACGCTGGGTGCCTGTCCTGCCTCGCTCGCTTCGGGCCCATGTCTTGAAAGCGTATCACGACGACATGACTGCTGGCCATCTTGGCGTGACAAAAACCTACGACCGAATAAAGGGTCGTTTCTACTGGCCCGGCTTATCTGCTAGTGTGGCGCGATATGTCGCTTCCTGCCCACTTTGTCAACGTCGAAAGCTTCGTACATCTGCTCCAAGCGGACAGCTTCAGCCGCTCCCGTGACCCTGCGCACCATTCCAAGTCGTCGGAATTGACCTGTATGGTCCCTTCCTGTGACGCTCACCGGTAAGAGGTGGATCGTAACAGCTGTTGCCCATTTGACACGGTACGCGGAAACAGCTTGCGTGAGTTCTGCCTCAGCTTCTGACGTCGCTGACTTTATACTTCAAGCCCTAATATTGCGTCACGGTGCTCCTCGCGTTCTCCTAAGCGACCGTGGAAAAGCGTTCCTGTCGCTACTGGTAGACGAAGTCCTCAAAGCATCTGGCATCACTCACAAGACTACGTCGAGTTACCATCCGCAAACGAACGGCTTGACTGAGCGATTCCATAGGACGCTTTCCGACATGATAGCCATGTATGTATGGCCAGACCACAAAAACTGGGACACCATTGTGCCTTTCGTGACGTTCGCATACAACACCGCTGTCCAACGTACAACCGGATACTCGCCCTTCTACCTTGTTTATGGCCGTTAGCCGTCTTCCTTCCTTGACACCTCTTTCTTCGCTGCACCCATCAAGGCCTGTTCGTCGTCGTCTGAAGAATACCTGTCCCGTCTCTTGCGCTCTCGCCAGCTCGCGCGCACTAATACCGAAGCAAGCAAACAGTATCGTAAAACTAACTATGACGCCTGTCGTCGCTTCGTGTCCTTCCGGCCTGGCGATGAAGTGCTTTTGTGGACACCAATTCGCACTCCTGGCTTGTGTGACAAATTTCAGTTTCGTTTCATCGGTCCCTGCACCGTCTTAGCGCAGACATCTCCCGTGAGCTATCGCGTATTACCTGTTCTTCCAACCGACCGTCGCGGCCGCGCAACTGAGGTGGTCCACGTATCGCGTATGAAGCCTTTCACAAGGCGCGCTATATATCTTTAAGCTGCGGCCAGGATGGCCGCTCTCGCGCGGGGGAAATTAGTGTGGGCACCTAAAAGGCTCCTCTTCGTCATCTGTACATAATCATCATCACAAGGGCTTCTTCTTCATCGCGTGTGGGTAATCATCTGTAGTCTGTTCGGTGCTTTGGGCGCGGCCGGTTCGCTGCATCATCGAGGCCTTATATATATATATATATATATATATATATATATATATATATGTTCAACGTTTGTCGGTTTATTAAGTTCTTTTTAACCAATGAACGAGCCCTTGATGACTTCTACCGCTTCAATCTGTACGCACATCTCTGCTGCTCTCACCTTCCTTTGTATTTCAGGAAAACAGAGTGGTGATCTACAAATTTAACGGCCCACTCTGTCTTGCGACGCACCACAACATTGTTGCGGATTTTCTGGACCTCCTCATGCTGGGAGAGCCCACAATCGACGAAGGAGTCACGAAGTCCAAAGACGTGTACGTAAAGAAATAAGGAGCTCTGAAGCCTTATTCTCTTGTAGCCGTGTTCCTTCCACATTGAGTGACACGTTTCGTATGTATTTGTGAAGGACGGCCTGTAGTCTTCGTCGCATTATTTTTTGTTCGCGGGACCAATGACTCTCTTTCTCTCTCTTTTATACATACATACATACATACATACATACATACACACACAAACGTGTGTGCGTATATATAAAGAAACAATAACACCCTGGAGGCGTCCTCAGTAAACAAGAAGTTATGTGCTCAACGTTTCGAGCAGAACTTTCCCGTTGATTTTCTAATTGGAAGCTCTCTCTGTCCCTCTCTCTTTCTATATATGAAAATTTGTGCTCAATGGACCAAACGTATTAGAAGTAAAATAGCAGACACGACCGTGGTTATCATTCATTGCGAACGGTTTCGACCGCGGGACCGGTATTCCTTGAAAAAGGCGGATCCGGCGGTCGGAACTGTTAGCAATAAACGGTAACCGCGAAGTCGTGTCTGCGATATATATATATATATATATATATATATATATATATACGGAGGAATCAATAAACGTATTTGCACGCTTGTCCCTAAACCATACACAGTAGTTTGTAAGCGGCCTCGCTGTTTCAATCCATCCCGTTCCGGGAATAAACTCGTCCGACAGAAGCACTAGGAGTTATTTTGGCCATCTCTACTGTTCTATAGTATAAAGAAAAGAGAGAATGAAGCTGAGTGTTCCGAAACAGGAGTCATTCTATTACGCTGTTGTTTGCCACACTTGCACATGTCCATCATATCAGTTGTTTCATTCTGCCTGCTGTACATCAGGGAGGAAGCCACTGGAAAACCTGCAGCAGCCTGGGCCATTGTGATGGATTGCTCGGCCGTTGGTTTCATCGACTCATGTGGCCTTCGTGCTCTTAGTCTCGTAAGCACTTCACTTGCTATCCGTTTTTAGGCAACCTGCTGTGTGCACAACTCATATTTTCTGGAAGCTATTTCATGTATTGCTATATCACGAGGCAGCGAAAAACAATAGGTGGCGAGGGGCGGTGGAATGTCGCGATGACGTGAGCTAGCGTGCACAGCACGGTTTGCCCGACTAGCGTAACCGTCAAGTGAGAGAGATGTGCAATGTACAAACCACGAGCTTTCTTTAGAGTGCCTTGGGCTGCTGACGTGTATAATCACACATCCACATCATCTACACATTTTTAAAGGCAACATTGAAATAGCCCTTATATAAACTGAATTTTCAAATGTATGCTGGTGAAACAAGCGGCATACGCCGGACCATAAGACGTCGTCATGAACTGCACTTCCAAATAGACCACCATCCACTAATTACATCACGAGTTCCTGCTGACTGTAATGCACCTTACATTCGTCCTGTTCTGCCATTGTTCGCTCCATGCATCGCTGTATGACCTTTTGTCGTGCCCAACGGCATACACGATGCCAACGACGAGGACAGCTATGGAATTGTCCTATAATGTATATGTGGCTTACGGTGCTTCAATACAATCAATGCGAGTAGGTCGAAGCCAAGAGGAGAAAACAGTCTGCGCCCAGTTCATTCTTCTCTTGCGCTGCACCCACTGTCGCACTCGACCAAGGAGCACAGGTGGCAGCTTTTCTTGCGCTTGCGACAGAAGTTAGCGGGCGGGCGCTCCCGCGTTTCCTGCTTTAGCAGCCGCCATGGAACGCAGAAGCCTTCGACCACATCACGACGAGATGATGTCGTGGCATCCAATACGAACATGACACGATAATGCTATCGCATCGCACTATCGAAAGGAAAGCTCAGCGGTCCTCCAACTTTCGAAAACATTAGGGATTAGCATTTTTATGTGGAAGCAAGGCGCAATCAGACCGTTGGTTCCGTTTATTTACCCTAATTGAACTCGTACTGAGCAACTGCATGATATTGTACGCACTGACAGAACTAACTGTTGCAGTAAAGATGGGCTTCATGATTAAATTATAAGTTTGTAGGTCATCATAGGTTGCTATAATAACATGCTACATGTAGCAGGGCACAGTACTGTTTAACTATGTATTTATATAAAATCACGGTGACTGGATGTGAGTTTCACTGTCATTATATTCCTGCCGAGAGGAAAGCTGTGACATTACTGTTCAATCGTAACAAGTTGCAGGGAAATTACTGCCCAAATATTAAGAAAATTATTTTGAAACACAGCAAGAGTGTACGTTTTACTAAGATACATCAACTTTATTCTGCGATGGACTTGCTCGGAGTGCAATAGATCTCTCTCCTGCTAAATTAGGAGAGTGATGCCAACACAATGTCACGGCAATATTGTTTACGCATAATATGTATCTCTTTCAAGGTTGTGGACATGTGCTGCGAAAACAAGTGCATTCTTTATCTCGCCTCGTTGGAAGGTAAGTGTCACAGAAGGTGGCCTTCGAGACCCGTTGCTCATATTTCAAATTGGTTCAAATAATTTCTTGAAGCCATGCCAAGTTATTTGAAAGGACAACGCGCTTTTCTAAGCCTATGAAGCGGCTTAGTAAAGCGTTCCTAGCTATGGGCCCTTTTTCTTCTAGGCAGAGGTGAAAAAAGAGACACGAAGAAGAATCTTTACCAACATCGAGTAACCTTAGCGCAAGTGGAAAATCCACTCCACTAAACGCGTAGAACAACACTACCAGGTGTGGAAAGCTCCAAACCGGTAAATACATGCAAAAACTGAAGAGTGCCATTCCTTGGAATCTGAGATGTGAGGTTACGCCCTGCACCATTTTCCGTGAAGATCTTAGTGATATTTACCTTCGCGGCAATGTAGCGGAACGAATCGACAAGAAAGAAGTGGCTGTCTTCACATGTCAAAGTTCTGAGACGTCGTTAAGGTGACCTTCAAATTCAAGGTCAACCCTGCTTAGAGAAACCACTTGAAGCTTTCTTTTCTAATGTTTGACTTTTGGCATCAAAAAAAGAAAGAAAACCGCTAGTACATGCTCCTGAGGTCCTACGCAGCCCGACCAGCTCAAGCAGGTAGGCTACGAAGCGACTAATTTGAACCTGGCCGAAGCTGACGCGCTTCTCTGCGATTCCTTGGCTTAAACTATGGTCTAGAGGGGCACGTCCATATTGTGCTGCTTAGTTATCAATGGATTTTTCAACTGTAGTTGACTCATACAGGCTACAGATTAATGAAAGCACTATCGGCACAGATGGTAGACCATGCACCGATCGAGGGCAACACTGTTAGAGTTGCGTCCACCGGGTTGTTTCGGTGGATCATAGGCCTTTTGATGCGCGGTTTTTGGACTAGGTTGGAGTGTGAACCTGTTACTGCGTTCAGCGCATTTCGTATTCGTTCAGTTACTGCTACTAGTTTCCGGGAATAAATCGCGTTTAAATCAACTGAGAGTCTCCAGTCGAGTTTCTAGGATTTTTTCTCCGCCCCTTTCATTTATCAGCTACTATATATATGTTGATGGCAATCTTTTTCTTCTCTTTTTAGATAGCGCACTAATGGTCATCAAAGCTCAAGAAGCTGTGTTGAACAAGGTTGGAATCGACCATATTACCCCTACTGTTCAAGACGCAGTCGCACTAGCCAGCTGCCAGCTACCTCCATGAGCACTGAGCGCGCATGTACATATGTACGTTTAATAGGAAAAAAATGTTTTCCTGCATTACCTGGCTTGAAAGGTTCTTCATTCACTGTCTTCGCCCTTAGGGGTATTATTACATTGGGTAAAGGGGAATCCTAGGTCACCACAGGAGCAACTAAGCGAAACTTTCCACTCTACTGGCGTAAGCGTTCTTATGAAATATTATACAAAACACTACTCGCCACTTTTAATTTAGGCCCTTGTTTAAAAATTACCGAAGAGCATCGCGGGACATGAGCAAACGCCAATAATATTGCGTGTTGTTCAAAAATACGCGGGTCTTATACGTTTTCACTGTACGCTAAAGTATCCCAGGAGGTCGAATTTTCCAGAACCCATTAACACAGCTTTCTTACACAAAACTTTTTTATGCCGGGTTCACGAAGAAATCACTGACCTACTTCTGTCACGGAAGTAGATGTCTAAAAAAATCAACAGGCACTTTACAAGAGAAAGGACACCCGCTAGGATTCGAACGGGCAACCACCGACCTCATCACCAACACATCGCAGGATTCATGAAACAAGCGGGCATTACATGTTCGTTACACCGCTTTACAAGTTGCATCAAACTGATGCTTGCTGTTCAGTGAGTAAAATTACTCAAATTAGAATCACCTCCCTTTTACTGCACTCTTCGTTCGCAGCGGTGGCACCGCCATCTAGGAATGATGGAACGAAGCAGATTGTCGTGCCAATGCGCGTCGGCAGTTAACGCTTCGGAAGTCACAGAACGTCCGTCGCAGCGGGCAGCGTTGCGTGGCGGTGTCCTTTCGGCACAATGCTTGGGCAAAGTACAACCACGCCCGCTAAAATATTTGTCCTGTGTGGCCAGCTATCTTACGATGCGGTCTACTTCATAAAGGCAAAAATGGCCGTCGACAAAAAAAATGATGCGCCTTTCGCTGCAGAGAACTGTCTGTTCAAAAAACGATCCCCTGACAACCCGTTCGGTTTTGGTTGCCACGTGGCACTCTCTCCTGGTTTATTGCAGATTTGCACCGGGCTCTGGCGCGAGCATTGCAGTGTCTCTGCAGAAATGTGAGTCCTTCGAGAACTTTCGCTTGTGTAGAATTGTCGAGGATCCCTGTGCACTATCAGAGTGCCGCTGATGTCTATATCCAGCGGTTCACGCATCGAGAGTACCCGACAGATCTGCCGCCCCTCGATTAGCCAGACTGGCGCTTTTGCGTACGACAGCTTCGCCAAGACACGTTTCGGTTACTTGTTAAACCGATTCATGTGGCGGAAGTATGAAATACTTTTGCGTGTTTCGCCTTTCTTCTCCTTCATTCAATTTCCCACACCTCCACGGTGGCCGAGACGTTTCCCGCTATGACTGCACGGAAGGGGGTCCTTTTCCTTAGCCACACAAATAATTTCTTCTCTTTTCGTTTTTCTCAATCGCTTCCTGTCTATTTGTTTCTTTCTTTCATCCTTTCCTCATTTGCCATACCAAGGACACGGAACTAAAACCGAAGCCACAAAAAAAAAGAAGGCATGACGCGGGCGCCATGACCGTATGTGTGTTTGTGCGTGTGTGTTCTGTAAGAATGAGCAATTAACAGCTAGCCGAAAGGTCCTTACTACTGCAGGGAATGTAAAAACCTTATATTTGCTCGTTGGGCTCTAGCACGGAACCTTGGTGTTCGTAATTGGCCTAAGGTCGAGTCCCGTACTATCAATCAATCAATTTTTTTTACCAGTAACAAAATGAACTGGAGCGACACCTCGGCAAAAAGCTGTCGCAGCAGCTTGACGAAGGTCCGGGGTCCCTTACATGGCAGTAGCACTCGCCCGACATATACACAGAAGGCGTTATACATAACACTTTCATGAAAGGCTTCATACACAACAAGCACTACACATCGCATGTATGCATAAAAATGGCATTTTAAACTTCAATGCAACATACCGAAAGGCCGCTGTAAACAAGGGAAGTAATCACGCAATCCATTTTGTTAGCGTAGCTGTGTGCTCGTATTTCTTTAGTACAGTCGGTATATTGTGTATAAGGAGTGTAAGTAGGTTGTAATTGTTTGGAAACAATGGTACGTTGCATACCTCGGGGTTTCGTTTTTTGTGCGAGTGCAGAATTCTAGCTGAGCAAGGGATGTCAAATAATTCTAAAATATTCGGATAGGAACTAAACTGTGCGTAGTAATATATGTTCGTATAAATTATCTACGCGGTTTACTATGTATAGAAGAAATATATTTTCTTTCGGTGAAAGTCGATTAACGTTCTCTAAATACCCAGCGATTTTGTTTTGAAGTATTACCAGCTTTTCAAATTAGGCTTAGATGTTATAGCCCAGACAAGGTGAGAGTAATTTGTATACGTTAGGAAGAAATCATAGTATATTTGAAGCTTTGCTTTCGTAGCAAAAAAATTGGCAGATCCCACGTGCAGTGGGAATCAAGGAAATGCGAAGCATTCATCAGGAACGTAAAACGGATTTGCATTGTTGTCTCGCTATACCGAGTTTGGTACATATGAAGTTAACGAAACGGCCGCAAGAGCACCGTGACTGTGGCATGTAAACCATGCCGCTCATACACGCATGTCATGATTCTAACGTTATGACTTGTCATTTACGATAGTCATGCAGTCGTGTTGTGCCATTGTAATTTTGGTATACATCCCATTAACGAAACGCATGGCATGTAAATCATGCCACCCAGGACATGCATGCCATGCTTTTCATGTTATAACCTGTCATTTATGTTCGTCATGCAGTCATGTTGTGGCATACCAGTTTTCGTAAACATCCCATTAACGAAACGGCCAGGAGAGCACCAAGACCGGGACATATAAATCATGCCGCTCATGACATACATGTCATGCTTTTCATGTTATGATCTGTCATTTGTGTTGTTTATGCCATCATGTTGTGGCATACCAATTTTCGTATACATACCATTAACGAAATGGCCAGGAGAGCACCAAGACCGTCGCATGTAATTCGTGTCGCTCATGACATGCATGTCGTGATTTTCATATTATGACCTGTCATTTATGTTTGTCAGGTGTGATGTTGTGGCATGCCAGTTTCCGTATACGTCCCATTAACGAAACGCGTGGAATGTAAATCATGTCGCTCATGACATGCATGTCACGATTTTCATGTTATGACCTGTCATTTATGTTCGCCATGTGGTCATATTGTGGCATACCAATTTTCGTATACATCCCATTAACGAAACGGCCAGAAGAGCACCAAGACCGTGCCTTGTAAATTATGCCGCTCATGACATGCATGCCATGCTTTTCATGTTATGATCTGTCATTTGTGCTCGTTATGCGGTCATGTTGTGGCCTAGCAATTTTCGTATACATCCTATTAACGGAACGTCCAGTAGAGCACTAAAACCGTGGCATGTAAATCATGCCGCTCATGATATGCGTATCATAATTTTCATGTTTTGACCTGTCATTTATGTTCATCATGCAACCATGTTGTGGCATATCAATTTTCGTAAACATCCCATTAGCCAGACGGCCATGAGAGCACAAAATCGTAGGCGGCTAGATAGATACATAGATGGATAGATAGATAGATAGATAGATAGATAGATAGATAGATAGATAGATAGATAGATAGATAGATAGATAGATAGATAGATACGCTCAAAGTCGCCGAAGTTCGCTAAGAAATGCATCGCATTTAAAATGTGCGGCAGTGTATAGCACCGGAAGCCGCAGAGATGTCTGATATGGGCATCCCAGCGTAAATTATAAGAAAAATACACTCCAAGAGTGCTAAACTCTACAACCTGTTCAGTTCGTCGGTTCTGAAAATAAATGGATTATTTTTTGCATGAAATATTACAACTTTCGTTTTTCTTTGAATTTAAACTCATTTGCCTGTGTCGGATTCGGACAAACTTGCCATAATTTTATTACATTTTTGCGTAAGTCTGTTCGCATGAGGACCTTAGAGACACAATGTGCAATCATCCGCGTACATAAAGAATTGAGCCCCACGGTTTATGGTTACGATATCATTTATGGAAACGTTAAACAGAAGTGGCCCAAGAATGCTTGCTTGAGGCACACCACGTACAATAGGTAAGAGGGACGAATTGTGTTTATTAATAGAAATGTACTGACGTCGATGTTTGAGATATGATATTAGTAATTCTAGCTGTTTTCCGCGAATTCCATATGAACAAAGCTTCCGGATAAGGATCTTGTGATTGAGGCTGTCAAAAGCTTTACTAAAGTCTATAAATATGCTGTGTAGTAGTTATTTTCAAAGCTCTGCAAAACGTGCTCTTTCGGGGTAAAAAGAGTCATTTCTGTGAACCTGTCTTTCGGAAATCAGTATTGCGAATCAGTAAGCACACTTTTTTTTATTGAATAATTCCGTCATTCAAGCAAATTAAAGCTTTTCTGCTCCCTTTGAAACAACTGGAGGTACCGATATCGGTCGATAGTTAGAAGCATTAGTTCGATCACCACCTTTATAAATAACCGAAATTTTCGCGTTTTTCATTGCATCTGGAAAAACTGCAGTCTCTAAAATTAACTTGGAAATGTGCACAAATGGCAGTACAATAAATTGTAAGACATGTTATATAGGTTTAACTTGCTAATTATTTACATCTATAGCTTTACTGTTTTGTAGCCCCATGTACACACTGTATACTTCATATTCCTCAGTAGGAACAAAGAATGCGCTTTCGCGAACAGCATCGCTATGACAAGCCACCCATGTGCTATCACTGCCTTGAGGAATATCGCTTTGTGCATTTATGAAGTGGTTGTTAAAGTAACAGGAATGTGCTCTGCCTGTTATCACACGTGAACCCCGCTTCATCGATGTCAAGTGAGTATCGTTCTTGCGGCGACCTAGGACAAGCTTAATCGTTTGCCACGCAATCTCTGGGTGTTCCCTAGAAACATTTGCGAAAAAGTCCCCATAGTACGCCGCCCCTTTGCCTTAGTTCAGCGTTCAACCTGTTTCTAAATTTTTTCAACGCTTGTATAGCTAATTCACTCCGCGTGCGCAAGAAGGAATGATACAGACTATTTTTGTTTTGATCATTTTTGCAGCTCATGTGTAAGCCAGGGCTTTCTTATTTTTTTAGATTGTTTAGGTGTCATTGGAAAATTGCTCGCGTACAATGGGTAAAAGTTCTAATACATTCGTTATATGCCTTATTTGCATGTGTTTTGTTTAAACGTGTGACAAATTGTGATTCATAGCGTCATTTTTGAGCTGGTCTAAACTTGCTTGTGTTATACTCTGATAAGTGAACTAATGATAGGCATCAGTTGCTTTCTGAAAGTCATCGGCGTAGATTAAAAATATAGGGCAGCGGTCACTTATGTCAGACACCGATGTGCTTGTGTTGCATGCAGTAGTAGAAATATCGACAATGAGTAAGTCAAGTAAAGAAGATGTATGACTTGTAATGCGTGTTGATGTGGTGATTGTATTTACAAAACCTGCAAGCTGGGGGCACGTGTTCCGTTGAAAGGGTGAGTTACTCTGTTTCAGTACATCTATATTAAGATCGCCGCCACACACGTGGCTCAGATTTTTCATGCTACCATAATCTAGAAATTGTTTGATGAAATATAGAAAAGTGGCAACACTGCCACTCGGTGGGGTTGGCGACACACTAGAGATCTTTCGAGTAAACAGTTCTTTACTTTTGATGATTATATTTTGGTCGGTGTCCCCCTTTTTTTCACTTTTCATGTTTCCGATATCATGATCACGTTAAATTTAAAAGTAAATTGTACCAAAAAATGGATCATATCATCACTCTCGTTGAATGCTGAGCACGCATTAAGGTGCGAAGCAACCGTGGCCGATGCATCCTGCTTATCAGTTAGGTGCGGGAGCAAGCTGTTGATCAGCCATTTTGACGACGGTGAGCAGTCAAAACTGCACGGTATACAAGGTCGCGCTGCTCCCTCACTTTACACCTGCGCCTGCCCCGACGTGTATACAAACTCAATGCCTATTTCCATGTCAGATTGAATCAAATTTCAAATATACTCGCTCATTCCTGCCTGAAAATGCGGGTAGATGCCACACGTGGTTACATTGTAGTCCGTCATGATAGAAATGTAAGTAATGGCAAGACATAAAGAGTAAGTGAACAGACTTTAGGTTTATAAAATTTTCTGAAGCGCACACACTTGAAATCACTGTTACCAAGGTTTGTCTCGTCATAATGCAAGTAATGGCACGGCAATATTCAATCAAATACGGAAGGACGCTCCAACCACCGCGTATCGCGGGCCCAGCCAGCGGAGGAAGAAATTGGCGGAAGTAACATCAAGGCACGGGTCCCGGGCGGCTGCATCATCGTCGCCCGCACCTTTTCGGCGTCACTTGCGTTGTATTCGGGCACCCTGTTGTAACATAATAGCCACCGGAACACACGCTGAGATGTTGATGTTGTATCACTAACAGATTGCATATGCGGCGTGTTACGTCATCACTCGGCTGCTATAAAAGACGCGTGAGTAGGAAATAAAGGGCAGTGCTTTCCACGGCATCAAGGGTGCTGTTCGCTTCGGCTGCTCCCCGCGAGTTGGCTATGACAGTGGCGACGACGATGAAAGTGTGATCTGCTGGTGCTGCCTGGAAATTTCCCTGTTGAGGCTGTGTTCTCTACCGTATATCAGTTGAAAATGCCTGGAGTCGGCAAGCTTGAGCCGTTCGACGTAGGAATAAGGAGCTGGGATGAGTATCAAGAGAGGAAGAATTTTTCATAGCCAACGACGTAGAAGATGGAAAAGCGAGCAGTACTTCTCGCCTGTTTGGGACCTGCCACGTATTCATCACTGCGGAACCTGCTGTCACCGTCGAAGCCGTGCGAAACAAGCCTGTCAACGATCTTTGACGAATTGAAGAAGCATTTTTCGCCGAGACCATCGGAAGTGGTTTGAACGTTCAAGTTTAATTCAAGAATCCGTCATTCCGGTGAAACGGCTGGGGATTTTTTCGCTAGCCTGAACAAACTTGCTGACGATTGTGCTTTCGGCACGTTCCGAGACAGAATGCTTCGTGACCGCATTGTGGCAGGGATTAACGACGAGGCAATGCAGCGACGACTGTTGGAGTCACCAGATTTGACCCTTGGTACCGCAAAGAAGACAGTTATCGCGATGGAAGCGGCGAACAAAGATTCTCGCGCGCTGTCAACGGCGATGCCAATGACTGTTGCGCCGACGAATTCCGTGTCACGTGATACAGGAAAGCAGAAGCATAAACCTGTTTCCTGTTTCCGCTGCGAGGCGGGCATCTGGCGACGCATTGTCGACATGCAAGTAGCGTCTGTCACAAGTGTCGAAGCAAGGGGCACCTGGCGCGAGTATGCAAGGGCAAGACAGTTACAGTTACGAGAGCAAGCGGTTCAGCGTTTTTTTCCCGGAAGCATCTATCAATCCATACCGTAGACGACGACGAAAGGCGCTCTGAGACACCGGCAACGCAAGTCTACGAAATGTGGCAAGTGCGCGCACCGGCTCACGACGGTAGCCCGTACCGGGTTGAGGTGTCCGTGAATGGAACTTCACTTATTATGGAACTCGACACGGGAGCAAGTGTTTCTGTCGTGTCGGAAGAGACCTTTCGCCGCACATTTCCGTCATGTCGTCTGGAACCGTCATGCTGAATGGTTACAACGGTGAGCTGTCCCCGGTGCAAAGCAGCCTGTCAGTGTACGACTAGGAAACCATGAGTGCCGGGACGTGTTGTACGTCGCCCCAGGACACTGCCCGTCCCTGATGGGACGCGGCAGGATGAAAGAGCTCGGGATTGAACTGCGCAATATGATGGACGTTTAGAATATCACATCGGTTGAGGAACTAGTCGCTGAGTATGCGAGTGTTTTCGACGACGCCTTGGGAATATAAAGGGAGTGTCCGCGAAAAAAACAATCGAAGACAACGTGAAGCCGAGGTTCTTCAAGGCTCGTCCTGTTCCGTTCGCAATGATCGACCGCGTCAACGAGGAACTGATGCGCATGGAGCTAGTTGGAGCGCTGCGTCCAGTTAAGACTTCGGAATGGGCTGCGCCTATCTTGCCTGTCTTGAAGCGAAGTGGCCAGTTTCGGATATGTGGCGACTTCAAGGTCACTGTTAACCCCGTGACAGTGCCTGAAAAGTACCCGATACCACGCGTTGAAGACCTGTTCAGCCGTCTTAGCGGTCGCAAGAAGTTCAGCAAGCTGGACTTGAAGGATGCGTATTTGCAAGTTCAACTGGACGAGGCATGCCGCAAGCTGGTGACAATCAACACAATTGGTGACTGTACCAATGCACGCGTTTGCCTTTTGGCGTCACATCTGCTCCTTCAATTTTCCAATGGGAGATGGAAAACCTGCTACAAAGGCTCACACGTCGTGGTGTATTTCGACGACTTTCTTGTGACTGGACGCGACGCCCAGGACCATCTAACAAACCTGGGCCTAGTCCTAAGCCGACTCAAGCAAGCTGGGCTTAAATTGAAGCTTGATAAGTGTACCTTCCTGGAATGGCCAGTTCAATACCCGGGTCACGTTGTCACGGCTGCGGGGTTTCAACCCAACTCTCAAAAGAGTTACCTAGGCTGTGCTGAAGGCCCCTAGACCCAAAGCTCAAGGCATTACAGAGTTACCTAGGCCTAGTCAACTTCTACCGCAGGTTTCTACCGGGGCTGTCTAGTGTGTTGCATCCCTTGAACGAGCTGCTTGTGGCCAAGGTGCCTTGGGAGTGGCATGAGGATCATGAACGTGTTTTCCAAAGGAGCAAGGAGTGCTTGTTTCAGCAGCAGTGCTGGCGCATTATGACCCCAAGAAACCAGTGGTTCTCGTATGCGATGCGTCACCGTACGACGTGGGCGCCGTTCTGGCCCATAGGGAAGACTCGGGGGCTGAACGACCAATCGCATTTGCATCACGAAGTCTCGCGCCAGCTGAGCGAAACTTCAGTCATCTCGACAAGGAGGCTCTTCGCTCATGTTTGGCGCAACCAAGTTCCGATAGTACCTCTGGGGACGCGATTTCGAGGCTATTACGGACCATAAACGATTTCTGGGCTTGCTCGCTTCGGACAAGCGCGTGCCTGAGATGTGTTCACCCCGTATCACGCGTTGGGCGCTGATGCTTGGAGCATATAACTACAAGCTCATGTACCGGCCGGGAGCAAGCATTGCCAATGCGGATGGTCTCAGTCGCCTACCACTACCAGTGTACGCTCAACCTGTGGAGAGGCCAGCGGAAGTTTTCATGCTGGAGGCTGCTTAACCTCGGGTACTGCGGTCCACTGTAGTCGCGGAAGCTACGTCCAAGGACTCAACCTTAGTGAAGCTACGAGATGCCTTATGGTCTGGAGCTGATCTACGTGAACCCGAGTTCATGTTCTACGGAGATCGAAAACTTCAGATGAGCGTGCAAGAAGACTGTATACTTCTCGGATCGCGTGTGATCATCCCAAGCGCATTGTAGCAAGAAGTGTCGCGACTCCTTCATGAGGGGCACCCTGGAGTGACCAAGATGAAGACTATCGCCAAGAATCGGGTCTGGTGGTCCTCGTTGGACGAGGACATTGCTGCTGCAGTTCGCCAGTGTCAGGTCTGCCAAGAACACCAGAGGGTTACGCGGCCAGTAGCGATGATGCCATGGCCGTTTCCGGACAGACCGTGGTGTCGCCTTCATATTGCCGCAATCACTTGCCATCCTTATCGCTTTGCTTGTGACGCACGTGGCTAGCGTGTATCTGCGCTCCATCATGAAGGCGTGATCCGTGAACTTATCTTCGTGCCGCGTTTTATCGGAAAACGCCCCTCGCCAATAAGCTGAGGGCAGCCGTGGGCACCGGTGTAGTAGTTCGCCATCTGTACGGCGGTTCACTTGTTTTTTTTCGGGCGCAGGTCAGCCCAGTGAAATAAAGGATTGTTGCGGCTTGCTCCTGATCCTGCCGTGCACGTTCCTTCATCGTCGCGGCTGCGTGACAACTGGTGGAAGTGCCGGGTATGCACCAGGTCCCTGAGCCGACAGCTGCACGGAAGGACGAGGCCCCCAAAAGCAGCGACGCGACTCGCAGCAGCCGCCGCCTACAAGGGTTGCCACCGGAACCCGGAACACTACCGGAGTGCACTCGACAGAAAAAAGAAGACTCGACGTCAACCATGAGCCTACCAGCTGCGCCCACCCCTGTCATCTTGCAACAGCCTCGAGTGCCTCCAACCTTCCACGGGTCGCCTGTAGAAGATGCAGAAGATTGGCTCGACCAATTCACTCGGGTGGCTTCACTAAACAATTGGGATGACGAGATGAAGGTACGTCACGTTTTCTTTGCACTCTACGGCCCCGCTAAAACGTGGTTTGAAAACCACGAGGCCTCTTTGACTACGTGGGAGGTGTTCAAGACTGATTTCTTGAGGACGTTTACCAACATGCTGCGCAAAGAAAGGGCTGAAATTCTGCTACAATCGAGGATCCAAAAGCCTAACGAAACTGTGCCTATATACGTCGAGGAAATGAAGCTCCTCATCCGCCGCGTGGATCCGAACATGGCAGAGGAAAAGCAGGTTGGGCTTCTAATGCGAGGAGTAAAAGAGTCCCTTTTCGCTGGCTTAGTTCGCAACCCGCCGAAAACCGTTGCCGAGTTCACGCAAGAGGCATCCACCATTGAGAAGACCTTAGATTCCCGAAATCGCCAGTACAACCGTACAGCGCACATAGCTTCCAGGACCCTCAAGCAACGTTTGCAAGTACCAGCAACTTGCGTGAAATAATACGCGAAGTCGTCCGCGAGGAGCTGCGGCTACTTATACCATCACCCTCGCAGCCTCCAGAAGCGTCACTCACGGATGTCATACGCGACGAAGTTCGCATTGCTTTGGGTGTTTCTCGGACGGCGACTCCATGGCAAGAAAACCAGGGAATAAGTTACGCTGCCGCAGTACGCAGCCCAAGAGGTACCGCCAACATGCGCCGTGAGCATTACGAACCACCCCAGCGATCGCCGTCACCCGTCCACTCACCTGTTTTTTTGGAAGCGCCGCGAAAAGCAGACCTCTGGAGAACCCCCGACCAACAACGCCCACTATGCTTTCACTGCGGTGAGCCAGGCCACATCCTCAGATACTGTCCTTACAAACGCATGGGACTTCGTGGTTTTGCCCTCAACGCACCACGACCGCGACCCGGACAGCGACCACGTGAAGTTGAAGACTACTTGCGCCGTGCCGAGTATCCGCCCACCAGTCCATCACGATCACCATCACCGCCATACAGCCGCTACACATCGCCAGGCCGTGGCAACGCGGCGGCAGCGCGAGGAAGGTCCCCGAGCCCTCGTAGGGGAAACTGAGTAAAGCAGCCTTTGGAGGCGAGGTTGCTTGCCGGCGAATGGACGAAGAACCTCCACTGACCATACCGCACGACGACGGCGCCCCGACGGAGATACCACGGCTGCTACGACGACACTTCGCACTAAGCTCGACGGCACGCCCCAACCGCACTTGCAGCACTCGCAGAAGCCGTGATTCGACACCAAGACTGACGTCCAACTCGAGATCTAGAGTCTCTGACCTAGACGTACTTATAGACGGCCGTAGTGTAACAGCACTTATCGACACAGGAGCCGACTTTTCTGTAATAAGCGGAGCCTTCGCAGAGCAACTAAAGAAGGTAATGACTAGATGGGATGGTCCCGTGATCCGCACAGCCGGAGGCCATCTCGTGTTGCCAACGGGACGATGCACAGCACGAGTGACTGTCAGTGGACGTACTTACCCAGCTTGCTTCATAGTCCTGCAGCAGTGTTCCCGCGATGTCATCTTGGGCATGGATTTTCTGACCGAACATCGAGCAATCATCGACCTTCAATCAAGACAGATCACACTTTCCACGGGCCAAGCCATTCAGTCGAAGACCACCCTAGGGCACCACGCCATCCTGCGTGTTCTAGATGAAGAAGTAAGCATCCCACCAAGGGCAAGCGTCATAATACCAGTGGTTACAGGCAACACAGAGGATGTTGAAGGCGTGATCGAGGGAAACACGCAGTTCCTCTTAGACCGACAGCTTGGCGTCGCCAGAGGCATCGCTTACTTCAAGAATGGACAAGCTGACGTGCTCGTAACCAACTTCGGCAGGGAACACCGACACCTCAACAAAGGCAGCACGATTGGCTTCTTAGATGAAGTAGGGGACATTCCAGGCACGTTCGCCATCTCCGACCAATCCCACCAAGACTCGTCAATGCAAAACCAGCCGCCTGCGTTCGACATCAACCCTGAGCTTCCCAGCGACAGGCAAAATCAGATCCGCATTCTCCTAGAAAGCTACAGTCACTGTTTCGCAACCTCGTCCAAGGTGCCGAAAACACCAATTGCCAAGCATCGGATCATAACCAGCGAGCACGCCCGACCTCTCCGCCAAAGCCCGTACCGTGTGTCGCCGCGAGAGCGTGAAGCAATTCGGAAACAAGTGGACGAAATGCTTCGCGATGACGTCATTCAACCTTCGAAAAGCCCTTGGGCAGCACCAGTCGTTCTCGTAAAGAAAAAAGACGGAAGCCTCCGGTTCTGCGTCGACTATCGCAGGCTAAACAACATAACGAAGAAAGATGTCTACCCGCTCCCAAGGATAGACGACACCCTAGACCGACTCTGTCATGCCAAGTACTTCTCGTCCATGGACCTCAAAAGCGGATATTGGCAGATCGAAATCGACGAAAGGGACAGAGAAAAGACGGCTTTCATCACTCCGGACGGGTTATTCGAGTTTAAGGTCATGCCATTTGGGCTTTGTTCCGCGCCGGCAACGTTTCAACGAGTAATGGACACGGTGTTGGCAGGCCTGAAATGGCAAACCTGCCTCGTGTATCTCGACGACGTCGTAGTCTTTGCGGCAACCTTTGACGAACACATGCGAAGACTGAGGGCCGTACTCAATGCAATCAAGTCTTCAGGACTTACCCTAAAGCCTGAGAAGTGCCGCTTTGCATATCATGAGCTGTTATTTCTTGGCCATATCATCAGCCCGGACGGTGTACGACCCGACCCCCAGAAGACGTCCGCTATCGAGCATTTTCCGCGGCCGACAGACAAGAAAGCCGTACGAAGGTTCCTTGGCTTGTGTGCTTACTACAGAAGGTTTGTGAGGAATTTTTCATGCATAGCTGAACCTTTGACGAAGCTAACAAAGGCTGATGTACCATTTCAATGGGAAGCGCCGCAAGAAGAAGCCTTTAAGGAACTCCAGCGTCGTTTACAGTCCCCTCCCATCCTTTCACACTTCGACGAAGATGCCCAAACTGAAATTCATACCGACGCAAGCAGCGTGGGCATAGGCGCGGTCCTTGTTCAGAAAAGCAACGGGTTCGAGAAAGTGATCGCATACGCTAGCCGTTCGCTGTCGAAGGCGGAGAGTAACTATTCAACTACTGAGAAGGAGTGTCTCGCAATCATTTGGGCGACATCGAAATTCCGTCCTTACATTTACGGGCGACCATTCACGGTTGTGAGTGACCATCACGCCCTCTGCTGACTTGCAAATTTGAAAGATCCCTCCGGCCGCCTCGCTCGATGGAGTCTTCGTCTCCAGGAATTTGATGTCACCGTAACATACAAGTCTGGGAGGAAGCATTCGGACGCAGACTGCTTGTCAAGAGCCCCTGTCGATGAACCCCCAAAGAACGACGACGACGATGACAGCTTCCTTGGATCTATCAGTAGCAGCACTTTTGCGCAACAGCAACGCGCGGACCCTGACCTCAAGCGTCTCCATGAATACCTGGAAGGCAAAACTTCATCACCCCCTGCATCATTTAAGCGGGGACTCTCATCCTTCTGTTTTCAAAACGGCATCATCGTAAAGAAGAACTTTGCGCCCAATAAGACTACGTATCTTATTGTCGTTCCCAGCAACCTTCGAGAAGAAATTCTACAGGCTTCCCACGACGAACCGACTGCTGGACACCTTGGATATGCGCGCACTCTTCGCCGAATCCAAGAGAAATTCTACTGGCCACGACTGCCCACCGACGTCGCGCGGTACGTAAAGACTTGCCGTGAATGCCAACGAAGAAAGAGGCCACCGACCAGGCCAGCCGGGCTGCTGAACCCCATACCACCCCCAGCAAAGCCTTTCCAACAGATTGGAATGGACCTTCTCGGTCCCTTTCCGACATCAACTTCTGGCAATAGAATGATAATCGTCGCAACTGACTACCTCACCCGTTATGCCGAAGCAAAAGCCTTGCCGAGCGGAACAGCAGAGGAGGTCGAAAAGTTTTTTGTCAACGGCATCCTGTTGCGACACGGTGCCCCCAAGGTTCTCATCACGGACAGGGGAACAGCGTTCACGGCAGAGCTAATGCAAGCTATCCTGCACCACAGTCAAACCAGCCACCGGAAGACTACTGCGTATCATCCGCAGACAAACGGCCTCGTGGAACGGCTGAACAAAACTATCGCTGACATGCTTGCCATGTATGTCGATGCAGAACACAAAACCTGGGACAGCATCCTTCCATTCGTCGTATTTGCCTATAACACTGCAATACAAGAGACCACACGCATGACGCCTTTTAGCCTCGTCTACGGCAGAGAGGCAGCTACAACGTTGGACGCCATGCTCCCAGATGTCACAGAAGAGAACCACGACGTCGCCACCTACCTTCAACGTGCAGAACAAGCCCGACAACTTGCACGCCTGCGGATTAAGGAACAGCAGTCCATCGACGCTCGACGCTACAACTTACGCCGCCGCCATACGGAATACAAACCCGGTGACCGTGTGTGGATTTGGACCCCCATTCGCCGCCGAGGACTCAGCGAAAAGTTGTTGTGCCGTTATTTTGGACCTTACAAGGTCGTACGTCGTGTTAGTGAACTGGACTATGAAGTTGTCCCCGATGGCGCGACGACACCGCAACGGCGCCGCGCTAACCCAGAACTTGTGCATGTCGTGCGCCTTAAACCTTATTACACGCGGTAATAGACCTTACAGTTTGCAATGTCAAGTGCGAATTTTGATCTTCCTTTTTGCTCTCGTGTGTTCTTATGACACTGTTCTCGGTTTTCAATGTTTGCTCTTTTAAGCATCGGGCCGATGCTTATTTAAAAGGGGAGTAATGCCGCAATCACTTGCCATCCTTATCGCTTTGCTTGTGACGCACGTGGCTAGTGTGTATCTGCGCTCCATCATGAAGGCGTGATCCGTGAACTTATCTTCGTGCCGCGTTTTATCGGAAAACGCCCCTCGCCAATAAGCTGAGGGCAGCCGTGGGCACCGGTGTAGTAGTTCGCCATCTGTACGGCGGTTCACTTGTTTTTTTTCGGGCGCAGGTCAGCCCAGTGAAATAAAGGATTGTTGCGGCTTGCTCCTGATCCTGCCGTGCACGTTCCTTCATCGTCGCGGCTGCGTGACAATATTGACTTCGCCGGACCTTTGAAGAACCGCTACTTGCTGGTCGTTATCGATGCATTTTCAAAGTGGATAGAGGCCGTGCCTATATCTACACCATCGGCCGAGGCGACTATCTCATGCCAGAGGGTTATGTTTGCCACTCTCGGATTGCCAGATGTAGTGGTGTCCGACAACGGATCAGCGTTCGTGAGTGAGGAATTCAGAAGCTTCCTGCATCGAAATGGCATCAAGCAAGTACTGACACCTCCGTACCATCCAGCGTCAAACGGGGCTGCAGAACGGGCAGTTCAGGGCATCAAATCAAAACTAAAGAAATCGACTGAAGGGAGTTTTACATGCCAACTTGCTCGTATTCTTTTCAATTACAGGATTACTCCCCACGAAACTACCGGGTGCTCACCAGCGAAGCTGATCATGGCCCGTAAGTTAAAGGCTGCTCTAATGTTTTTGCATCCAGACATGAGAGCTAATGTCTTGCTGAAGCAGCTCAAGCAGAGGATTGTCCATGATGGTGGAGCTCGAACCACGCCGCCCGCTAGACCCGGAGACTACATCTACGCACGGAATTTCCGTTCGGGGCCAACCTGGATGCCAGCAAGAGTGACTGACAGCCACCGATAACATCACTGATGTCGTTTTGTCAGACGGCAGGTGTTGGCGGCGCCATCAAGAACACTGCGGCCGAACTTCGCCCCATTTAGTGCGCCTCCTGGACTGCCGCCTGCGCGACAGACTTCTTCACCGCCGCCAGGGTTATCGCCTTTTCAACAAGCTTCGTCAACCACGGAGTGCGTTTCGGAACGGGCGGGTGTGCACCGGCTGTACAACCAGTTCCGCTACCCAGCAAGTGTGAGTCGGAGCAACCGAATCCCGTTGCTGAGCCGTGTCTTGAAACATGCAGCGAAAGTGGAACAACAGTAACACGCGATCTGGTTGTGCCTACTACCCATGACAGTACGCCAATGCTGCGAAGCAGCACGAGGACAAAAAAAAAACAGTTGTGCGTTTCTGACCGCGAAGGCCGCTAAACTATCCTTGTTTTTTGGTGGGGAGGAGTGTAGCATAATAGCCACCGGAACACACGCTAATGTGTTGATGTATCACTAACAGATTGCATATGCGGCGTGTTACGTCATCACTAGGCTGCTATAAAAGACGAGTGAGTAGGAAATAAAGGGCAGTGTTTTCCACGGTATCAAGCGTGCTGTTCGCTTCGGCTGCTCCCCGCTAGTTGGCTATGACACCTATCGCAACCGACGAATGTTTCCTTTCCATGTTTCCGGATTAAACTTGAAACAACTGCTCTGGTTTCGGTAATTGTGCTTAAAAAGAAGCGTTCACGTCAGCAAGTCACCTTCCTCGCTACCTAGACTGTACGAGCGCTGGTGGTGGCTTGATGTCCTCTAAAACCCCGCAGCACAAGATACGGAAGCGCTAGGCGGACTGCCGCGACGAGAAGAAATTTAGCTTTCGAGAACCATTTTGATCTGTTAGACCTCTTTTCGAAATTAAGCTCGTCAAAACAACCGGTAACTCACGGACACGAGCACAAATTTGAAATGCGCTACCATATGCATGAAAACACACATTTACGGGAACTTTCCTTTTTGGTAAAATTTTTGGTAAAACCAAGAGTGCACTGTAAGGGAGGCGATGTTAATTCAAGAGTAATTCTGCTTGTTAAACACCATAGTTCACTGTACTAAATACCTTTTCTTTAACCGGACGAAAATTAAATGTAACTTCTAAAGCGCTATATAGTGAACATTAAGGCCCACATTCCCTATATGAGTAATGTTGCGGAGTTTTGTCTGGAGAGCATTCAGCTCGTTTAGTCAAATCCCGGTTCGTTTGAGTCCACCTGGCTGGAACTTTATCAGTATGCATGCAAGGTTCATTTTTTCAAAGTCCCACTTCGGTTACAGGAAGTACGTCACTGATTTCTTGGTGGACACCGGCATAAAACATTTTCGCGTTGAAAAACATCGTGCCGTGACGTTATGCAGTGACTGAGCCCGTTAAGGCTCAAGGAAGTCTCAGGCACTCAAAAATGTGGCCGTACGGCGTTGAAACCTTTCCCGCGCACCCAGCCCGCACAAAAGCGATAGGATTCTGCTAAAATACAGGTTGGCCAGGACGTTAATGGACGTCTTCTATCAGGATTTTACGATCTGCTCATCTTCTTGATCGTATATCCCTGCTGATGTCCGGCGGAAATACCATTTTGAGAAGGTCTACAATCCTTAAGCAGGTTCTAGAAGTCCGTTCTTCAAAGGGGATATTCAATGATCACCGCAAGCTTACAAAAACTACGGATAGAGTCCTTTTACAATCCGGATTGCAATGCCCATTTTCGCTGTGTCTTTTCCCTACTCTCCCCTTTACCTACCTTTGCCCTTTCCCACGCTTTTAGCTTTCTTGTTCCCCTCCAACGAATATGCACGCTCGGTCCCCGATCCTAGCGGCGGCCGGGAAGTTATTCCCCCTTCAATAATATGAGGATATGGGACGCACAAGTACAGCGACAATATGTTTATTATACAACGAGTGAAATTACAAGGACTGTCATCAAACGCGTGCGTGCCTTTTGGGACGACAGTTCACAGCAGGCAAGGTATGTGAGGAGAACAGAGCTGCCTATTTTATGCACATGTTAAGCTACGGTGTAGAAAATCGTGTAAATGTGGTACCACTCACAACAGGCATCAAGGGGATCATGAACATACATATTTTAAGCGCCCCTAAACTACCCAGAGGTCAAAATTTAGCTGATGTGTTGCTGTTGTGCCCCTGAGCTTCTCTGAGCCCCTGAGCTTCTCTTCCTGTTGTGCCGGTAGGAATTTTTCGAAACAGTGCCGTAACGGCGAAGTTACACGCGTTTGATGATGATGATGATGATGATGATGATCATTGTGATTCGGTTAGGAAAGGACGCTACTTCCTGCAGCCCATGTAGGGAGGACGGCTAAGCGTCCGCGGAGGGTAGGGGGAAAGGCAGCGAAAGAGATAGAGAGGAGAGAAAGGCCGTAGTGGAGGGCTCCGGAAATTTAGACCACCTGGGGTTCTTTAACGTGCACTGACAACGCACAGTACACGGTCCTCTGGCATTTTCGCCTCCATCGAAAATGCGACCACGCGTTTGACCACTGAAACATGGCGCTTGCATGTTTTGCACTCTCCTGTGCCACGCGCCGGCCGCTTGCCGGTGCCACCTCCGCGCCCAGTTCTCCGCCGAATGTCTCGTGACAGGCGCGCACACGCGAAGGAAGAGTAGCATGGGGGAAAAGAGCCGGCAGGCAGGGAGAGCGTGTCGACAGCCAGAAGTCGTAGGTTCTCCTTCGACCGATCAGCGGAGCTCTGCCTCTGCTGATGTCACCAAAGCCACGATGCTAGTGTCACAAGTAACTTTGGTATGCTGCAAAACTTCGAATTGGCGCACGTGATTGTTTTTCAAATTTGTGGCGAGGCCGTGCCGCGTAGCGCTGCCGCATTTGGCATCGTTCGTAGTGACGGCATTCTCAACTTGATGCGGGTGTTAACCTAAAATGTTTTAAAAAATGTCTCGGATGGTTTAGGGGCCCTTTAAGCTGATTCCCGCTACAGAACTTTATCTGAAATGACCGTGCTGAGATGTTTGTTCTCATAATACGCAAATGTGGCACTCAGCACGAAATAAGCTTCACAAGCGGCGCTCGCAATACATTTCCAAATTCAATAGAACAGTACCACAAAACTGAGTAATGAAGCAAAATAGACAAACATTTGTAGAGTAAGGCAGAGACAGCAAATGTGATGGCGGCAACCTTTGTTAACTGGAACCTAGAAAAAAGAACTATCGCACAGGAAAGGCTTAAAGGGACCGACAACTGACCAGAACCTGCGATTAGATTCTATCGGAAATGAAAAAAAACCACGAATTATGGTCACAGATTCAAGCATACTTAATGGTGTTTGAGTAGAATTTGTATTTTTAAATTCAGTTTAAAAATCACAAAAGACGGGTATGTCGCGCAGCGTAGCCGTAGAGACTTCGCACTTATATATGGAGTCTTCGGTTTTGGTGTGCATAGTCAGATGCTTTCATACGCACCACAATTAGTGCTCAAAGTTAGAGCACGCATATTATTAAGCATTCCCGCTCTCTTCTTCTGTGCTGCCCACGAGGTACGAAACAAATAAGTTGACACTGCATGAAAAGCGGCGCTGCCTTCGAGGCGCAACCATGGAACGGTCACTGAAGGCTGCGACGCATGTGCGCGGCGTCTTTCTCTCGTGTCTGTGAAACCGGTACCGGAGTGTACAGCGCGAATTTGCCAGTGACATCACAAGCCATAGCAACATTGATTTCTTTATATTTAGGGCTTCAGTAGTTTCCTTTTCCCATTGCGGCCTTATAATCGCTATCGGCCTACCTCCCACTGTTTGCAACTCTGTGGCCTGTAAAGACTCCATAGTCGCCGCAGATGAGAAATTCGGATTTTATATGTTTCGCGGCGTTTTCGGCGTTACTACTGGGTGATTAGGCACTCTGAGCGCATAATTTTTCAGTTGCACTGATAAAAGCAGGTACCACAAAAATTGGTTGTCGGTCCCTTTAAACGCCGACAGAAACTATAAAAGTAGGATGCGAACGCGGGGTAGTTTGTCTGTAATGGCGGCCGGCCTACATTTGAATATAGGTACGGGAGATGTTCATTTGCCTAAAACTAGAACTAGAACATTGAATGTGCATATTCAGCACATTCAACAAGGCATAAATGACGCGCATAAACTAGATAGGACGCCAGCACTAGAAAAAATTGGCAGATCCCACGTGCAGTGGGAATCGAGGGAATGCGAAGCACGCATAAGGAACGTGAAATGGATTTGCATTGTTGTCTCGGTATACCGAGTTTGGTACATACGAAGTTAACGAAACGGCCGCAAGAGCACCAAAACTGTAAGCATGTAAACCATGCCGCTAATACACGCATGTCATGATTCTAACGTTATGACTTCTCATTTACGTTCGTCATGCAGTCGTGTTCGCCATAGCAATTTTGCCATACATCCCATTAACGAAACGCCTGGCATGTAAATCATGCCGCCCATGACATGCATGTTATGCTTTTCATGTTATGACCTGTCATTTACGTTCGTGATGCAGTCATGTTGTGGCATACCAATTTTCGTATACATCCCATTAACGAAACGGCCAGGAGAGCACCAAGACCATCGCATGTAAATCATGTCACTCATGACATGCATGTCATGATTTTCCTCTTATGACCTGTCATTTATGTATGTGATGCAGTCATGTTGTGGCATGCCAATTTTCGTATACATCCCGTTAACGAAATGCGTGGCATGTAAATCATGTTGCCCATGACACGCATATCATGATATTCATGTTATGACCTACCATTTATGTTCGCCATGCAGTCATATTGTGGAATACCAATTTTTGTATACATCCCATTAAGGAGACGACCAGGAGAGCACGATGACTGTGACATGTAAATCATGCCGCTCATGACATGCATGTCATGATTTTCGTGTTATGACCTGCCATTTATCTTCGTCAGGCAGTCATGTTGTGCCATACCAATTTTCGCATATATCCCATTAGCGAAACGGCCAGGAGAGCACTAAGACCGTGGCATGTAAATCATGCCACTCATGACATGCATATCATGATTGTCATGTTATGACCTGTCATTTATGTTCGTCATGTAGTCATGATGTGGCATACCAATTTTCGTAAACATCCGATAAGCGAAACGGCCAGGAGAGCACAAAATCGTAGGCGGCTAGATAGATAGATAGATAGATAGATAGATAGATAGATAGATAGATAGATAGATAGATAGATAGATAGATAGATAGATACGCTCAAACGCGCCGAAGTTCGCTAAGAAATGCTTCGCATTTAAAAAAGGAGCCCCTAAAGCGCAGGCCAACCAGCCGCTAGCATTCATAACGAAATACTCCAACGCGCTGCCAAACATAAATAACATTCTTCGCAAACGCTATCCAATACTAACAAGCGACGAACGCCTTAGAAAGGCGTTTCTGGAAAAAAATACCAAGAGTCACCTACCACCGTAATAGAAAATTTCAGGACCTCTTAGTACATGCCAAAGTAAGCGTTCAGCGCACTCCCTGCGTAATAACTTGCTCGCTTCCCAGATGTAGGACTTGCAATCATATTCAAAATGATCTTTAAGTTAAAAGCACAGGAAGTGACTATGACCATCATATCAAATCAAGTTTCACTTGCACTATTTCAAACGTTATTTACAGTCCCGCCACGGTGGTCTAGTGGTTATGGCACTCGGCTGCTGATCCGAAGGCCGCAGGATCGTATCCCGGCCGCGGTAGCTGCATTTCAATGGAGGCAAAATGTTGAGGCCCATGTGCTGTGCGATGTCAATGCACGTTAAAGAACCCCAGGTGGTCAAAATTTCCGGAGCCCTCCACTACGGGGTCTCTGATAATCAGAGCTGGTTTTGGGACTTTAAACCCCACAAATCAATCAAACGTTATTTACATGTTCGAATGTTCACTCTGTCACAAGCAATAAATCGGCGATAATAGACAGGGTACGGTATTATTTATTTATGGCATACTGCGGCCAAGTAAAGGCCCAACGCAGGAGTGGTATGGGAAAAAACAAAGGACAAAGTAATAACAACAGGGAAGCAACGTTGTAGTATGGAACGAGATAAGGGTAGCAATACAAGAGTTGGCATACAAACAAAGCATATACATGTTCAGAGCAATAATAAAAAAAGGGGGAGTCGAAAACAGAAAAAAAACTTATATTAATTGTTGCAATAGCGTCAACTATTGGACAGGTGCTCACAAGGCAAGTTTATTCCAGTCTATTATGTACGCGGGAAAAATGAATACCATAAATAGGTCAGTTTTAGTGCTATAAGGCGTTAGGGATTCAGCATGGCGATGCCGTGTCGACGTGCTTTGAGCGGATTTAGAAAAGGCTGTGGGTTAAGGGACAAAACGGTTATTTTTTAGCAAGACACTGAATTTTAGTCTGAGAATTTTCCGCGTAGTTGCAATGTTGGAATGTTATTAGCTTAGCATTAAGGTTGTTGGTGAGTCAGTTGAACGATATCAGGAAAAAATGAATCTTACTGCTTTGCGTTGTATCATTTCTAATGCGTCATGTTACGTTTGGTGTAAGGATCCCAAACAGTGCATGCATATTCCAATTTTGGACGGATTAGCGAGTAATAAGCGGTTAGGCCGAGGGTTGTGGGGAGCCTGTTTTAATTTATGCCTTAAATAGCAAAGCTTACGGAAAGCCGACTTACAGATTTAGAAACATGCGCATTCCAGGATAAATTTGTTGTTATAGTAACACCTAGGTATTTATATTGATTTACTTCTGTCAGGGGTTCGGAAGCGAGGTTGTAGGGAAAGGATAGCGTTTTAACCTTTTTGGTAATTTTCATAAAGACAGATTTATTTGCATTTAATTCATATTCCATTGCCACACCAGACACGATGTTTTTGAAGGCAAGAATTGAAGTGCAACTTGGTCATCTCTGCAAGTTATTTCATTGAATACCACACAATCATCGGCGAACAATCTGATTGAACGGGCTCTGTAAACTGTGTTAGTTATGTCATTAATGTAAATTAAAAATAACAAGGGTCCTAAAATACTGCCCTGTGGGACACCTGAAGTTACCGGAAGTTCTCCCGAAAAACTATCACCGAGAACAACCAAACTGCTTACGGTTAGACCGATAGGCAGTAATCCAATTAATTATATATGCTGGTAAGCTAATCATTTCGAGTTTTTTTATAAGGTTAGAGTGCGAAACAAGGTCAAACGCTTTCCTAAAAATCTAAAAAAACTACATCAACTTGCCAGACTTGTCAAGGGACAGACGCAAAGTTGTGACGATTGGTAGTCAGTTGGGTAACCGTAGAAAAGCCTTTGCGAAAGCCATGCTGGTAGTTGGAGAGAATATTTCTATCAGAAAGGAATTTGTTAATCTCGTTGGCTAGGATATGTTCAAGTAGCTTGCATGAAGACGATGTTAGGAGAAATTGGACGATAGTTTGTTAAAAGAGTTGCGTCGCCTTTCTTAGGCACAGGTACAACACGTGCACTTAACCAATCACTAGGAAGAACTGCAGAAGATAATGATGCATGAAAAATGAGACAACTTTTCTGCATATCTTGCAGAAAAGCATTTGGTTAAAGCATCCGGACCAGTGATGACTTAGTTTCTCAGATTGAGCAGCATAGAACCTACCCCTGGTTGCGATACTATATCGGATGGCACAATGTGAGGCATAGTTTTGTTAATGCATATCACAAGAACGGGAAAAACACTGTGAAAATATTTGTTCAAATGATCAGCAATGCTTTGCTTCTCGGTACGACCAAGTTGCCCTCGTGTACAATTTGGTCGATTGGCCTTGTTTTTCTTTTAAGTGCCTCCACAACTTTTCCGGGGCATTTCGCATAAAATCAGGCAGGGTATGCCTGGGAAGTACCTTTCTTTTGCCTTTTTCACTATTTCGTTTAATTTAGGTTAGATTTTTAGAATAGTACTACGAGGGGCACCTTGTCGTCTCAAGCGCTTAATCTTTCTTTTTAGTTGCAGAGCTTCACGCGTCATCCAGGGATTTTTCTTAGCTATTTTCTTTGTTTTATCGGGAATAAAATTGTTAATACAGTGCATGCACATGTTTTCAAATTTTTTCCAAAGGCTAATAACATCGTCACCGTGAAAGCAGTTGAGGCAAAGGTCAAGGAAGTCCAACACACTCTCGTCTCTGGAGCGCGAGAAGTCCTTAACCGTAATCCTTTTGCATCGATTGGTGCTACATGACTGAATTGGACAGGAAAAATACACCATGTAGTGATCAGAAATACCTGGCTCAATCGAAACAGAAAAATCACTGATTGATTGACTGACAAAGATAAGGTCAAGTATAGTTGCTGTCATGCCTTGAACACGTGTCGGTTGATTGACAACCTGCCTCAAGTTGTGGTGTAACATTACATTGCTTATGTAATTAGAATTTGAATTTAGGTCGGGATCAAGGTATCCATTCTCCCAATCTATTTCTGGCAGGTTGAAATCTCCAACAAGAAAAATTTTTTCATGAGAAAACGAAGACATATGCTCACAGAGGTCATATAAAAATTTAGGGGATGAATCAGGAGGGCGGTACAAACCAAACACCAACAATGACGTATTCCAGCATGAAAGCTTTAAAGCAACGCATTCTATATTTTCTGGCTGACGTAAAAGTATGACTGGTATATCGTCTTTGACCAAAATAGTCACCCCTCCTCCTCTCGTACTCCTGTCACGACGAAAAGCCCGATAAGAAGGGGGGAAGGTATGCACATGCTAACAATTTTCTCCCAGAAAGTCTACTTTCAGGTGCGGAGCCCCCATCCAGTTCGACGAGAACAGCGGCGTTAAGCAGTGTAGTTACATTTTTAGCAACAAACTTTCAGTAAATGCACTGCGGGTGCGGCGCCGGTGGTGCGGAGTGGAGAGCCGGGGCACATGCCATTGGAACAACTCCTTTTCCGGGCGTGTGTTCCTTTTTTCATCGTGCTTTCTAGGGCTGGGCACATAATGTACTTCCAAGATATGTACAAGGAGCGGAATCCTTGGAAGCTTTGCGTCTTGCATTTGTATTAGTCATACTGACAACTGTCACCCAACTCCCCCCTTACCCCCTCTTTTTTCTTTTTTTCTTTTTTTTTGTATTGTTCGCACGTGCTGCCCTTCTCTCTTTCTGAGGATGGGGAAGAGTGCAATAGCGTATATAAACGAAAGCTGGAGAAGGCCGTCGCCGCCTTGACGAAGACGAGTGCACTTCTCGAAACGTTGTTTCCTGCGATATTCCCTGTTATAAATCGTATTTTGCGGTCTGTTCATCGATGTAAAGAGAGCAGGCACTCACATTTCTTTGAGTGCATAAGTTTACGATGGGGCTATACTGCCCGAGTGGCATACGTAATCCAAAGGTAAACGGAACTGCCGATCAACATGCACATGGTGACACATGGCGCCGTGCAGTGCGGCCGCTCAAAATTCAAGGAAGCAAAGGCGCCAATACCAAACCGGACGGAACGCGTCCCCAAGCGCCGCTTCCGTCGCGAATCGCGAACGGCAAAAGATCTGGCAGACGGAAGAAGAGAGTGGGAGAACAGTCACGTGCAAGCGAATCAAACTAGTGGCTGCAATTTCCACGTTCTTTCCACTATGGTAAGTAAAACAGAAAAACCATTGCGATTCTTCCGCCCCTTTTCCACCAAAATGAAAACAGCACAAAAGAAGCAGGAAGTGAAAAAATAGCAAGGGGACTAGATGCAGGCGATTTCCAAAGTTTTCAGAAATCCGCCTTATAGACCGACTTCCTGTCCTGATTATAGCGTTCTTGAAGTTGTCTTCTTCAATCCGTATTTATGTGAACAACACAGATTACGAAGAAGGCGCTTGTAAATTGCAATGGTCTCTACAAATTTGTCTCATAGCAGGATTTGATGTCCTCATTATATCCGTCTTGACGTTGACTTCTTCAATTTGGATTTCCGATGGAGAAGGCGTTATATCCCTAAATAAGATGGATTGTATCCCTTTTGTGCTAGCTCGGCAGTGTCCACAGATGTGAACTCCACATGTGTTCGACTCCTCAGTTGATAAGCGGCCCCGAATTGGCAAGGAACACCCAGCTTTGAATGAATTCAACCCTCGGCTATTCAGCGTGTTTTAGTTTGCTTGAATGTACGGCGTATTCCTGCAAAGAATTATTTTCTCAAGAAATTGCATATTTGAGGAGTGGGTCGATGTGTGACGTTTCGGTAGCGACGTCAAAAATATAATTTTAACTGCGAAGCTGTCCAAGCTTCACAAAATTTGAAGATCGTCCGCAAAATATTACCACCATCATGAAATTAGTGAGCTCGCGCTTCTTCCTTATTTTGCGCTCATGCCTTCAGCCCACGTGCTCTTTTTGTTGTTACGCATCCCATCATCGTATTCTTCTACGTGCATACTTCGTATCAAGGAGGTCTTGATTTCTGCATGTATATTGTCACGTTTAATCAACCATAAACAACCAGCTGATAATCAGCACTCATGTCTTTTGTTTCATCTTCGCGTTTGTGCGCTGTTCGATGATGAGGCGAGTATGGTCAACGCTTCATCCTCAAGGTGACCCCTCCACACGCGTATACCCCACACGACACGGGCAAGAGGCATTTTGCACACGTTTCCATTCACCATGGCTTGTTGTTGTTGTTGTTTGTTTTGTGGGGTTTAACGTCCCAAAACCAGTTCTGATTATGAGAGACGCCGTAGTGGAGGTCTCCGGAAATTTGGACCACCTGGGGTTCTTTAACGTGCACTGACATCGCACAGCACACGGGCCTCAACATTTCGCCTCCATCGAAATGCAGCCGCCGCGGCCGGGATATTCACCATGGCCACTGCCGATGTTTCAGCACTGCAGGAATGAAAGTTTCTTACTCGATAAGCGCCACGAATACATGATTACGTGCCCAGGTGGCCGCAGAGATCCTTCACCTCAGTAGTCTCCCTGGAGAACCCTGCCTCCAATGACAGGCAGACATCTGCGGTGACATGGGTGCCGAGGTACCCTGGAGTACTATCGTAAAACCTTTTTATCTACATATGGAGCCATTCTTCAAAAAATCGCCTCGCGTGGCCCAAGTACCATGTTATCACGCGTGAACATGTTCGAGCACACCACGCCTTTAGCACCAGACACAAACTCGCTCGTACTCAAATTATCACTAACCTGAAAAAAAATACTTCCTTTTGGAAATGAATACTCTGGCACTTCCTTTTGTTCTTTATTCATGTTGCCTCAAAGTAAAAAAAAATTGTTGAGACTTCTGGTAGCACAATTTACCAAGAGCCTAAAATCAATCTCGACGTGACCGGAAATGGGAACTCAGCGCTCTTCCTCTGTTGTAGGCTTATGTGTGTTTGGTTTGCGACGATTCCGGCTGGTACTCGACTGAACGTCGCTCACCTCGGTTGCCTCACCAGACGGGCCAGTGTCGTTCCTGAAAAGGAGACGCAGTCGTGTGTGCATTAATGGGCACTCTGAAGCCTGTTCTAATCACTTGTTCTAACATGAATTAAGAGGCACGTATTTCTAGCTGCGTGAAACCTACGTGGCGGTCTCATAGAATTTATCAAATACTGTAATGTAGCCGCCATCGATTCTGTCAAGGGTGGCAGTGACACACGAAAGTTTGTATAAATATGTGCTGGAAAAATGAAATCGAGTGCAGTAGAACAATGGTCGTTTTAAAACATCATTCCTTATATCAACAACTATATTTAGCACCTTCATTACAGAAAACTTCAGCAGAGAACGGGAGCAAAATCTGCATTTATTGAGTCTTTGTCCCTTAGCTTATTATTATCTACCAGTCAATGCTTACATTGTCTGGTCGTGTTCACAAATAGGTCCGGCATCCCGATAGGCTTGTGTTCTTAATAGCGCTACTAGCTATCCGCGATGTATACTAAACAATGATTCTTCACGTCAGGCTGTTCCTGTAGCAGTGTTCATTGTCCCGTTCGGCATATATATATATATATATATATATATATATATATATATACATAATCTGTGAGAGTTATCCTGAACAGGCATTTAATAGGACCCCACGTGACTTCGCGGCAACAATGTTCTACTGCGAGAGTGTTTTGTAGTTATATTTAGGTGCGCGCTGCATTAAAGGGAGCGTCTCAGTCTTATGGTGGTTTTGGCATATATTTACTCGCAATCTCCAATAAACCTTAATCAACACTCTTTCCCGAATCGAAAGGAAACAGGAAGTGAAGGTGAAAAAACACGTCGGACACCATTAACAGGTTGCACATCTTTAAGCAGAGCGCGCTGGGGGAACCGAATATGAAGGCATCGTGGTTTGGTAAAATGAGTGATCACCTTGAACAAGAATGTTCAAAGGCGTGCAGTTTTCAGTTTTCAGGACAGTAAATAGGTCTGGCAGGGTAAAAGTTTTTTTAAATGAGCGTGGCGTGTCATTAGCGGTGCATATATCTGTTCAAAGTGTCGGGAACTGGTTTGTATTAGAACGCTATCCACGAAAGAATACGCAATGGGAGGTAGGGAAGTGTGACATAATCGTGCTTGTGCTATCTTGTTGTCTTCTTGTCATGCCACCCCTGCCGGGGCAGTGCCTTGCGCCTGCGCGCTATACAGACACAAGTGTATATATATGACCGGGGGAATAAAGAAGGGGGGATTTTTCCAGTTAGTGTTCAATGCGGTGTCGTTCGTCACGGAAACACGACATGGTGTCAGAAGTGGATCTTCGGAAGTACTTCGAAACCACGAACGATGTAAATAGAGACGCGACGGCCAACCCCCATCGTTGGCGTCCTCGGACAGGACAGGATAGCGGGACAAGAGCTTTAATTGAGCCATGGCGCGGGAAGAAAATGCGGTTTCCTGCCAGCTCTTTCCGGTGCAGCCACCAACGAGCTTCAACTTTAACAGGGCGTCAGAGTGGCCGGCGTGGGTTGAAGAATTCGATGATTATCGATTTGCTTCCGGCCTTAACGAGCGAACTGAGGAGGCCCAGCTACGTACGCTGCTCTATACGATGGGGAGGCAGGCTCGCAACGTATTCCGCACCTTCGAATTATCGGAAGAACAGTCAAAGGACTATGAAGTGGTGAAGAAACGGTTTGACGCATACTTCATTGCCACACAGAATTTGGTCTACGAAAGTGCATGCTTCCATCGTCGTTACCAAGCTGCAGGTGAATCGGTGGACCAGTATGTGACGGCGCTACATACGTTGGCGGATAAATGTGACTATGGCGTCATGAAAGAGAGGATGATCCTCGACCGCTTCATCGTCGGACTGCGGGACACAAAGCCGTCCGAGGCTCTCCAAATGGACGCTGCACTGACTCTGAAAACTGCACTGACAAAAGCAAGAATGAAGGAAGCCGTACAGCAACAACAGGAACTTCGTACGAGTCCGTACCACCAAGCAACCAGCATGGAGGTCGACGCATTCTACCGACGAGAAGCTCAGGGGCGTTCAGAGTACCAACGGGCCTAGGAAGACGTCCGAAAGTGTGCGGCCTGCGGCAGGGCCCGGCATTGGGCGTCATCGTGCCCTGCAAAAGGGGCAATGTGCTACAGGTGCCAACGACGGGGACACTTCGCCTCTGTGTGCCCATATAAGCAGAACTTCATGATTTCGGAAGCAAGGACATCCGAGGTAGGCCCAGGCCGCGTTCACCGGAGTGATACTCCGAATGAGCTGTTGGACCGAAAGTGTGTAACTTACCTTCTTGGGACTTTAGATGGTACGATTGGAAGAGCCCGCTTTGTTCAAGTCGCCATTAACGGGGTGACGGTATCTGCTAAAGTTGACACCGGAGCAGAAGTAAACATTGTTCCGGCATCCTTAACGGGGGTACCCAAAGATCTAGAGCAACCTAATGAAGGGGCCAGGTAGTGAAGTGTTAGGATCTAAAAGGGACGTTCCCTGCTAACATTCTGTGGAAACGATGATTGGTTAGACAGGATATTTTTGACATTGACTCAGCGACTAATGTCATTTTAAGCTTGCCAACAATAGAAGCTTTGGGAATTGCGAAATTCGTGGACGAAGCTTCGGCGCATCAAGCTGTGCAAGTGCGCTTCCCTTCTCTGTTCCGCGGATTGGGTACCATGAAAGGAGAATACTGTATTAGTCTCAAAGCAGACGCGGTGGCCTATGCCATTCACACCGCTCGTCGTATACCCATCCTGCTGAGGGAAGGTGTGAAATTCGAGCTAGATAAAATGGAAAGAAACGGAGTCATCCGTAAAGTTGAAGGGCCAACCGAGTGGTGTGCTGGCATGGTGCCCGTGTTGAAGCCTTCCGGGCAAGTTCGAATCTGTGTTCACCTCACACAGTTGAAGAGTGTGAAACGTGAGAGGTTCGCGCTTCCCATTGTTGATGAGACACTTGGCCTGCTTAGCGGAGCAGCGGTGGTTTCGAAACTTGACGCGAACTCGGGATTCCATCAAGTGAAACTAAACAAGGACTGTCAGCTACTGACAACGTTTATTACTCCTTTTGGCCGTTACTGCTCTGAGCGTCTGCCGTTCGGCATAACCTCTGCACCAGAATATTTTCAAAAGAAAATGTGTGAAATGCTTGATGGAGTGCCGGGAGTCGTAAATCTAATGGACGATGTACTGGTCTTTGGTTATTCTCAGAAGGAGCATGACGAGCGGCTGTTTCAGGTTTTAAACCGCTTTGCGCTATGCGCAAATTGAAAAGGAGACTCTAGCTCCAACCCTGAATCAAGAAAAGTGTCAGTTGAGTGCAAAAAAGATTCGTTTTTGAGGATGCCGAGTGAGCAAACACGACATAAGGCCGGACCTAGCAAAAGTTAGGGCGATCACTGACATGAAGCCGCCGGAAAATGTCGCTGACATGCGCAGATTTCTTGGTCTTGCAAACCATTGCTCGCGGTTTATTCCAGACTTGGCAGATAAGACCGCGCCGTTACATCAGTTGCTGCAAGGGAACAAGAAGTGGATTTGGACTACGCCTCGGCAGATGGCTTTTGACAGCGTAAAACATGCTATCTGTTCTGATAGGCGTATGGCAAACTTCGATCCATGTAATCAAACTATTCTTTCTGCAGACGCGTCGTCGTATGGTTTGGGGGCCGTTCTGCTTCAAGTACAACCAAACAAAGAGAGTTGTGTTTGTTTCCAGATCGTTAACGCCAACAAAATTGCGCTATGCGCAAATTGAAAAGGAGACTCTAGCTCCAACATGGGCAGCAGAACGTCTTGAGAGTTACGTGCGTGGGCAGCAGATAACGCTAGAAACAGATCATAAACCGCTAGTGACATTGCTAGGATAGACTCCGCTAGATTTGCTACCGCCGCGCATTCAACGATTCCGAATGCGGCTGATGCGATTCAGCTTTGAGGTGGAATACGTTCCGGTGAAAAATATGGATATTGCTGACGCACTTTCAAGAGCACCAGCGCGAGAGAAACAAATCAAGGACCTCCTTTTAGTTGATGAAATCAACTCGTTTGTCTTGGGTGTGTTGTCAGAGTTCGGTGAGTCGGATCACTTTCGAATGGTAGCCGAAGCGCAGACGAAGGACGAGACCTGCCGTACGTTTTGCCGTTACATTTGTGAAGGATGGCCGGGCCCAGTTTCTCTGTCAGGCGTAATTAGGCCATATTGGCAGGATCATGCAACATTGAGCGTGTGTAAAGGGGTGCTCATGCATGACACTCGCCTGGTTGTGCCGCACTCGCTCCAGAAAAAAAATGTTGAGTCGGCTTCACAAGGGCCATCAGGGTATCGTGAGACGTAGGGCGAGAGCGCGGGAATCTGTTTGGTGGCCGGGCTTAAACTCTCAGCTTGCTTCTTTGATTGTCAACTGCCGTGTCTATTCGCGATTCCGAGACCAGCCCAGTTAACCAATGATCCCAACACAGGCACCTAATCGGCCATGGCAAAGAGTCGCAGCAGATATCTTCCATCTCAATGGCCGTAACTACTTGCTTTTGGTGGACTATCTATCATGGTTTCCAGAGTTGTGTTTGCTGACATCTCTTACCAGCAGTAGCATTGTTAGTCATATCAAAGACGTCTTCACTAGGCACGGTATACCAAATGTGCTTGTGACAGATAACGGTGCTCAATTTGTCAGCGAGGAATTTAAGGCGTTCGCAAAGGCATATGGATTCGAGAGTGTGACATGTAGCCCAAGTTACCCGCAGGCAAACGGGGAGGTTGAACCAATGGTGAAAACGGTGAAAGGGCTACTGCTAAAGTCTCATTATCTTTATTTGGCTCTGTTAGCCTACAGGGACACCCCGGGACCCCTAGGCAAGACACCAGCGGAGCTGCTCATGGGGCGCCGGCTTCGAACTACCCTGCCTCTCCACCCAAACAGGTTGATACCAAAGGCGACCGACCTGAAAAAGGTGCGGAAAAAGGATGCGGTTGTCCGGGACCAGCAAAGACAAAATTATAATCGCCGCCATGCTGCCCGCCACCTTGTCCCATTGGCGCCTGGCGACACCGTCGGGGTGAAGGACTTCAGGCGGGAAGGCGTCATCTGTCGGCAGGCTAAGCGGCCGCGGTCGTATGTCGCGGGTATGGAAAGCGGCGTTCACATAGAACGCAACAGGAAAATGCTAGTCAAACAAACGCCAAGCAAATTTCCAGACTCCTACGACGAGTCGTACGAGTTTCCTCCTAGCCTGGAAACACCAGAAACTAGTGACCAGCCTAACTCTCAAGCCCTCCAATGTGAGTGCCCTGAAGATCGGAGTAACGTTTCATTGCAGCGGGTTCCAGGCGAATATGTCACACGCTTTGGTAGGATCGTAAGGAAACCAGACCGTTACGGTATTTCTCAATGTAGTGCAGTATGTTTTTTTACTGTGTTTTGGCTGTTTGAACTCGGCTCGATATTTATGAATGTAACGCGAGATGGTTCCTCTTATTATATTTATCTTTTTTTGTTATTGTTGAACGTTTATCTGTCTTGGAAGGGGAAATGTGACATAATCGTGTTTTTGCTATCTTAACTTCTTGTAATGCCACCCCTGCCGGGGCAGTGGCTTGCGCATGCGCGCTATACAGACACATGTGTATATATATGACCGGGGGAATAAAGAAGGGGGGACTTTTCCAGTTTATGTTCGATGCGGTGTCGTTCGTCACGGAAACACGAAAGGAAGGTTTTTCTTACACTGTGCCATCGTACAGTATACGTGAGAACATGTGATTTTATTCCTAGAAATCTAGAAATCGAGAAATACTTAGCCTTTATTTTTGCGCTGCAACTATGTCTTTAATGCTTTGATAGATATATATATATATATATACCGGAAATATCGGCGTAATAAAAACTGAAGTGAGAGCAGTCCTCTGGAAACCCTTCAACGGAGGGTTTGTTACATGCGACGTTTCTACCTCAGACCGGTGGGCATTACTCATGCTCAACGCCATTTAAACACTTCGTATGTGTCTGCACAAGTCCTTCATCTGAAACATGAATACAGCATGCCATATCATTCGTATGAACGATGAAAACATTTTTATTAAAGAAACAAACGGTGAGTGTCATTATTCGGGGGCTCCTAGTACAACATCTGGGATAGCCCGGGCCCGGCGGACGAGCGCCCGGCAGTCCTCTGGGGCGCCGTCGCGAAGTGTGCGTTCCCACTGCTCTGAGGTGCGGGTGGACCGAAGAATCGCGGGGAGGGGAGGGAAGCAGGCAGCGGAACACTCTACAGTCGCGCGGAGTGTTGTGCAGATGGCGCGTTATCCCGGGCAAATGTCGGCATAGTGAGTCGGGTACAATCTATTCATTAGGTGTATATTTGGGAAACTTTCAGTACGCAGCTGGCGAAGTGGGACAGCCTCCTCTCGTGTGAAGAAGCTCAGTGGCGGGGGTTGGCGATTCGTATGGAATATCGCCTACGCTGCTAGGTCATGTCTTCTGTACGTAATTATGTCGATACAACGACACGACAACGACGAGTTTCTCTCAGGGATGCCAGTGGCTGTCCTGCGTCCAGGATATACTTGGCAATTTTCTAAGGTGTCGCTTTTTAACGATGTATAAAAGAGCTCTTGAAAAGCTGCATATACGTGGCTGCTGTATCGCACAGCTGTGACGATAAACCATTCGTTGGTTGGCGTCCGACGCGAAGACAGCAGCGGCCCGATTGGAAATCTGTTCGGAACCGCAGGAGTAGGCTCGCCGCAGCTTCGCGAAGTGACGGCGCTGTTCTCGCTGTGCGCGCTGTGGATTCGGCGTGGATGAGTGCTGCGCTGGTATCCCGAATTGGTCGATCTCCTCATCTTAAGCGCTGCTGTTTTGAAGGCACAGTGGGCCATAAAATATGTGAGAACGGGAGGGCGAGAGCAGCCGACTGGCAAGCGGGGAGCACTACAGAAGAGGACGGGCACATTTTGCTGTCATTTCGAGAAACGTACTACAAATGCAAACGCTTCCTGCCTTCAGACTACTTAGAGCGGTTGATCTCAAGAAAGAACTTTTTTTACTTCATGGCTTTCAGCGTATGACCTGCGGATAACATGTTCGCGCAAGGAATGTGGCAATGCCCAGCGGCTTGCGACGTCAGCCTGGGCTAGGCCAATGACGTACGGGGAACAACGAATAATCAATCAAATGCGTTCGCAAACAACGGTCTCCGATATCGCCCTAGGTGCATGATGACCGTGGTATGTATGACACGAGCCGCACCGTGGTGAATACGTCTGGAATGAGGAACATCAAGTACTATTCATCCTGAAACAGTATGAATTACTTCAATCCTTAATGTTGTGGCCTAAGTAGTGAAGATGGAATTGTAAGAAAAAATTGGGGGACCCTAAGCTTCGCCTTTAAGAGTTGAATGCTATAGCGAAATTCGACCCCTAGTGTGCACTTCAACCACTCAGTGCATACTTATTAACGTGTGTTGTTACACACACACACGCACACACGCACGACACAGACACACATACGCGCGCGCGCGACGTATCTATAGTAATGGTAGAGGTTTTAGATCTATTTAACAACACTTTTATATCAACTTCATGAAAATTTTGTACAGTGATGTAGTCACATGGTCCTGTATTATGAACTGCGCATAGGCGTGGCACTTTTATTCGTAAATGGTCACATTCTGTTGTCCTTCGTGCGTTAACTACCTGGCAGATGTTCGATTTCTTCTTCTGGAGACCTCTTCCAGCCAACCGCAAGAAGCATCGCCTTATGGTCGGTGAAATGGCAATTCCAGTACTTCACTTCTTTAATGGTGTCGTGAGAATGAAATGCTAAAAAAGCGGATGCAGAGCATCCGACGAGACCACATACAGACTCTGCTGTAGTCGCATGGCCTCCGAGATGGCGGGCGCGCTCGCCGTCTCGGAGGCCATGGTAGTCGATTCATTGCTTGATAAGTCTTCCGCTAGATGGACATAGTTGTCCATTTTTGGAGCCGTTATTTTTCGCTCACGGCCTATTTTTTTTTTTTCACTCACAAGAGACGCGTGGAGACGCCGACACCGACGGCGGTATTTCTGCGGAACGAGCTCTCTAACGCTATTGCGTTAAAATAAAGCAAAACTAGAATAAATTGTTTGACCTGCGTCGGATTATATGCGATAAGCTCAAGGTGAGCGAGAAGGCGTCGTAATTAATTGCCGCGTTCTGTGTAGCGAACTCCTAAACCCTGTCGCTGAATGTGAATGACATATTTTAACAGTAGTTTGATTCAGTCATCTAAACTAAATATGTTGTAGCAGACCACGCTTTTCTGTGCTTATGCAATCGTTACCGCCAATCTTTAGTCGAAAACGCCACCGTACTCAAAAATCTCAATTACGTTCGGTTCTTGTACGTCGTTGGAACAACGGAAGTTGTTGCCTTCGTGGAAGGGGACGTCGTCTCGGTGGAGGTAGAGCTCTTCACACAGATGCCGTTGGTGATACGCACATTGTCACCTTGGCACGTGCACACGTTGTCGACGCACTCGCCAGCTTCCATGCACGGCTGTGTCGCACTACAGCTCCCACCCACGTGGCCGCCTTCTGTCGTCAGAGTCGTCCCTGAAATTGGAACAATGAGAAAACAATAGCGGACTTCCCTGCCAAGTGGTTTCAGTTTTAGGAACGCTATATATATATATATATGGGTCTCTATATGAGTTATCTCTGCAAAGAAAGACTGAACAAACAGCGGCTAAATACGCTGGTACAGCCAAGACAGAGCCAAAACATGAAATGAAGAGCGGACGGCTATGTCTCGCATTCTCTCGTTCTTAGCCACGGATGGTGTATTTCGGGCATATTTTTGCCCGAGAGCAATAATCGCTATCTCTCTTTCTTTACTTCAACGCCGTGAGCCCAGTTCTTTGCGGACACGAACGGCGTGCGGCTATGTACCTTGCTCATCATTGTTGAAGAGGTGTCCGCAAACATCGAGTTCTCAAGAAAGAACAAGCGAGCAAACCGATGACCGTCATTGCTGAGGGACAGAAGAATTTCCCTAGTACACCGGCTGCGGCTAAGAAGGCATTATTAAAGCGTATTGGTGCTGTATAGGCCGCACGATGCGGAAGGTAAATGTCAGTTAATGCACAAACATGCGGCAAGTACCGGGAAAACAAAAAAAGTATGACTCACGGTGAGGTAATGTCATACTCTTATTCGAGGAGTTAAATCAGCGATATCAATTTTACATAAAAAATTGCACAAAATCGCAAAAAAAAAGGATTTCGTGGTGAAAGGCGATGGTCGGTAACAATGCAAACCGATAGTAATATTGCTATATCAATTATTATTATTATCAATTATTATTACAGTTGCAAACGTCGGTCGCTAGGATAACGACAGTTGTTGCATAATGTTTCGTACTAGCTTCTTGAACACCTGCTCTGTGACCGATTACTTAATGGTATGTGCAATGGAATTCCGCGGTTTGATTCTAGCGAATGCGGAAGTGTGACGAAGTTAAGAAGTTCAAGGAAGCAACTTCGAGCCGGCTGGCAGAAAACCTTGATAGGAAGTTTTTGTTAAGGAAGGTATTTATATTCGAGGAAATAGCAGTAGGTTGCTATTGCTCCTACTTAAGGTATACGCTGAACATTAAGAAGGAAGCTGCTAACAATCACTTCATTCATTCTTTCTTGTCGATGGAAATTCTACTCGTGATTGGGACCGTCGGCTGCAGCTGTCATAGAAATGACGGTTGGCGGCTCATAAACTGTTGAAATGAAGCATTTGCTCTCGCTCGTTCAACAGGTGTTGCACAGATGTATATACGTACATACTGTGGGGACCGGGTCCAGCGCGACGACATATTTTGCCCAGAATGTCCTCGCATCACCCTCTCCCAGCTGGACAGAGCTGCGGTCCATCGTTGCGAGGGGCTGCCCGCTTTGCCCCACGTGGTTTTAACTAGTCTGCCATTGGGCAGCTAGTACTTTCTGGAATGTTCGCGCGTTCGGGTTTTGGAGATGCTCGGGAGAACTCGCTGGGACTCTAGACGGTGCGTACGTGCTTTTGCGACCCTCCTGCCGACGGCCTCGTCGGCCAGGCCGGGCGCGCCGTCTCGGGCTCCAGCGACCCCGGCAGCGGCCTGCGACAGTCGTCCATCTCTGTACGTTCTCTTCCTTCTATTTTCCTTTTCTGGGGGCTCGCGGTGGCGGGTGCGCTGGCCGGGGTTAGGTAGCTCGCCCCCATTGCATGGTCTTTGTGTGTTATTGTGTGTTCGCGTGTTGTTCATGGTTATTGTTCTTTGTTTGCGTTATTGTGTTCGCGTGTTGTTAATCGTTATTGTTACCCTTTGTATATATTTATTTCAACTTTAGATTCGACCTTGTTTTTGTTTCTCTTATTTAACGTGTTCCTTAAATTACCATGCTGGGAGAGTGGCGCCTATTGTTCTCCTCTTTCGCCGCGTGCGTCGGTCCTTGCTGTCCTGCCCCGAGTAATGCCGCGGGCTGACGCGCGCGGCAGCGAGGCGATGCATGGTTGAGATGGGCGAGCGCACTAACGCAACGCCTTCATTCTCTGCTCGTCGAGTGCTCGAACCCACGGCACGGGGTTGCTAGCGGCAGTGCCGTTGCTAGTAGTAGTAGAACACCCCCACAATATGTATGTTGTCATTTGTAAGCACACTTTACGTAATCATCACTTTGTGTATTGCGCGCTTTGGGTTTTTCCGTGCTTCTAAGCCGAAAGCGATTCTATATCACGACAGCTACCGCACAGGTGGTCATGTCTCTGAAATTGTCAATCAAACGACAACATTATTATTGGAGAAACCTAGCTCAGTTTATACTGACCGTCTCGTGGGTAATCTGTCGCATCGTCCTTCCTGGCATCATTGTCCCGTTGAGCATGAGATCCGCCGGCAGCACCGTCTGAAAGCAAAAGGTCACAGTGCCTGTTGTGCAATGGGCGTAGGTGTCATGGTGTGTGAAGGCATAGGTGCTCTTAAGATCCGCACAGAAGAAAGCACTGGGTAAGTGACGTAATGAATAAAAGCAAGTATTTTATTCGTTAGCGCAGTGCCTATTCATTAGTATTCGTTATCGCAGTGTGTGTCTACTCGTGTCGGGCCTTGTCCTTTTGCGCTTTAGGTGTCTGATCCGCGATTTCCTACAACCAACAATTTGGTTTTTTTTTGTTTTTTTTTTGTCATATTCGCGTAGATCGCAAGAAAAAAATGCGCCTGGGCACGCGGCCGCATACCTGCGCGAACGGAGAAGGGAAACGCCTCACTAACACACGATTTTCCACGCGCGCCGACCTTCCTTGCAGAGCAATTTTAAAAACCGTGACGTTCTGGATGTCGCGATCAGCAAAACTAGAAGATCGCGGACATTTTGAGACCAAATACCGTACAAAATAGTAACGCGGTTAGAAGATATCGCGCATGAAAGGCTTTGAAAGAATGTACGTTTAACGATGCGGAGCCGCTGCAACCGGGACCGCCAAGGGTCGCAGGTTCGACGCCCCCCCTCCCCCCTCTTCTTTTTTTTTATACTCCTCGAGATTACGTCGGTAGGGGGCCTGGCGACGGTTGGGTACCTGAAAGGCTTTCAGTGGTTCAACTGCCGTTTACGACTCACTCCTACACCAGAACAGGAATTGGCCTCCCTGGTGAAGTACTTGGCCACCACCTCCCACACGATGCCTACAATTAAACCCTCGCCCTTAGTGTCCAGCAGCTGCAGAACATCTGTCCACGGCGGCGGTCAGCTCTGTGAAGCAGCAGAGGGCAATAATAAACACTGGACCCGGACAGGCCGCCACGGGAAACTAAACATTGGAACGTTCAATGCAAGATCCCTCTCCAGCGAAGCTAGACTAGCAGAACTACTCGAGGAACTAGAGGGAGTTAGTTGGGACGTCATTGGCCTTAGCGAAGTTAGGAGAACAGGTGAAGCTTACATAGTCTTAAGGAATGGTCATGTCCTCTGCTATAGAGGATTACCCGAAAAGAGGGAATATGGCGTTAGGTTCCTAATTCACAAAGATATAGCAGGCAACGTAGATGAATTCTACAGCATTAACGAAAGGGTTGCATGCGTCGTAATAAAACTAAATAAACGGTATAAACTTAAGATAATCGAGGGATATGCACCAACAACGAGCTACGACGACGAACAAGTAGAGCAGTTCTACGAGGATATCGAATTAGCAATAAAGAAAGTACGGACACAATACACAGTAGTCATGGGGGATTTCAACGCAAAAGTAGGGACAAAACAAAGTGGAGAGCAGGCGATTGGCAACTACGGCGTCGGCCATAGGAATAACCGTGGGGAAATGCTAGTACAATCTGCCGAAAGAAACCGACTCCGAATAATGAACACGTTTTTCAAGAAACACAAGAATAGGAAGTGGACGTGGAAAAGCCCAAACGGGGAAACAAAGAATGAAATCGACTTCATAATGTGCGAACAACTAAGTATAATTCAAGACACAGAAGTAGTGGGGAAGATAAAATGCAGCGATCACAGATTAGTAAGGGCAAAGATTGTACTTAAGCTAAAGAAAACAAGAACTAAATTATTTACTAGGAAAAAATGCAATCTAGAGGTAATCAGAGCGAAGAACGAAGAATTTAAAGTAGCCCTAAGCAACAAGTTCGAGGCCTTAGGCGAACACGGTGACGAGGTAGAGGAAATGAACAAAACCATAACGAAAACAATCCTTGAAACAGCGATAGAAGTCTGGGGTAAAACAACTAAGCAAACAAGTAAGTTGTCCCAATCTACCAAGGATTTAATAAAAAAACGCCAACAAATGAAAGTAACTTCGCCAAAAGATAACATTGAATTCGCAGAACTATCAAAATTGATCAGTAAAGCCAAGCAAAGAGATGTAAGCAACTTTAACAAGAGAGAAATAGAGAAAGCTGTAGAGAAAGGCACCAGCATTAAAACGGTCAAAAAGAAACTGCACTTAGGGCAAAACAAAATGCATGCGCTAAAAGATAAACAAGGTAACGTTATCAACAGTTTCAACGAAATAGTAAAAGAGGCAGAAGATTTCTACTCTGAACTGTACAGTTCTCAGACAGACCATACAACCTTAATAGAAATAGAATCTGAGGAGGACACTGAAATTCCATGTATCACCGCTGACGAAGTCAAAAAAGCTGTCAAAGGCATGTCCCGCGATAAAGCAGCTGGTGGAGATGGTATAACAGCCGACTTGATTAAAGACGGAGGAGATATTGTACTTGAAAAACTTGCATCGCTCTTCACGAAATGTGTCAAGACATGTAGTATACCACGCAGTTGGAAAAATGCGAATATAATCCTTATCCACAAGAAAGGTGACATAAAGGAGTTAAAGAATTATAGACCAATTAGCCTACTCCCAGTAATATACAAGCTATTTACAAAAGTAATTTCTACGAGGATAAGAGAAACACTCGACTTTAATCAACCGAGAGAACAAGCTGGTTTTAGGAAAGGTTACTCGACAATGGACCACAGCCACGCTATCAATCTAGTAATCGAGAAGTACGCGGAATATAACAAACCTCTTTATATGGCGTTTATCGACTACGAGAAAGCATTTGACTCGATAGAAATACAAGCAGTTCTAGAAGCTCTACGTAGACAAGGGTACCGGATATATACGTGAAAACCATCAACAACATATACAAAGATTGCACAGCCACACTACTCCTACATGAGAGAAGCAGAGAAATCCCGATCGGGAGAGGTGTGAGACAGGGAGATACGATATCCCCGATGCTATTCACTGCATGTTTAGAGGAAATCTTTAAACGTCTATACTGGGAAGACAAGGGAATTCGAATAGACGGAGAATATCTCAGCAATTTAAGATTCGCAGACGACATTGTGCTCTTTAGCAATGATGGAGCCGAACTACAAAACATGATTGATGACCTAAACAGGGAAAATATTAAAATTTGATTAAAAATGAATAGGCAGAAGACCAAAGTTATGCTCAATAGCCTAGCTAAGGAACAGGAATTTAAAATCGACAATGAACCCTTACAATGTGTAAACGAATACGTATACCTGGGACAGTTAATAACAGGAACTCCTAACCATGAAAAAGAAATTCTCCGTAGAATAAGGATGGGCTGGAGCGCATTCGGAAGGCATTATGAAATCATGACTGGAAACTTACCGCTCTCACTAAAACGCAAAGTATTCAATCACTGCATTCTCCCAGTACTAACGTAGGGCGCAGAAACGTGGAGGATAACGAAAAAACTAGGGATAAAATTAAGGAGCACGCAACGTGCAATGGAAAGAAAAATGTTGGGGGTAACGCTAAGAGATAAAAAACTAGCGGAATGGATCAGAGAACAGACAGGAATAGCCGATATTATTATATCAATTAAAGGAAAGAAGTGGACCTGGGCAGGACATGTCATGAGGAGGAAAGATAACAGATGGACAGTAAGAGCAACGGAATGGATACCAAGAGAGGGAAAACGCAACAGAGGTAGGCAAAAGGTTAGACGGAGCGATGAAATTAAAAAGTTTGCAGGCATAAAGTGGAACCAACTCGCTCAGGATAGGGTGGATTGGAAATCGTTGGGAGAGGCCTTCGTCCTGCAGTGGACCTAAACAGGCTGATGATGATGATGATGAACCAACAAGCCCTACTTCATACGCTTCTAAAGACAAGTATTTTATTCAAAAACCTCGTGAGAACGTGTTCGGAAAAATTAGTTTTCTTAACGTTGGACGAAATACCGGAAATACGAAGTACGCTATAAAGCCTCACAATTGCACTGTGGCGACGCGACCTTCCGCTCAACGAAAACGAAAAGCAATTTTCATGAAATTACCGGTCAGTTCATTTCATTTTATTTTACCCTCAGGACCGAAGTATTACAGAGGGGAGTGGTTAACAAAACATACAAAAGAAAAACAAAAACAGTGCAGCAAAAAGTGGCTAGGTAACACAAAGAATAATTGGTCAGTTGAGTCCGGGAGTGATGATGTCCGAAATGGCCAAGCGAAACTTTGAGTGGTCCTTGATAGAGACAATAGTGCCGGGAAGGTGGTTCCATTCTTGAGACGTCCTGGGAATAAATGATTCGTGACAGGTTCTGGTGTGGCAGTGCATTATCCCAACCTTATGGACATGATCAATGCGAGAAGAAATGTAAGAAGGGGATGATATAAGGTTATCACGAAGGTAGGAATTGCAGAAGTATAAACTATGGAATAAAGCAAGGCGAAAACACTTACGTCGGGCTGAGAGGGGAGGAAGTAGTAAGGAGTTTTTCATGGAAGTTACGCTTGATGTTCGGCTGTAATTGCTATAAATGAAACGAGCGGCATTATTTTGGATTAGTTCAAGCGATTTAATATGGGTTGCGGAGTGAGGGTCCCAGATGGATGATGCGTAATCCATTCTACTCCTAATGAGTGTTTTATATAAGATTAATTATAATGAGGAAGGAGCAGAAAAGAAATTTCGCCGGATATATCCTAACATGCGGTTAGTATTGCTAATTAGCTTATCAATGTGTAAAGACCAGGAAAGTGTCGAGGTTATGTAGACGCCGAGGTACTTATAGAATTTTACGGCTTCTAGGGGAGTGTTATTTAGATAATAGTTAGGCGGAGGAATATTGTTACTAGTTACACGCATTGTTTTACATTTGGACATGTTAAGTTGCATTAGCCATACATCACACCAGTTAGAGATAGCGTTAATATCGTCTTGTACAGACTTGTTATCGTTGTTATCTGAGATTTCGCGGAGGATAACGCAGTCGTCTGCGAAAAGATAAATGTTAGAGGAAACATAGTTTGGTAAGTCATTAATGTAGATGAGGAAAAGAAGAGGGCCTAAAACCGATCCCTGTGGCACACCAGAGTCCACAGGGTTAAATGAAGATGTATGACCGTTTGATGCAACGTATTGTGACCGATTTAAGAGGAAATTCTCAAGCCATCTAAACAGGTTAGCATCAAGAGTAAGTTTACTAAGTTTAAAGAGAAGAAGTTGGTGACATACTTTGTCGAAGGCCTTGGCGAAGTCGAAAAATACACAGTCAGTGAAAGAACCTTTCTCAAGAATAAGATGGAGGCTGTGAGTAAAAGAAAGAAGTTGTGTTTCGTAGGACAAGTTTTTTCGGAAACCATGTTGTGCTTTCGTGAAAAATGAATTAGTGTCAAGGTGCCTTGCTAAGTGTGAGTACAGAATATGTTCGAGAACCTTACAGGGAATGCGGGTGAGGGAGATCAAGTGAAAGTGAAAGAGCTCAAGTGAAAGACTACTTGCAAAGGTTTGACCTTGCGTAATATTTTCTAGTGTGCTAAAGCTCAGGTGTGTTGCAAATAGACATATGTAGCAAACCCTTATTTCCCCCTGATAATTCGTTGTTTTTTACAGGGTGTCGAATCGCAAAAAATACGTGTTCGGTTTGGGTTCGGGTTCAACGCGTACCATTTCGCTCCGGTTGAGTTCCGGTTCGAAGAAATAAAGCTCTGAACCGGTTGTCAAACCACTCCGCAACACTGAACCTGTTCACGAACCGGTATGGCACAGTAAATTCCATAATTGATTTTGACACTACTGGTTATGCTAGCATGTAATTCTATAAGCAGCACGGATAGAGTGGCGCCTTCGGAAGTTCACCGGATTTTTAATTCGCACCCTAAGAAAGGTCCTATCACAGGAAATTCCGGTCAATCGTACATCTAGAAATTTTAGGCAGCCGGAGAATGCCAAGTGTACTGATGCAAAAGCTTGGGCCCTGCAGACTTGAATTTTGTAATTTTCCCTTTAGTTTCGTTTTTGTTTCTGATTATGTGTTGCACCGCAGGCATATGAAACAACAACCGATGTTTTCACATAATTCTCCGGCGCAACCCGTGACTTTTTTTTTCTTTCTTTGTTACGTGTAGTGGGTCCAGGGCAAGCACGGCTATGCTTTTCCCATCAGCGCGCGACAGAATGATCATTACAGGGAGGTTCTAAAGGTTCTTTAAAACACGACCACGTTGTAGGCACCGACTTACATGGCGAGCCTCTGCGGACCCCCTACACGTCCAGCCTTGAGCTCTGTCTTACGCATCTGTTTTTCCATCACTAGTCACACAGAAATCGAGTAGAACATTGGACGTTTATGAATGTGTTCGAGGGGCTAAATTTTCGAGCGGTGTCAGGTAAGGATGTTAAAGAAAAAAAGAAAGATCGTTCGGTATCGAGTAAACTGAAACGAAAGGAAGTATACCATAGAGCATGCTGGCAATGAAACGTGCTTGTAGTTTCAAAGATCTGCAACGGGTGCGACTTGACCGGATGGCGTCCGGTCGGTAATCACGTTGTTTGGCGATAAAGCGGGCACCTACGTCAGGATTTATTTATCGTGGGGCACAGTGCTAGTCGAGTACACACCAAACAACCATGCTGAGGAATCCACAAAATAATCAGCTGTTGTCTAAACTGAAACAGAAATTGATAGGTTGCGTAAAGGGGAAGACGAGCTTGCTCACACGTTTCTTAAAGGGGTCGCGAAACGTTTTCCGAACAGTTTGTACTAAGTGTGTACTTGGAATTCTAGCCCACCAATATATACATTAACCTGTTTCGTCGCATCGCCTGCGTGCCTTTAGAGCATTGAAAATGTGGTTTCCATTTGAACTGCGCGCGTTGCCCTCAACTCTGTACTTGACGTCATTTCAGTCGCTGCCATGGCATCCGGGACTGGAGCGTCATCGGAGACTACGGGAAAGCAAGCCGTGCTCCAACCTTCCGAAAGGTGGCATCGCACGGTGTACAAGTATTTTTTTTTTACTTTCTAGCTTCCATATAAATCGACTATTTTAGAGCGAACGCGAGTTCACTATACCTTTACACTTTTTAAATGTCACTTGTTGACGTCTCCGAAACATTACCGAATAGTACCTATGCTGGCCTGTAGTGTCGTGTGGTCAGTTCGAGAGTGCTAGTAGTCTAGGATTTAAATGTAGACAGAATACATGTAGACAGAATACAAATGTACACAGAAAGCGTAAATTAAATGTACACAGAATATCACGCCAAAATCTTTCGGGATTGGCATGTCGAATGCGCATCGAAGCAGTGAAAATTATGACCGGGCAGCAGCACATATTTTTTCACGACCGTTTTAATTGCTGCGCTGAAATATCGCGGAGCTACACAGCAAGGCGAACATGAATTTCAGGCTCTCGGTTGGCCTTTTACGCTGGCACACACACATTCAACGCTTGAAGATGCAAAGACTGCGGTTATCACTAACCTCCTCTTCGCATGTTATCAGAAAAATGGTTTTGGTAGTTAGCTTAGCAGACATTTCCATTCTTGGTGAAATAAATGTATGTTTTCGTGCTCCACTCCAGTGCGCCGATTCGCGTTAACCTTCAGAGGTGATTCCGAAGAAAGAGGGCCAATAATAGTTGTGATTCGGTTAAAGGAACGCTATTATCTGCAGCCTTTGGCAGCGCGGCACCATGTTCCTGAAATGGAATGGGAAAGTAAAAAGGAGAGGCACGCCGAAGGCTGTGCCTCCGACAATTTTGATCCCCTGGTATTTTCTAGTGTGCACTGATATAATGCACATTGCACGACCGTTAGCGTTTCGCCTTCACCGGAATGCGACCGCGCGGCCGGGCTTCCATCCGCGGCTTTCCGATCAGAACTCGAGCCCCACTGCAACATCGCAGCGGAAAATATGGTACATTCGCAGGAAGGGAACGAGCCAAATAAGTAAACTGATAGAGGACGACAAAACGCCGGAATTGATTACAGCGACGAGCTGCTCCAGGCAGATCGCGGCACTGCAGCTATTTGAACTGCTTGGTTCCAGTCCGATAACACAGATTTTTTTTTTACGTTTCAAGTTATGTTCGGGTTCATTACGTTCCGAGAATATGCGTTCGGTTTCGCGTTCAGCTCCGGCTAAAATTCTCGTTCGGGTATGGTTTTCGGTACGGGTTGGGGTTCGGTACTGTACGACAGCCTGGTTTTTTGTTATGCATCTCCAGCGCTAACAAAGGAAAGAGCAAGGAAGACAGGCAACAGTACAGCAGGTAGCCAGACAGCTGAAAGACCAGCGTTCTGCCTATCTGCTGTCCTGTCGTCTCTCTTCCCTTTTTCTTGCCTTTGTTAGCGCTGGAAATCCACTAAAGTCTACATCCCAACTAGCCCAACTAACTGCTTTGAATACACTGGTATTTTGCCTGTTTAGATTACGTTTACCATTGAATTCCGGCAACTTAGGAGTACACAAAACTTTCATCATAGTTTTACAGCAATCGTTGGAAGGCTGAACTTCAGAGGAGGTTGGCCTCTTTTTGTCCGTCTTTAGCGCCCTTTTAAGCACCTACGTTTCTGCATCGTTCTTCATTTCTGCAAAGAAGAACGATGCAGAGGCGTAGGTCAAAACGTACGATAAAAAAAAACAAAGAAAGGTAAAGTGAGTAACGTAACTGACAATCTTCTGTAAGGATGAGCTTGCAGTAACCCGATTACTTGAGCAGGTCATGCTGCGCAACTGTAGGCCGAATGCCCCATGCATTGCACCTCCTATAAGGCAGTTACTTCCCTAACATGGGCAGGATTCTCGCTAGAATCGTGCGGTCGAGCGTAACCGCCTCTTTGGTGATTTGTCATTGCCCTAAAATGATCATTGCCCTAAAATGACAGCAGCAGTGCTTATAAGCACTGCTGCTGTCTGGTGCCCTCCAGTCACCCCTGAAGAAGGGTCCGACTGGGACCCGAAACGTCGGGTTTTTTTCATCTTTCGAAGTAAATTTTACTTTTAAATGATTATAATTTGGTTGGTGTCCCCCTGTTTTCACCTTTAATTTCGTCCCAACCAGACAGATCTCTGTCAAATGTTCACCTTTAAATCATTACTTCTTGACTTCGGCCCAGAGACAGCAGTGTCTGCCAAACGGTACGTTAACACCTCACGCAGCGTCGCAGTGTTCAAGACGCACCTAGATTTCTTCTCCACGTGCCGCGACCGGAACCTAGTGCCTCGGAGTCTCCGTATCAAGCCTCTCGTAGACACCAGTGAGGGGCACAGAGTATTGGCCCAGGCCGAACGCCGCTTGGTGATCGCCCGTGTCCACGAATGCAGAGCAACGGTGAGAAAGTTGGATTTGGACTTATTCTTCCTTCGTCGGCAACTGGAGCACCGCCTGTGTGGACTCTTTCCCGCTGTGAACTCCTTCGCGTGCTCTGTCGCCTCGAGTGCAGCGGAGAAACTACGCGTCTCCCAAAGTAGGAAGCTCTCAGCACTTTTGCGGCAAAAACAGCCTCCGAACTCCGAAGCTTCGAAGTGTGTTTTCAACCTCTCGTCCAAGAAGTTGTCACTACCTGAGGCCAGCGTCCTTGCCAAAGGCCACAGCTTCAATGTGTCGGGCAGTCGACCGCCCCTGGTAAAGATTGCGGCAGCTGTGGAGGACGGGGTCCGTCGTCTTGACTCCAAGGTCCAGGAATCAGTGAGGCTGAAGGCGATTGGCATCCTGGCACATGGCCTAAATAAAAAACCGCCATCCAATCTGTCTGCGGAGGAGAATCGAGCCCTTCGAGAGCTGCGCGATGACCCCGCCATTGTCATCTTGCCTGCAGACAAAGGGAATGCCACCGTCGTCCTTGACCGGCAAGACTACGACCGCAAAGTGCAAGACCACCCTGAGAGTGACACTTACGTCAAATTAAAGGACCCCACAGGACAGGTACAAAGAGACCTCAACAAGCTGCTAGGAGACATGTTTGGGAAACACCCAGATGCCAGAGCTCTACACCTGCGTTTGATGTGCAGAAACGGTAGTGCTCCTGGCTTCTACGGGCTCCCCAAGATCCATAAGCCCGGTGTTCCCTTGAGGCCGATTGTGGATTTCACATCTTCTCCTCTTCGCGCCCTGTCAAGTTTTCTACACAAGACTTCGGCTCCTCTCGTGGGAAACACGCCGACCTACGTAAAGAACAGCAGCCATTTTGTTGAACTCCTGTCCCCTGTGTCTGTTTGCGAAGATGAATGCCTCGTGTCCTTCGACGTGGTCTCCCTGTTCACAAGCGTTCCCGTTCAGCTGGCGACGACCACAGCGCGGGAGGCACTAGAGTGTGACAAGAACCTCGAGGAAAGAACAAGCCTGAGCGTCGACGAGCTGAGCCGCTTCCTGAACTTTTGTCTCAGCAGCACTTACTTCTCTGTCAACGGAGAGTACTACAAGCAGAGAACTGGGACGGCAGTGGGTGCGTCTGTGTCTGTCACAACAGCGAACCTCGTGATGGAAGCGGTGGAAGGAAGAGCACTGCAGTCGGCCGACATCACTCCGAAGATATTTTCGCGATATGTCGACGACTGCTTCTGCATTCTTAAAACTTCTGCCGTAGACGCATTCACGGCCCACCTAAACTCGATAGAGCCGGCTATTCAGTTTACCGTGGAATGGGAAAAGAACAACTGCTTGCCGTTCCTTGATGTCCTTGTGACAAAGGTGGATGGCATGCTCCAGTTCCCGGTGTACCGAAAGCCGACTCACACCGGTCGCTATCTCGACGCCAGCTCTAACCACCCTTTCCACCATAAAGCGGCGGTGGTTTCGGCTCTGCTGACCCGTGCACGGAGGGTTTGCTCTTCGGAGAATAAGCGGATAGAAGAAGAGCAGGTGGTCAAAAGCGACCTTCTGAAGAACGGCTACACGAAAGGCTTCGTTGGAAAGGTTGCTCGCCGCCAGTCTAATCCCCGCCGACCCCTTCGAAACGACACTGACCCGCCGCATTCCAAGCCCATACGCGTGTGTATTCCCTAAGTTCAGGGTACCAGCGAAGTGCTCGCACGTGTGCTGTCTGAGCAGGGAATAAGAGTAGCACACAAGCCAATTTCTACGCTTGGCCGTTTCTTTCCGCGCCCGAAAGACAGGCTGCCGAGGGAGAAAGCGCAAGATGTGATTTACTGCATTCCTTGTTCAGATTGCGGCGCGTCGTACGTGGGATTGACCAAGAACTTGCCAGAAAGGCTACGACAGCACAGGAACGATGTCCGCAAGTTCGACAGACAAAGGAGTGCATTAGCTGAACACAGCGAGGTGCACGACCACCGCATCGATTTTGACAACTCCCGCGTCCTCGACTTGGAAACCAGTTTTCACAAGCGGCTCTTTGTGGAATCATGGCACATTCAGGCGACACCTGGAAACGTGAACGGGTCTGCAGGTGCAATGCCAAGTGTCTATTTTAGCGGACTCCGGCACCTGGTTCAACACTAGCATGACCCCCTCGGCTTGAAGAACCAAAAAAAGAGAAAGTGAGAAAGGAAGGAAGAGAGAAGAAAGAAGGCCTTATAAGCACTGCTGCTGTCTGGTGCCCTCCAGTCACCCCTGAAGAAGGGTCCAAGTGGGACCCGAAACGTCGTGTTTTTTCATCTTTAGAAGTACATTTTACTTTTAAATGATTATAATGTGGTTGGCGTCCCCCTGTTTTCACCTTTAATTTCGTCCCAACCAGACAGATCTCTGTCAAATGTTCACCTTTAAAACTATACGACTACAGAGAAGGAAGCTTTGGCAGTCCTCATGGCCGTACGCTACTTCAGGCCGTACCTGGATGGCAACACTTTCACACTTTTCACAGATCATCAGGCCTTAACTTATATCCTCAACCTCGCAGAGTCTAGAGGAAAAATCGCAATGTGGGTTAGTGAACTTCGGCAGCTTTCGTTCACGGTTCATCACAGGCCTCGAGAACACCTCAAGGATGCAGATGCACTTTCGAGACTTGCGGTAACTCCTATGTTAGTACGTGCAAAAAAAGGCCTAATGTTAAGATTGTGACCACGTCTAGTTGGCAGAGCACTAGCATACACGATATAATTGTCATTAGATAGCCGGCATGACGAGTGAAGAAAAGAGTGCAACAGTTTTAAAGAGTCGATATCACGCCTAGTGCACAATGGTGATAATTTCAAAGATTTCATTGCAGATGAGGGCGAAAAATCATGGTCATATCGATGTGAAATGAAACGAACAGTTTTCCTTTGGACAGATTCGATTTTTTCCACATCACATACTTTGTATGGATTCCACACGCACGAAGCGTATTCTAATATAGGGCGAATCAGTGTTTTGTACATAAGAAGTTTGGTGGATTTCGGAGATTTAGATGACGTACGTCTTAAGTAACCTAATTTTTTTAATGCTCTAGATGTAATGTAATCTATGTGATGCGACCATTGCATGTTGTGTGTGAACATAACGCCAAGGTATTTGTAAGTCTGTGCTCGGGGAACTACAATGTTGTTGAAGGACTATGCGTAATGCGATGGAGCATGACTGTTCGTGAATGACAGAATTACGGTCTTTTGGAAGTTATTGCGCATCTGCCAATCCGAGCACCATGAACAAAAATGCGAGAAAGAATCCTGAAGTATGACGTGATCGTGAGGAGAAGTAATTACCTGATAAAGCACACAGTCGTCGGCGTAGAGACTAACTTGGGATTTAATATTGCTGGGAAGGTCATTTATAAAAATCAAAAATAACAAGGGACCCAGAACGGAGCCCTGTGGGACACCAGACGTAACTTTTACTGCTGAGGATGATTCGGACTTGAATGAAACGAATTGAGAGCGCGAGTTTAAAAAGTTTGCTATCCAGTCGACCAATTGCGGATTTTTAAAAATTACATCTAGTTTACCAAGAAGCTTGCTGTGAATTACGGTGTCGAAAGCCTTTGAAAAATCTATAAATAAAGCATCAATTTGATTACCAGTGTCTAAATTACTCATAATATCGTGCGAAAATTCCACTAGTTGCGTTATTGTGCTGAAGCCACGGCGAAATCCATGTTTTATGCTACACAAATGTTTCACGGGAAGATATCAATGGAACTCTGCTGTGGGAAGGAACTGAAGAACTGGAGTTCAATGATGGAAAGTTCCGAGCGCCGGAAACACTGGTGCCTCGCATCTTGGAACTTTATCATGACTCGCCGGAGTCGGGTGGACGTCACGACTTCTGGCGGACGTATCGTGTCATCAACGGTTCCAGTGGAAACACATGAAAGATGACGTTCACCGATATGTCCTGTCTTGTCATCCGTGTCAAGTTCACAAAGCAAAGTTCCTCCAGAAAACTGACGAGATGGTCCCACCTCAACACTCTGATATATCCATTGAAGTCGTCCATGAGGATTTCGCAGAGCTCAAGAAAAAGACAACAGGAATAAGAAAAACACAGTCTTTCCTAGTAGCAATAGACCAGTTCGCAAGAAAAGTGGCTGCACGGGCGGGAAGGAAAGACGCATATAGTGTGATCGCCCTTTTGAGCCGAGAGATGTTTAAGAATACGAAAGTCATAATATCAAACAACGGACCAGCATTTGTGAGCCAGCATTTGAAACAGTGGGTGGAGGAACGTGGCGTAGCTTTGCGACATTGCGCGCCCTACCACCCTGAGGAAAAATGGCATGGCCGAAAGAATAATACGTGACTTGAAACAGTTTAGTGCCATGTACCCATGTTTCAAAGGCGGATGGAAGTGCTGCTTGGAGGCTGATGTAGCTCATCACAATCGATCGTACACTGCGAGCATCGGTTGTAGCCCGTATTTTGCGGTATTGGAAAGGCGCCGATGCTCCCAGCTGATAAACAACTTAGTATTGCTGACCGCCTACAGTTGTGCGAAAAGTGAAAAACCTCGGAAGCATACCAGCGATACCGGGAAGATATGAAAAAATGTTTCGACCACAGCCACAACACGAGGATACCCCATATACAGCTGAACGATTTAATACTCGCCAGAAAAGGCCTTCCCGGTACGAAGCAAGTGTACATGGGACCGCAACGCGTGGTGCAAACTGCTGTGCAGAAAGGTGTGCTCAAAAGAGTTGGCTACATCAACTACGACAACGTGCTTGAGCTTGCGACCATTCGTAACGTCTTTTTGTATCATCCCAGGAGGGATGAATCTTCGAAGAGGGGGAGTGTACGCGGGCGTTCCGAAGAGCCTACAGAGGCTCCTATGGAAGAGGACGAAGAAGAGGTTGTTCAGAATAAAGAAAATGGCTGACACCATAATATAACCCGACCGTGTCTTATTACATTGATAATTATGGACAATTCATGCTCGCTTGAGCGTACATTCACACGTTTTCGAGTGGTCGCTCATGCCCCACCAAGTTCCTTTGCGGTTGCTAAGATGCATCAACTCGCCCAACAACACGGTCCTCTACATTATAGAGTTGCAAGAACAATAGGGTAAATTACATTGCGCTACAGAACGTCATATAAATAAGAAAATTAAGTCCGTACTTTAATTTGAACGAGACTGAGTGAACGAAGATAGCTAAAATATCTCAAGTATCTAACGCGGTCATTGGACTTAACGCAAACATTTCAACACAGCTGATCTACTTGCCTTTGACGTATGACGCCTATAGGCAACGACTGATGACGAAGATTACGCCACCGGCTCATGTGGTTGGTAACAAAACTGTTGCTTCAATTTGTGATGTTGCCCCCAAAATATGGGCTTTTTGTCCCTGTGTCTCTACACACAGAGAGACACACACACATCGATTTATGTGCTTGAAGAGTGCACGTCACCTTGCACAGAATATGTATGTATGTATGTCTGTATGTATGTATGTATGTATGTATGTATGTATGTATGTATGTATGTATGTATGTATGTATGTATGTATACAGGGTGTTTCTTAGTTGCAACGCATTTTGAAAATTAGAAAAACATAAATCGCGGGAATGTCTTGTGTACCATTCGAGTATATGGATTGGTGGCCTCTATATACAGAACAATTCCCGCACTGTTATGCATAATTAGCCAAATTACGGTAATTAACATTTTAATTATCAGTAATCGGTGGCTACAGCAAATGAGTACTTTGGAGACCGTCCTCGACACTACCTATCCCAATGATCAAATTTTGAATAGCGGAGCGCATGTCGGAGCTACGCGAACAATTAGTTCCCCGTGGCAGGCTCCTTGAAACCGAAATTGCCGGAAAAAGAGCATCTGTGACGTCGATGTCGCCGCCTCCCCGGATTTCGTCACTCGCACGCGGCGCCCAACGCCGCTGATAACAAGGAGATAACGCAAGCTGCTTGCGCGGCCGGAGCAGCGGTGACCACCGGCGAGTAGCGAGTGACGAAAGCCGTGGGGGCGGCGACATCGACGTCGCAGGCGCTTTTTCCGGCAATTTCGGTTTCAAGGAGCCTGCCACAGGGAACTAATTGTTCGCGTAGCTCCGACTTGTGCTCCGCTATTCAAAATTTGATCATTGGGATAGGTAGCGTCGAGGACGGGCTCCAAAGTACTCATTTGCTGTAGCCACCGATTACTGATAATTTAAAGGTTAATTAGCGTAATTTCGTTAATTAGGCGCACAAGCGCGCAAATTTTTCTGTGTCTAGAGGCCGCTAATCCGTATACTCAAATAGTACACAAGACATTCCCACGATTTATGTTTTTATAATTTTAAAAATGTGTTGCAATTAAAAAGCATCCTGTATAGTTCGGAAAGGAGATTTCCCAGAGCCCTTATAAATATTTTCAAAAGAAGAGATTCACACTTTTACAAAAGCAATGTAACTTTACTGACGTTGCGGCCGGTGAACCGGCCTTGTGTGTGTGTATATATATATATATATATATATATATATATATATATATATATATATATATATATATATATATATCCGATCTCAATCAGTAACCGTCATTGCTAGCGCTGCGTAAAGCGATTGACGGGACGCGTGCACCGCTAGCGATGACGGTTGCTGATTTAGATCGGACGACCACCGCCTTTTTCATAGCCCTGTTGCTTTTAATAGGCGGTACTCCCGGCTAAATGCGGTGTTACTTCGTACGCGGAAAGTTTGAGAGCACTGCAATCGCGGCGCGCAAGCCGCTATGTCACGTGGTATTTTTTGTTTTTCGCGGGCATCTGCAGCAAGCTGGAAAACACCAATTATGAATAGATAGAAAGTTGGAAACTTTTTAACTGGGCATTTGACAGTCCACTCTACAAGTTTTCCATGTTAATTATTTGCCTAACTTTGTTGCTTCCGGAGTTAATTAATTAATCTCGCCTAATTAACCAATTAAGTGGAAGGAAATAGTCTGACTCCCTCCATACGGTAGTAAGAAAAATGCATTTGGTCGCGTTGTCTTAGGGTGCATGGGCATATTTGTAAACCCTGGCTAAAGATAGCTGGGACACCCTGTATATCTATACGAAATTCGATTAAATGGTGGCTGTCTATGCCCTTCAGCGACAGCGCTGCCTCCGCACACTGACTAACTTTCCCACTTACAGTTCACGAAGTACAGGTAGACGATGACAAAGACAGCGAGGCCGAGGATAACGGTCCACATGAAGAATGCTGTCCACCAGCCTGTCCTGCAGAGAGACGTACGTGGAAGAAAAATGTTCTCACGTACTCGTTCTTAAGGGGCAACTTGAAGAACGCCTAGTCTTACGAATTGCTTCTTATGATTTATTTCCATCTTATTTAATATCAGCTTATAATACCATCATAATACCGGTTCTATAAGGGCGGTCGCTTGACCATCTGAAACTATCGGGCCATAGCTCTGCAATCTGCTAGCCGTTCGCTCAGCTCCGACGGTGCAGCGACGAGCATGGTTTCGGATGGAGCGTGCGTCTCCGCCTGCAGTCAGCCCTTTGTTGAGCGGCCATGACATCGAGCATTGCATGGGCCCTATCTTGCAGTCAAGCCTTATCGCAATCCTGACCCCCGGTATGGACCCGTGTTTTTTCAAGCCCGAGCATGGCGCGGCACGTGCTCACTAATCCCGGGAAGACTTGCTCATGCGTTCGTTAAGTTCGACCACGTACCGCGTGCGTGCGATCAAGCCCGGTTTGGCTACACAAGAGGCAAGTTCCTCCAAAATTGGGAGGATCAGAGGCCAAGTTTGGTGTGCACATAATAATAATAATAATAATAATAATAATAATAATAATAATAATAATAATAATAATAATAATAATAATAATAATTCCTTTGTTTTTTTTTCAAGAAGGTCACTGAGAATCGGAGAAAAGCTGATAAGCAGATACACTAGCTCCCGCGCCCCAGAAGTACACTATGGGGAGTATACAGCAAACTGCGGGTGAAATAAAAACAACCGTGCGTTTAGATTGGCGGGCAAGTTGAAGAACTCTAAATGGTCAAAATAACCAGGTCGCATCTACGGTGTACCACATGATTATTTCGCGGACTATTCTCATAAAAATTCATTGATATAAAAATAACGTGCCAGTAAAGCATAGGAAGAGCTTTTCTTCAGTAGGTGGATTGGATTTTACAAAACACGTAGAAGCTCCCATTCGGTTGAATTCGGGTGGATTAAAGGGGATTTGGGTGGATTGCTGAGGATTAAAAAATGGCTGCGGCTTAGCTGAGCTAGGGCTGGTTGTGCGAGCGAAAGCTTGTTGCGTTGCTAAGCCGGGTTGGGCTCATGTGGAAAACCGCATGTTTTGACTTGTTTGCATGGTTTATTTGCGGTCTGGATTTACGGCAGGAAATGCTGTTCTATGGTCAGTGAAGTAGTTTGCCGCCTTTTCAATCTTGGCCACAGAGCAAGTAGAGCCCATCGAGTCTGTCTGAAACAACATGTCTATTAAACCAGGACAGTCACATCCATAGGGTAGTCCTTTCCGTTTTCGCCGCTGCGAACGCGCACACAGCATTACCACCGATGGAACAGCGTCCTCACACACTATTTCCATCGCCCGACCATGCCGCAACGGCTGAACAGAAGGAACTGAAGCGCTAACCCGCTGGACTAACCTGGCAGAGAGAGCTTGGAGAGAGCGGCGAGTTACGTGAGTACGGCTACGGAGGTAGTGGTAGGAGCAGCTGCGACGAAGCGCGGCCAGTCAGGCACACCCACAGACACACACACACACATGCGCGCGCGCGCGCGGCGGGACGTGCCTAGTAACGCGGCATCTGTTCGTCGCTTCGAGGGCAAGCGGAGATACACGGCGAAACACGCTCGACTAGGCCAGTAAAGCTGTCGCTTTAAAATTAATCAACACCTTAATCTGCTTTATTCCATCTGAATCACCTTTATGCCGCGTTCATTCATTCCAAGCTACCTTTATGGAGCTTGATATACTTTGCCTTAAAGTACGAGTATCTTAGTTCTGCCTCAGTCCAACCTGCTTTCTTCAATTTACATGAATATTTCTTAATCGGTCCGGCCCAACCTGATGTACTTCACTCTAGCGCAAGCTGCATTATAACGCATCTTGATCCAAGAAAGGCGTTCTACTCAATTTATATTTTTTGCGAGAGTCATTGACGTTCTCGGGCTTAATGTTAGGAAGTCGCGCGTTGGAGTCACGTAATATATTTAACCCAATCGCTAACGTATAATTAACAAACTTTGCGGTAGGCGTAACAGGGTGCACCCTCTTTGGCAGTCGTGCTATTCTGTCTGATGCTATCGCATGTGCGAGAGTAAGACAAACAGTGCACCGAGAACTTAAGTTTGCACGCGCCTCCGAGCTCGTACGCATGCGACAAAACAAAACAAACTGGTCAGAGGGCATAAACAATAAAGAGAACATGCCAGTGCCAGACCGAGGGGAGGCGCGCAGCGAGCATACGTGTACGCTGCCAACGGCATCCAGAAAGTTCCCCGCACAATCACCCATGCTTTATGACATTCAAGCTTGGTGACGCTACCCGCTGGGCAGATTACCTCCCGCAGCGCCGCCGACCCAAACCCTACTCCGGCGAGTCGAGAATGAGCGGCACAGGGAGATCTTCCGGACGCAGTATCCATTACCACCTTCTGGGAGCCCTTGTATAAACACCGAGCCATTTTCAAAACCAAGCGCGAAGGGTGCTTCGGGAATAGGGCCCTTTAATATGAACTCATATAATCCACCATTTAATGTTCCAAGTACCATCCCAGTCCTTAGCTTCTGGAGCCATACAAACCATCAGCAAGCGGTTTGCCCTCTGCCTGCAAAAATCTGTCATGCGAGTTCCTTTCTTCTTGCGCCCACACCTGGACTAAAACCGTCTACGTGAAAATGTAGTGCACTACTTCTATCCATAATTCAATACAGTTCTCAAAATATTATTTCGCTGGTATGAAAACTCATCCATTTCAGAATACTCCCGTCTGGGGCCCTACACATATAGTCAATAAGAAATTAGTAAATAAAAAGATGAAAAATTCGGGGACGCTTAAGCTTCGCCTTTAAGAATGCAACGAAATACCGTTGTAGGGCACAGTTACGATCGCCTTATCCCACGCTAGGCATGTTTTTCAGTCACATAACTGCGTAGGTGTCACGGCACACATTGCTTTATTATTTCACAGTCCGTCTATGCCTTGTGTGCCCTCCGTCGCTGTCGGGTACAAGTAGACGTAATGCCCCATCAGTATTCGCCTATGAGGAACGCTCCGGAGCGCGTCGGGCACCAGAACACGGTACCGAATACATCACACGAGGATGAGTAGCGAGCGCACTGCGGCGAGTTTTTCCCTAGCACTGACGTCAAAGTGCATTCTGCCGGGATCCGAGAGCAGTGGAAGGTTTGCACGGGTATGCAAACATCATGCGCACAGGCGCCGCGTTGTTGCCATCGCCATAAAGTGTTGGAATTGTCTGAGTGTCGTAGGAACTGAAACGCCCCCCCCCCCCCCCCCAAGTCAGGGACCTTTTGGGATCTCGAACGGCAACCGTAGGCCTCGGGAAAGGTGAGATCAAATTGCCGCGAAGAGGAACCCCTCAGAGATCGGTTATTTCGGTGTTGCTAGTCAATGTAGTGAGGAGGGGAGCTCCAGCATTTTGAATACCTTCAAGGGAACCAAAAAGGAATATATGCAGATGAGCTGAACTTGCGAACTTCGATGGGATCTGTGGGCGCACAAAGGATGCCTTGCAAGAAGCCTTCGACAAGACTGGGTGCCACTTAAACAGCTCTAGCCTCTCACGTGCCTCTAGAAGTCCGAACTTCTCGTAATGAAGAGGACTAGAAAACAACCTGCCCGAGAGACACTCGGTTCAGTTTAGACCTTAAGTAAAGCCATTATATCCAAGGGAAAGTACTCCGCATCCTGGGCGTCATTTTCAAAGAGACGGTGCCGGTGTAGCTACTGTTCAAAAGGTCCAGCAGACCTTTTGAACTCGAAAGACACCTGTAACAGAGGGTAACATGCATAAAACATGGCCTGAAGGAGCACGACATATGCAGCCTCTTCAACGCCGGATAATAAGCAGAGTTGCCTACCGTACACCATGCCTATGTCTCAAGAAGAGCGAGAGGGACAAACTCAACACACGGATAAGGAAAACCTACGCGTTTCCACTGGGACTTCCCCCTACTATGTCCATAGAAAAGCTACTGCAGCTTTGCATTCACAGTACGTGGGAGGAACTAACGGATGCCCCCAACATACTAAGCGGCTCAAGCTTACAAGTACGGGCAGTCGCGCTACCAATGTTGGGGTACAAAGTGCAGTACGAATGCCGCAGCAAGCAACGGGTCTTTCTGTCCTTATGGGACAGGGAGACCCGTTGTGCAAATGTAATTTTCATACATAAATCCCTAACCAAACCAGTGGGCGAGTATGAATGGGCAAGAGAAAACAAGAGAACCATCACCATTCAAGAACTAGAAGTAACGAATATCAAGGCAACTGATGACGGAAAGCTAGACACTAGCATCCGGTACAGAAGGAAACTGCAAGATCAATACCATCTTATATGCAATATATTTGGCTGTAAACATAAGCAGAGTGCTCAATAAAAGACCCCCTGAGGATAGTTTCCTGGCTGTGGCTAGCTAGACGGTACTCCCACCCCTTTTTACTTTCTGTTCTATTTTTTCTCAAAATTTGAAAATTTGATCATGCGCTTTTCGTTTATTTTCTTCTGGTAGCCTGCAATACTTCGGTGCAGCAGGCTGAGCATAGTATTATTTTTAGACGTAATTTATATTCGCCCACCGCCAAACTTTCTGTTCTTATGGGAGATCACAGTAGCTATAATGCCGAGAAGCACGCACGCCAAGCACAACAAAGAAAGAAGACAACTGAGGGTAAGAGCTCTACGCAAGGGCTACAAAGGCACAGGCAAGGGTGTAGTTCGCTACACCAACGCACCGAAATACAAAAATACAGTGGCCTTCGAAGTCTGTGTGGTCAACGGCCAGGGAGAACAGCGAATGGCGGCATCAGTCGAAACAGCCGACACTGACTCAATTGAAGAAAGGGCGGTAGCCCTGGCTGCCACAACATGCAAGTGAAAAGATGATTGTATCACCTTTATTACAGATTCGCAAACAGTATGCCGAAACTACCAAGTGGGCCGCATTTCATAATAAGCATTGTATATTCTGAGAAAGCAGGAAACGATTCAGAATATGTACATTGGCTGCGCATCTGGCCACAAATCTCTGATGGTAATTTAGCGGGTAATGCCGGTGCCCAAGATAACATTCTCCGGGCAATCGCACCAGATTCACAATCCCTTGTCGACCAACAGGAAGGCATGTCGAAAAGATATACAAACATTCTAAGCCACTACGACTGGTAAGGATGACTCACCGAACCCCCCCCCCCCCACCCCAAACTGAGAAGAGAGGATACTCCGGAGACTCCTAACCGGTACATTCCCCTCCCGGAACAGTCTTGCACTCCATATATCCCTCCAGCTACCGCAACTGTGATCTGCATCAAATACCCGTTACCACATGGTATGGGAATATGCAGCTAACCCCGTCACTAGATCAAACATCAAGCAGTGGGAAGCCCAAATGAGAAACATAAGACTCAAATACCAAGTGTGTCTGGTGAACAGGGTCAAGATAACTCACGCTCACAGCATCCTGGACTGGGGAGGTCGTCCACCTTTGACAAGCCTGCCGTCGGTTCTTTGAGATAAAGGTTATTCCTGCTCTTTATGTCAGGCAATGACGTCATTATACAGTACGTCTTAGAGAAAAGGGTAAAGATGGACGACCTACCGTTGTTTACTGTGCTCTAAAATTGGAGTAAAATATCGTTGCCGCATGGCTACCCATCGAAAGCAGCTGCAGTGGCCGGGAACTGAACTCTCCTCACTAGTTCGGGAGTGCGACACTCTAACCGCTGTCCACTACGAAAGCTACGCCGCGCTTCCGGACTTCCATTTGACTCGCGAGCTCCTCCGGAGGCCCTGTAACGTTCAAAATAAGTGCCTCTCGTAATGCGTACATCATGGTGTTTAGTTCATGAAGTACGGGTCTACTTCTTGGCGCTTGTCGCTGGCACCTCACGTACGATGCTTCATATTGTTACGAAGGTATGGGTTTATTTACAGGTGATGAGCAGGCGAAGCCTGAGGCCAGTGGTGTCTAATCAACCGCACAACCCACACGCACTTCATACGCCACTTCTATTTATTCTTCGTTCCTCTGCGCGTCGCCGCACTGCTTGGATCTTGAAATTTTTTTTTATTTTATTCAGGCGGAAGCCTCATGTATGTGATTAGCCGAAATATCTAGCATCCTCAGTTTGGAAACATCACCTGAAGGCCTGGTCTTCTCCCTTCTACGCTACAAGGGGCTCGCACATTACAGCGAAATGACGTTCCTCGCATGCTGTATGATCATCATTGTCAGTATATAAGCCCATTGCACGGCTGTTACGTTTCCCATCGCTCTCCAATCCTCCCTGTCGTGTGCTGACTGTGACCACGCAATCCCCGCCCACTTGAAATAGGACTGGTGCCCTATGCCATGCCATTATCTCTAGGATTTAAAAAAGTGCTCGTTTTTTTCTTGCTTCGAATTTCCTAAGAAGGTATGAGACGTGGCCGATGTCTGTGGACATTTCCGGTTACGTAATCTCTCACTAGAGCACGATTGACCGCCCAGGTGCAGTAACGGCCACAATCGCCCAAGAATGCACATACTCTACAAAACTGAACAATACCGCCGTTACGGCGCGGAGCACACTGGATAATGAACTCGCCTCTCAACTGGCTCCTTTGCCTCATTGTGTGAGCCCTCTTCAGACGGCGGTCTCCCTTCGTTGTCACCGGAACTTTTGGGTTGTTGCATTTCGAGGTGTTCAGCACCTGTGAGCGAGCGTCGTTGCACTTCGTTATTTTTTTGTTCAAACTAAGAGCAGTGCTGTGGTCGTCGAAATTCCTACCTTGCAATCTGGCGGTGCCTCGCTTGCTAGCAGGCTTTTTCCTCAGAGAGTGGCACCTGCCCACTACAACATCTGCCAAATAGCCGGCGGCTCAAGGAGATAGAGATGTTTGAAAAGAACAGCTCGAATAAAAAATGCCATCATTTACAAACTCAATTTTCTAGACTGAAAGTGTTACAAATAATTTTGTTGAAGATACCAAAGTGTAGCATTCACTACACAAAATGCGATGCAATATACACAGATGAGTGGATCTGCAAGTAATAGAAATATTGATTCTGACAAACTAAGCCAATTTATTCATTTACTCATCGCCCCGCCACGGTGGTCTAGTGGCTAAGGTACTCGGCTGCAGATCCGAGGGTCGCGGGATCGAATCCCGGCCGCGGCGGCTGCATTTCGATGGAGGCGAAATGTTGAGGCTGCACGTTAAAGAACCCCAGGTGGTCGAAATTTTCGGAGACCTCCACTACGGCGTCTCTCATAATCAGACCTGGTTTTGGGACGTTAAACCCCACAAATCAATCAATCAATCATTTACTCATCCTGGTAGTAACGAATGGCAATGCAAACGTTTCTATTTTTCAAGTTCATCGGCGAAGCCCAGGAGGGTAGAATAGTTTGAGTAATTACTGTAATACGTAGATTTCTCAATAGAACTTGAAAATACCTATTCTGGGTGGCATTCGCAATCGCGACATTTATTCGCAAAGGACCCCGCCACGCTGGCCTAGGGGGCTATGGTATTCTGCTGCTGATCCGAGGGTCACGGGATGAAATCCCGGTCGCAGCGCGGCTGCTTTCTCATGGAGGCACGAGGTTTAAGCCAGTGTACTGTGCGATGTCAGTGCACGTTAAAGTACCCCAGATGGTCAAAATTTCCGGAGCCCTCCCTTACGCCGTCTCTCAAATCAGAACAGGTTTAGGGACGTAAAATCCAGAATTCAATTAGCTTGGCGAAAAGTATGTTTTCTCGCTACGCCTATAGCTTGCAGGTGGTGACACTGAACCTGATTTTCATTGTAAAAAATATAATGCCATATGCAGCATTGTCATTTCGGGAAGATATTACCAATTTACGTCGTGGATACGAATGACTGGATTATTGAAAATACCCGCACCTAGACGTTGCATTGACTATATTCATTTTTGTTCGTTCTCTGCTGAGCTGCTTCCGCTTTCCTCTTCTTTGAAGAGATGCGAGGCACAGCGTTTGTTTCGTTTCGTAACAATGGCAGTACTTGCCTACTACTGGCGATTGACCAAGGAGCAGGCGTCATTATAAGTCTCTCTCTTTGCCTGTGTGTGCGTGTATGTGTGTGCGTGTGTGTGCGCGCTTTCGCCGTGTGTATATCAGTAATGTTGTAATAAAAAGGGAATTTTGGCAATAAGGTGGCTACTAAGTGTCTGCAATATACATTTGCCATGCAGTGTGCGGACATACCTAAGACTTCCATAGCTATTTATTCCACCAGGCTGTATTCGCAGGGATTTAGGCAATAAAAATACCCTGATGGAAGAAATAGCTGTGGATGCCAGTCATGTCGCCAGCTCAAAAAATGAAATATGTAAAATGTTCTTTTTCCAATTTTTTCTCCTCTGGTAATGAATATAGGCGGAAGAAATTTCCAAAGGTCTACTAGGGTGGAAGATTAGTATTCCCGAAGAAGTGTAGAAGAAAAATAAAAAGAAAAAGATAGCCAAGTGGTAAAGGAAACAGTTGACCGCTAGTTTCTACAGATTCGCCAAAAGGCCTCTGGTAGTGTTGATGTGAATAAGACATCTGCAACAACACCTCGTATGGTTTCTGTTGAATTACTACTAAGGTCCGAAATTCTGGTTCCCTAAACTTGTAAATGCCCATATCATGGTATACACGAGGTGCCTTGTCACAAGCAATATACGCTATGGACTAGCAGACGATCTTCAACTCCTCGTATAACAAAACTTACTTTTCATAATGTTCAAGTGCCGTCTGTAATACCTGCTATTTCATTTTCACACAGCTGCCCCATTTACATCTTGTATGTCCTGATCTTTGGAGGCCAGTGTGAAAAAAATAACCTGCTAGCTTCCGGAGCTTCCGAGTTCTCCTCAGAGCGACGCAAGGTTTTTCTGCTGCATTCTTTGGGAGTCAACATATCTTTAATACCCTGATTGTTTCGCAGGCAGTCGAAAAGACAGAGCAAGAAAAATCACCGCCATATCCACAAAGTGAATGATGTTAGAGGTGCTTGGTGGGAGAGATGATCGGGTAATCCGCGAATCCTTCGTACACATCACCTACCATCATATATAGACGTGACAACGTTGTTATATATACACGACGCTTTGGCGAGGGGAGAGTTTGCATCCTTCAAAGAGCCCCTATGTCAGGTAGCGACTGCTTTTGGTGCTTGGCCGCGGCATCCCGCGCCCGCACTTCTTCGGGGTCCTCTTGCCGCGGCTTCCGTTTTGCTTCTGCTTCGCGACCTGTGACCGCAGGGTCCGCTTCATGGCGCGCCCGTTTCGCTTCTGCTTCGCTAGCCCACAGCTCCGGGTTTGCATGACGGCGATCCCTCTTCGCTTGTGCTTCGCTGGACCGCAGCTCCTGGTTTGCTTGACGGCGAGCCGTCTTCGTTTCCGCCTGCCGGGCTATCACCGCAGGGTTTTGGCTACGAGCCCGAGCTGCTGCTGCGTTGCGAGCCCGCCGCGATGCTTCCTTGGCTTGTGCGGTGTTCATGCAGCCGAGCGGTAAGGAAGAGTGTTCACTGCGTGAGCTCCCGGCGAAGAGAAAGGAAGCGCACGTGATGAGTGGTGTGCGTCTGTGCGTCGCCTTGAGCGGTGCCACCATCTAGTGAGCATTCTTGAAATCACCGGAAAGCCGGCGCCTTGAGCGGCGTGTGCACGCCGTCGCCGCCGTCACCGCCGCCGGACAAGGCGCGAGCATAAGAAGCTTGCCGTGCAAGCTCCTGAAAGAGAGAGGAGCTACGCCCGACGTGTGACTCCGCGGTAGAGGCCCCGGCCAAGCGTTTCGATAACGCCTGCAACCTGGTGGTCGAACGCCACCGATTTCACCGTCGCATTTAGCTTCCAGGCGTGTCTGTTCAAGAGTATGTGACCGCGATTACAGACTTTGCTGTGATGTGCTCATTTTTCGTCGCAAAAAAAGTCATTACGTGGCCAGTTTGTTACCGGTGCGTCCTCGCCTCGTATTCGGGAACCCCTTCTGTGAGAAGGGCCTTCGCTCTCGTTTACAAGGCAGTCACTCTCGCGAGTCAAGTCGAGGATACAGCAGCGGAAATGAAGGAATTTTCCATTTCTGTGCAACCTGTAGCTGCGCAGTCGTGCACAAAAGGCAGTTCATCATTGCATTCACGACCGCGTGCTCACACTTTCGGTCGACGCGATAAGGCAGCTACGATGCGGAACCGCTGCCCATCTCGAGAGCGCGGGCCATCGAAATTGCAGCAACACGCAGATGCTTCACATTGCTGTAGGTGTGGTTCTAAGAAGCATCACACTTCACGGAAACGCTACCCAGCTAAAGAGGGAAAATGCTTCTTTGCCGGCCGTATCGGACATCTTGAAAATGTTTGTAACCAGAAGCGGTCGCGAGCAGCTGTGCACGAGGTTTCAGTAGATAGCCCATCGCAGGATGAAACTGTGGTGGTTCTGGCTGTTAAACAGCCCCTTGCAGCTGGAATGCAGCTGGAATGGATTGTTCAAGATGTTAAGATATTAGGCGCCACTTTCAGTGAAGACTTAAACTGGGATTCACATGTGGATAATGTTGCCAAAAGGCTTGCCAAGGCATGTGGAGTACTTTCAAAGTTCCGAGACATAGTTTCTCCAAAAGTTAAACTCCTAATTTATAATGCCCTATTTCAATCGCACATCAATTACTGGGGAAACACCACGCAAAAAAAACAAACTAAAATTGATCAGGCTGCAGAAGAAGGCAATACGACATATCGCAGATGTTCCATACGACGCCCATACATCAACCTTATTCATAAAATTTAACGTGCTTCAACTAGAACAGCTGTACGAGTTCAATCTCTGCTAAATACAAGCATGGCTTGAGGACTAAAAGCAATTTTCTCACACTATGTCAACTAAAAGTCTGGAAGCCTACCATATTAGAAAACTTGGCAGGAAGTGCATAAGCACCCCGTCTATCGCTCTGTTTGACGCGGAATTTAATCTTCTTGATGCGGCTATCGGGGGGTTACATTGCTAAGCAATATATTGGATTGGTTTCTTGTACTTTCCTGGTTTTTTTTGCGCCTGCGTTGTTGACATGTCACCATCCCCCACCCCCCCCCCCCCTTTTATTCTTTTTCTCCCCCTCCATTTCCCATGCTTCTTTGAGGCACTTATAAAAGCGCGTCATTTTTCCAAATAAAGCCAGTTGATAGTCCGCGCTCGTGTGTCCTTGTCTCTCCTTCTGTGTCGTCTGGTTGCGCCGGTGCCTTTAGGTTTCAAGAATGTACCAACTCGCCCAACAAGAGGTTTTGAAGAATGTACCAACTCGCCCAACAAGAGGTTTTGATCAACTAAAAGAGTCATCTGCAACACCATACAACATAAGAAAAAGAGACACATGGCATATACCGTTTTCGCGAACGAATTATGGTCTCAAAAGACTTAAGCATATCATGCCAAATTTTTTGAATTACCTAAACAACAAAGGTATTTCGGCTGATATGTTGACAAAAATGCAGTGGAAAGAATATTTAATTAGCAACCCCAGACAGCGTCTCTGAATGCGATCAATTAATCTCGAGTTCATCTACTTTGTGTTTATAAGGTAATAGTTTCAATTTGACATTTCATGTTCGGTTCGATTAGAAATCATTTTGCTTTTTTATATGTACATGCACAAACGAGCTGTTTTATGTACTTATGTTTTCGTTATGCGTACCATTTCTACGCAGTATTATTGTTCTTTGTTACATATATTCGGGCTCATTTCTATTTCTTTCTTATTTGCTTCTTGTATACCTTATTTACCAGTGTTTGCTGATTTTTACATTGTATCTGCAATTACAATTTGCTGCTGAATTTGCTTATGTTTTACATACTTGCATGTTGCTTGCTTGTACTTTGTATGTTTGTTTTGCTTGTATTTCTTTTTTTTTCTACATGACCACGTGTCTGCGGCCAAACTGTTCAGGGTCAGGAATCTCGTCAAGCTGCTTTTTAGCAGCTTTTAATTCCTGTCCTTGCATCTTTTTTCACTTTTTAATCTGATTTGCATTATGTTTTGTGTTGACCATTGCCATTGTATGAAAACAATAAATCATTGTGACTATAACATTGTCCTTTTACACGATTGTTGAAAAAGATTGCTAATAAACTGAAACTGAAACTGAATTCGCATTAACGTTCAAATCCGGCAGGTCGATTCTGGCTCCTCGCTTTCCATTCTTTTAGGAAAGGTGTTTCGCCAACATTTGCCTGGTGTAATAGGATAGATTTCCAGGCTAGTGTGCCGCTTCTTCCTGTTCCTCGTTATACTTATGGATTATTCCAAAAGACAACTTTCGGTTCGAGGCTGCTTTTCTGAGGTCTCTTTCGAGAATCGCAGAGCACCGCTTCCGTTTTATGTCGTAGAACAGGGCACTTATTTTATTGGCCTGGACGGTATTAATCCTTTGAAGCTGCGCATTGAAGGGTCTGAACTCCAGTGTTTTCAAGCCAGCATGGCCGAGGTAGCTCAGACATATCGGACAGAGCCGTCCATGCAGCAGCCATCACCACTTCAGCAAAAGTTTGCTCGCTCTTCACAAATGAGTAGGGTCTTGCAGAAAGTTTTTTTTATAAGATTAAGACACGCGCCGGTGTTCAGCCAGTAGAATGAAAACGTCGCCGGCTTCGTTTCATGTTACGACCACTCGTGCCTTCCGAACTGCAGCGCTTGGAAAGCTTGCACATCGTTGAACGAATCGATGCGTCAGAGTGGGTGTCCCCTATTGTAGTTATTCAGAAGAAAGATTGGAGTATTATGCTTTGTATAGAATCTACACGAACCAAAAAGGTCATCGTCCCGGACAGCTTTCCGCCGCCTCAGATGGGTAAGTTGCTTCAAGCTTTGGTGTGTGCACGCAATTTTCGAAACGTGACTTAGCGTCTGCATGTCATGAAGTTCCCCTGCATCCTGAGAGTAGGGACTTGACCTCAAAGTTTTTGTTACACATGAAGGGCTGTACCGGTTCAAATGCGTTTGTTTTGCGCTAGCCTCAGCATCTGCCGCATTCTAGAGCATGATGTCACCATCGCGATTGTGCGGGTGTTCTCTTTTACATCGACGATGTCATTGTTTTGGTCAATCGGCCTAGGAGCACATGAAGAATTTGGAGGCAGTGTTACAGCGTATCAAAGAGCCAAGTCTGACGCTCAACAGTAAATGTGTGTTCGGAGTTCAGGAGCTTGAATTCTTGGGCCATAAGGTGACACCTTTTGGTATTTCGCCACTGCCAGGCAAAGTAGACGCCACTGTGGAAACGCAAGTTCCAAACAATGTGGCTGAACTCCGTTCTTTCTTGGATTGGTGGGACACTACGCCAAGTTTGTGCCACACTTAGTCGAGATGGTAGAACCAATGAGGGCTCTCCTTAAGCAAGACCAAAGCTTCACCTGGTCTATTGAGGTGGCCAACAGTTTCCGCGCAGTAAAGGCGATAGTATCCTCCGATATTGTCTTGCACGTTTCATCCTGCGCTTAAAATCATCATTTCCACTGATGCACCCAATGTGGTCTAGGAGCACTCCTCCAGCAGCGCGCCGGTAATACGATACGCACTGTTGCTTTTCTATCACGCACACTATCTCCAGCTGAAAGAAAGTGCGCAGTTGGCGAGAAGGAAGCACTTGCATGTATTTGGGCGTGCGAGCATTGGCATGCATACCTGTGGGGACGAAGCTTCACTCTCCGAACAGACTATCAGGCACTCGTTTCGCTTCTGTCTTCGCACGGCTCAGGCCGACGCGCGCTCAGATTCGCGCCTTGGTGCACAAGGATACTCCGTTACAATTTCACTGTGGAGTATCAGAAAGACTCGTCTAACAGGGTAGGCGATGCTCTTTCGCGGTTACTTGTTCATATGGAGCAAGAAATTCTTTCCATGGTTGAACCAACTTGCTTGACGAAAGAGAAGTTTGAAAAAAAGCGGTTCTTGCTGACGCCACTCTTCAAAGGTGAAAGCGTACGAAAATAGGTCTTGGCCCTCGCACAGGAACTTGCCCGAATATTTGCAACCATATTTCAGAGTTCAAGACGAATTGTCAGTAGTGGGCAAATTGTGGTTGCAGGCAGACAGGCTTGTAGTTCCTTCATCTTTCGGAGCCCAACTTGTGGCAACAGCGCATGAAACTCACCAGGGTATCGGCCGCACCAAAGCCAGTCTTAGGAACAGTTTTGGTGACCCCGCATGGATATTCATGTGGAAGAAGCAGCTCGCAATTCTGGCATCTGTCAAGGAGCAGATAAATCGGCAAAGACGTCGCGTGCTCCGCTGCAACCTGTCCAGCTACCAGAGAGACGATGGCAGAAACTTGGAATAGATATCGTTGGTCCCCTGGAGAGCGCACCTCCAGATTGCAGATTTGTCCTGACACTCTTAGGGTACTTCTCAAAATGGCCAGAAGTACAGTTTTGCAGAAAAATTTCTACAAGAACCATGACAGAGTTCCTGCTCAACGTCTTTGCACGGGAAGGATATCCTGACGAGATAGATTGCGATAATTGGCCCCAGTTCACCTCAAGAGAATTTGTGAAATTCCTACAAGAACGAGCGATCCATTTGTCTCATTCATCTCTTTATTAGCCGCAGGCAAACGGTCAGAACGAGTGGTTCAACCGCACGTTCAAGACTTACCTCCAACAAGCCGTCTAGAACAGCGTCAGCTTCCAAATGCTCTGCGGGATTACCTCGCCGCATACAGGTGTACACTCCACGCCACGACAGGAGTGGCCCCTGTGGTATTGCTACATGGAAGGCTGCCGAAAACAAAGCTTGAGATCTTCGGCTTATGGCCTCAGTCGTTCGCAAAGACACCCCATCAGGAACTGGCCAGGCTGCGGCAATGTGTAAAGTGCCGACAAGAGTACACCAAAGACTAGGCGAACAGGAGGCGTGCGGGAAAACCGACGACGGTGGCAGTAGGAAACATGGTGCAGGTGAAGAAACCATTCAAGGGTGCCAGTTCGTTCTGGAAGCCAAGGAAAGTCATTGACCAACGCGGCCCAGCATTCTTCATTTTCGACGACGGCAAAACATGGAACGCGGCAAAGCTATGCAAGGTGCTGGCTCGGCGCTCTGGCGACAATGGCGTTCAGCAACATTCTGCGTCCTACAACCAAGTCCTACAACAGAATGCGTTGTACACTACGGTAGTACACTTGCGTGCTGGGCGTATATCACATGTACTGCTATAAAGGCTGCAGACATCTCGGCTGTAGGTTTGAGCTAGAGTTGCTTGGGCAAGCAATAATAATGAAGACGACGAGGTTGAAAACTTTAGCTCGCGTCGCATACTCGAATGCAACGACAAGAGCGTTTCCTCCGGTAAAAGGGAGTTTCTTGCGAGCTGTAAAAGAATTCTGGGTAAGTCATATCGGGTTTCACTATTTGCAAACTGGTACTTGGCGGTTTAAATATTTTTTTCTCTCTTGAATTTGATAAGTTTAACTTTACGTAACAGAGAGTAATGTACAGTTTTCTTAGCCAATATGTCGTAGTGGAAATGTGCCACATTGTTAATGGATAAGTTGGCTCTTGGCGACGCTGGTGTAGAGGAGCAGGGGACGGCGGTAGGGAGAGTGAGAGAAGTAAATTTTGCGCGGAAGGCAGCAGGTTAAATAAAACGTGACGTGTGAGAGGAAAATGGAGACAGAAAGGTCAGAATGAGAGCGAGAAAGCTAGGTAACCACGCACACAGAGCAGATGCTTTATTGCCTTAAGGCACATGGACATACATACTGGCTGCGTGTTGTACTTGAGAACACAGAGTTAGTTTTTGTCACAGAACATAGGATCTGTGACAAAAAGACATATTTTCGCATATGCGGCGAAGGCTTTTCTTACGGCTTATTTCCACAATTATTCAATAAGTCCGCCGTCTGCACCAAGAAATCGACACAACTCAGCATCGGAAATCGGTGCATGCACGGGTAAGGTATTCAATATAGTTGCTGTCTATTGAATTAGTAATGCCATTTTCCGCGGCGTTCCGCGACTATTTTGTATTAAAGACGGTAGTCTTGGGATACTTGAGCGCAGAAATTTTGGTCTGTCTTTCTGTTCGTCTCTCTGTCAAACTATTCAGCCACGCGGCCAAACTTTAAGCACTTGCCTAACGCCCAGCCATCCAGAACTGGTAGCTGCGTTCATATTTGTGAATTGTCGATGAAAAAGCAAATATTACGCATGTCTGAGGCGCAACATCTATACGTAAGTATTAGGTTGTGTGTGCCTTTACTAGAAAATACATAGAAACGTAATTCTAAACACCCTAGTGTTTCTTAGGCTGCGCTAAAAATGCGACGCCATGCACGAAAAGGGTCTCTGCCGACTATTTTGTGCTGCCACATGGCAGTGTCCCAGGGATTCTGCACACGCTCACGATTCCCGGCGGCGCTGCCAGATGGCGTCCGTACCTCACGCAGCGCTGTACGGCCGGCAGAAGACGATCGTATTTCGATGAAATTTGCAGCGAAGCACGCAGATACGCGGCCATTTTTTATGTTACGCCTTTCTATCAAAGACGCCTCCGACATTGCGGGCTAGCAGATTTAAATTTAGAAAATCCACGCATCTCCGTGAAGTGAACCATGACGATGGCCTCGAATCTCCCACACGAAAGGCAATGCCGCAGGCAGCACTTAGATACCTCCTTTCTGTAATTTTTTAAAATATACTGGACATATTAGTTGAAACAACCGGTATACAGCTTAATTAAATGCATTGTACCTTTGTTCACTCTGGTCGTCATTTATTCACTATGATTAAATTGCATTCGCCTACTTAACAAATCATCAAACCATCACCTTTAGTCTACGTAATGCGCCTTTGATTCACATCAATTCTGACTTGGTCCACTTAAATGAACCAAGTAATTTTCCATAGGAGCCCGAACTACATACCTAGCACTGCCGCTGAGATCAGCCCACCGGTGTAAATCCGCTCTCCCACGCGTCATTTTGTCGTCGTATGCTATCCACCAAAACCTAGTAATATACCACCGCTCTGTAAAAAAATCGTAAAACGAATCTCGAAGATGCCACGCAATGAGCGAATCTATATGATGCGAAACAGTGCCTATGCCGAATTTTTTGCATTCAGCCAAGTGTTACGACTAGCATCTCTGTCCATGTGCAAACTTATGAGTGACATCGGATACGCTGCGGCGACAGGACTGTAGCTCATGGTACAACATAACGATGGCACTCACGTTAGTTCACAGACGTCACCGTTGTAGAAGATGAAGTGATGCTACAGTGCAGTTATGTGAACATCACGCGCGTAATTTCCTTGCCCATTCTTTCAAGTTCGAGAAAAGATAGAAAAAAGCATGTTGAGTGATAGCAGAACGTTTATACTGTTCTTTACATTACTAGAAGCAGCCAACACGCTACAACCGCAATTCACTTAAGACATTTACCACTGCCACACAATTGCTGATGCTCACTACATGTGCCGCAAGGGAGGAGCTGCCCCGTAGAGGAGTGGTAGCGTGCTTGCTTCCAACCTTGTGGACTTGCCTTAGATGCCAACAATGTTAACGTGTGGCAGGGTGCCTCCGATATTTACAGCATGCTTTTCTGTGTATGTCTTTTGTTATGTTGTCGACAGCTATAATGAATGGTATCTGTTTTTATTTAACCCACGCAATCACTGGCCTCATAAAATCACTAATGCGCATTTTTTGTGGTCCTCAATTAGCTTTAGCTGAAATGGGAACATTGAATCATCGGTGTCGTATACCCGTCTATTCCGGGCCGGGACCTGCGGGTGTTTGCACAAGTGGTCGGATTTTCGTTAATCGTGAGTTAGAAGACGAGACTATAGTTTCAGTGATATCGTGATCAGCTATGCGTGTTCGCAATACATTGATACCCTACCATGCCATTTATGGCGCCCACCAGTTTACACAAACGACCATGACAGGATCGAGACGTAGGCTAGATAGATAGATAGATAAGTGAAGAAACCAAAAGAACTAGCGCCGACCAAAATGAAAAGGTTTAGAACAATAAAAGACCTTTCCGCTACCGTAAGGTGGTCGCCTTGATTGATTTGATTGATTTGTGGGGTTTAACGTCCCAAAACCAATTCTGATTATGAGAGACGCCGTAGTGGAGGTCTCCGGAAATTTAGACCACCTGGGGTTCTTTAACGTGCACTGACATCGCACAGCACACGGGCCTCAACATTTCGCCTCCATCGAAATGCAGCCGCCGCGGCCGGGATTAGGTGGTAGCCTTGTGCACAGGAAAGTGGCCCAGCGAAGCGGGCCACTTTCCTGTGAACACGCTACCACCTTACGGTTATAACGCTGCGGAGACACCTGGATAACGCTGGTTGCAGATTTCGATCATTTCTGTTCACCTCTTTTTTTTCGCAGCCTGTATAAGCAGGGATTCCAGATATAGACGCAAACACCAGTTTCCTTACTTGGGGATTACCTTTGTCTTGGCGCAGTCAGTGCTGTGATTAGATGTAGTCACGTGTTCCACAAGAGGGTTGGGTACTACGTTTTCTTTCCTTACGTCATTCATATGGTCATTTTGGTCGGCGGTCATTCTTTTAGTTTCTTCATACTTCTTCCCGACCAGACGATCTTTCGTCGCATCATCGAATTGTGATAGATAGATAGATAGATAGATAGATAGATAGATAGATAGATAGATAGATAGATAGATAGATAGATAGATAGATAGATAGATAGATAGATAGATAGATAGATAGATAGATAATGTTAAGGTTATTGAAATGCTTCACATTCAAAAGCGTATCCAAAGGACGTATTTAGTAGCACTACAATTGAGCAGGCCTACTCCCTGGATAAGAAATTCCGCGACGACGCAAGCTTAGTTGGCCCGCTTATCGCCTAGCTCGCACTCGAAAAGAGAGCATTTGGGTCAACAAAGATCTTTTTCACACGTATCTATCGTGCGGATCGTTGACGCTTTTCACTTGTCGGCCAGTCACTCGCCAGCTAGGTCTCACACTATCGCAGCTCCTCAGCTCCCACTAAGCATTTCGACAATCCCTTGACTACGATAACATTAAGTGAGTGCCCTTTGGTGACCGCTATGAGAGGCCGTACATATCTGAATTATACGCCTGCACTCACAAGATACTCGTCCGGGGACTCGGGATAGCGACACAATGTGCAAGGCGCACGGCGATGATGTGCGACATTCGTGAGCATAGATGCCGCTATACCGGAGCCCCCAGAGATATGATCTTTCTAAATCGATAAGGCCGCTTTTGATAGGCACACTGTGGAGAATTTTCCCTTCGCAGGTTTGCGTGCAACCCAAGTACTTCTACAGCTAACTTATGCCTGGTGAACTTTTGACAGAAAATAGTGCTGAGTGGTTTGGCAGAAGTGCTATTTTCCATTCCAGGTGAGAAAATCATAATCATGGGAGGCAGCTAGATTCTCCAGGAAGCCCATGTGTGAAGTACCTTCCGGATATTTGGCCGACAAAGCCATGGACCTCGACGCGACAACGCAAGAAACATCGCTCACAGATTCAGGTGTGCCTTAATTTGGAATTTCGCACTCTTCCTGAACTTGTGCCGAGTAAGCGCAGAGTGACTTTCGCAAAGGGGTGTTTTCCTTTATAGAGTGAAAAATGTAGGTGCTGTTAATGTTTCTGTAACTGACGTTACAGCTACTTTAGGCTACGAGCAAAGTTTGGGTCGATTTTAATACCAAGTGGCACTCTCTATGTAGGAGTGAATTCAGTGAGGAGTGCCCGTTAGCTGCATGTCCACTAGATGTGTGCACGACTCATGGTTTCGTTATCGTTGATTTGGATGTAAATGATGAGCACTTCGCTTTATTCAGTATTTGGGTCAACACGACAGTTTTCACGCGCATCCATCGCACGGCTTCCTTACGCCTTAAAGTGGTCGGCTAGCCACTCACTTGCCAGATCTCACAGCATAGCTGCTCCTCACCTCACACAGAGCATTCTCCAGTCTACTGACTCCGATAACAATGAGTGATTTTCGCGAGGTATAACTGCGCTATTATGCTAGTGATACGTTTCTATGCTTCGAGGTCACCTTGGCATATACGAAGTGAACGATGAGCGAGATTTGAACTTTTTCACGCATTTAGTTTCAGATCTTATGACGAAGTTTCCCAAGGTTAATTTCGGCTGTGAAGGTCAAATGCTCCATTGCCGTATGCCGCTGGCTGTTAGTGCGACAAAAATGCGCTTTCTTGAATAATTTTGCAGAAAAATTGTTATAGCCTTGGTAGGTTGGTCTTGACAACCGCTGCTTTGAGCGACGTTGAGAAAGTGTGAAATGAGGAGAGGAGGTACAAGAAAAAAAAGCAGTGGCAGAAGGGGTGGAATAAAAAGAAATGTGGTTGATCCCTCTGTCATAGGAATCGGTATAACACGACAGTGAAACCTCTCTTCGCATATAACCGGCACTATGGAGAATCGATGAGAGGGAGGTGGGTTCGATACCCTGGACATGTGAACCCTTTGCGTGTACACATCATCGGCACATCGACACTGCACATGGATCCTTCACAGTTGAACCCAAGCGAAAGTTCTCGAATGAAACATTTATCCGCAGACAACGCGTCGAACGCGCCAGCGCGCTGCTTAAATCTGCCATAAAGCAGGAGCGTCCCCAAAGTTGAAACCTTGCAGGCGAAACCGAACTGTTTTTTAGCGGATAGTTTCGCGAGGGCACACTTCGCTGTGCCAAAGGCGTATCATTTGCTTGTCGATGGCCCGGTTTGCGTTCCTAAAGTAAAGCGCGTCGCAGTGCAGCTGGCTGTCATAAACGTCACAGAAGAAAAATTATGTAGCTGCCATGGTGAAGCAACGCGCCTGCAGGACGCCGAAGCATGCGCGGCGACAGGCGTCGAAACTCCTGAAACGCTAACTGCAGGCGCACATATTAACGCGGCAATTTGCGGCTTCGCTCTATTGTTCCTAGGTGGCGGTATGACAGCAGAGAACCAAGAGTGCAGCGAAAGGGAGGCGATTTCATTTTAAACGGACTGTCAACCACTGGGAAAATTTTTTAAAATTGTGGTAAAATTGGCCAGATCGTGCGTCACATTTACGCGAACGAGCACGCTTTCACCCCACAAAAAATGAATGAGGTTTTACGGGCGAAGCTCCTTAAGGTATGGGTCTGTCCGTCCGTTCTAGTAGCGCGTTACCTACTAGGAACGCGCTACTAGGAGGGCGCGTGCCTGCGGGCGCGCGAGCTCTCTCACTCTTCCATCTGCTGTCTTGTGAGAGAGAGAGAGAGACAGTGAGAGCGAAAGGCGCGCGTTGACTATGGAAACGCTCTTTCTTCGATGCACGCGCTACCAGCTCGCAAAGAAGGAGAACGCGCCCTCATCCGCGAGAGACAACGTTGGCGCAGGCAGCATCTTCCAGCGAGTTTCTTGATTGAAAAATACCGACTGCTCGCGCTGGAGAACCGTCCACCAGCCGCCAATATATATATATATATATATATATATATATATATATATATATATATATATATATAGGCACTGGATCTTGACTTGCAATGGAGTGTCGGTGGGAGATTTCACTTGTGCGTACTTGAACCATAAGGATTCGTAGCGTGCGCGTTAAATAAATTAATGCAGAACTCGGCACGATCTACGGTGAACCTCCGGAGCTTCGCCCACTCATCACCTTTCACTCTGTGGATAGGCGTCGATTTTTTAATTTTGCTCTGAAAGTGGCGCAAAAAACGCCGCTAGTGACACCCAACTGCTTGTTTGTCATTTTCCAAGTGTACGAGAAACAAGCCCACGCAGGCATACATATTCGTGTGGAAAAGTTTTATGTATGTCTTACCAGGTACTTCACCCTATGAGATACCTTGTTAGAGCGTGCAATAGCAATTTGTTCTTTTTTTCGCTGCTTTCGCGGTGGCGCAGGTGGCGCTGCCTTCGAATTCATCTGCCTGTAAAGACGTGTAGTACTGCGCTTGTCATGCATGCGGCGCTGCATGTCCGAGGCGCACCCCCGCGCGACGACCTTCCCTCGCCTCTCCTCCTCCGCGTCACCTCTGGAATGTCGAACTTGAAACCGGTTTTTTTTTTTTAATAAATGTAATTTAAGGAGAGGTTGGTGCCCATGTGCGGCGCCGGCTACTCCTCTTCTCTTACAGGGTGGCTTACAACACAAAGTTACGTACACTTCATCAAAGTTCATCAATATAAGTACTCGGGCACGGACACATGTATCACATCACATCACACATATAGAGTCACTTTTCCAGTACACATATCACATCACATCACATCACACATGTAGGGTCACTCTTCCAGTACAACTGTCCATTAAAGAAGACATTCATAAGTTTCCAGTGTCCACACATCAGTACCGTCCACACTGTCAAGTTCAACATGATCACATAGCGCATGTAGACTGTCTCTTAATTGCTAGTGAGAAATATAGGAACATGTAGAAGAGACAGGAAATATGTACCCCTAGTGCTTCATAATAATTGCGATGCAGGCCCCAACATGATGCAGGTTAATATTTTTCCGGTATCCATGAGTCCTATAAGAAGTTCACGAGTGCTCGTGCCGCGGCGTACTGTAATTTCTGTGTAGGCCAAGGGCCCAGAATTTTCGCTAATGACAGTGGGCGTCTGTCCAGATTATTTAATGTCTGTAGAAGTTTTTTGCGTGGGGCATGATAATTTTTACAATGAAGAAGAAGATGTTCTATGTCTTCTTCAGCCTCTTCACATGAGCAGGTGGGGCTGTCATTTCTCCTTATCCTATAAAGGAAGCTCCTAGTATAGGCAGTACCTAGTCGTAACCTATGAATTACTGTTTCCACAGATCGGTTAATCCCAAACGGAATATGAAACGTCATTCCAGGATCTATATTGAACAATCGCGAGTTTTGTGCACCATCTAAAAACCAAGTTTCCTCGGACAAGCGTTTGCATAGTCCGTTCAGATTACATCGTGCATCACTCGCCGTTAGAGGTAAGAGTGACATATCGTTCTGTTGATGAGCTGCGCGGGCCATGCAATCCGCTGTGACATTTCCTGTGATTTCAGAGTGACTGGGAATCCACTGAAAAATTATATCGTGGTCTAAATTTGTTGCTATGGCGTACGTTTTCTGTATTTCGTATGTCAACGGGCTGCTTGTTTTTCCCAGGCTGATTGCTTTCAGGCTGAGCAATGACGCCTGCGAGTCATTTATAACAACCCACCGAAGAGGCCCCGACTGGTCACATATAAAACGTAGCGCCGAAAGTATCGCGTAAAGTTCTGCCGTTGTGGATGTTGTGGAATGACCGACCGAGCTTGTAAGCTTTTTTCTCTTGGTATGCAGGAATGACGTATGCCGATGTAGAGCTTTGCTTCAAACATGACCCATCGGTGTAGACGTGAATACGGTCCTCATATGTAGTGTAAAGATGCGATAAGGTTAAGTGCTTTATCTCAATTAACGGCATGTCACACTTCCGAGCTATTCCTGGAATCGAAGTGACGATTTCTGGAATCGCTAGTTTCCACGGAGGATGATTCATGCTTGCAGGCCAATATTCGTGTACCGGCAATAAGCTTTTGCACTGCAATATAGATTCATGCATTCGTGCGCCTGTTCTTTCATGAAGAGCTCGGTATAGTGGATGATTAGCGTGTTGCGTAGCCAACCGAAAGTAGTGGCGGCAAGTTTCTGTAAATCTGAGAGCTGAAAAAGTTGGCTGACGGGACTCGGCGATTACCAAGGCGCTGGCAGATGCGCGCGGTACGCCTAGACATATACGCAGGCTTCTGGCCATTAATCTTTGAAGCGTATCCTCTAAACTGCGAGATATGCCATGTAAGATAGGGGCAGAGTATGCTATTCTTTGTTTAATAATGGCTGCATGAATGCGTAACAAAGATGAAGTGGAACTGCCCCATCTGACTCCCGCAATTCGACGAATAATATTAATTATGCCGTTTACTTTAGCCTCCAATGCTTTTGTTTGTGGAGCCCATGACAGCCTCCTGTCCAATATAACTCCTAAGAACTTGTGTTGCCGCACAAGTTGCAGACGCTGAGAATCCAGCTTGAGCTGGAATCTCCTGAGGCATTTTCTTGTGAAAGGAAGCACTGCGGTTTTCTCGTGAGAAAGCATCAGACCTCTGCTCTTCAGAAACTCATTAATGATTATTAGGCCACTTTGTAGTCGCTGTTGAACGGATTGAATATTCGAGCCTGATGCCCATAGGCATAGGTCATCGGCATATAGTGAATAATGTAAATAGGCTGGCAAAATGTGGGCCAATTCAGCCATAACGCAACTGAAGAGAAGTGGACTTAGCACGCTGCCTTGCGGAACACCTTGGTTTACTGGATGCTCCCTGCTTTTTCCATCAGCTGTTTCAATGTAGATCTTCCTATCCTTTAAGAATTCCGCAATCCATCTCAGTGTTCGGCCAATTATACCCAACTGAATTAGTCCATGCAGTACGTAAGTGTGGCTAGTTGTATCAAATGCGCGCTTGATATCTAGGAACACTGCAATGGTGAGCCTTCCGCAACTTCTCTCATGTTCGACATAGGTGACCAGGTCTAAGATAGCATCCATCGTACACCGGCGCCTGCGGAATCCCACCATATTTTCTGGCAGTGCGTTAGTGCATTCTGTCCACCATTGAAGCCTAGCGTCAATCATTTTTTCCATAAGTTTACAGAGGCAACTTGTCGGGCTGACAGGACGAAAGGAGTCTATAGATAATGGAGTTTTGCCAGGTTTTAGTATGGGAACCACTCTTGCTAATTTCCAAGATGGAGGAAGGCATTCCGAAACCCATATATCATTCAGTAGCCTCAAAAGGGTCTTCGTGGCCAAAGGGCCCAGCTTCTTCAGAGCTGCATATGATATGCCGTCCGGTCCAGGTGCTGCCTTCTGCCGGCAAGAATCGAGCGCGTTCTGCAATTCCCCTAGCGAGAAAGGCTGGTCTAACTCATGGTGATGTGTGTTGAAAGATACATTGACCAATGCTTTTACTTGTTCAACAGAGCTACTATATTCAGGTGTATCGACTGCTTCACTTCGACGTGTGATAAGTTGGCAGAACTCGTCTGCAATTGTCGTTTCTGGCACTTGTTGGACCAAAGCTAGAACTCTGAACGGTTGTTGGTGGGTTACTGGCCCACTGAAAGACCTTAGAACGTTCCATAATTTTGCCTCTGCCGTAAGGGGGGTAAGGGAAGTGCAGAATTCACGCCAGCGCTTCGTACCTACTCAATTAAGCTGCCGTTTCATGCGATCATGCATCTTTTGACATTCTCTGTAATCTTCAATAAGGCCTGTGCGTCGGTATTTCCTTTCTGCTCTACGCCGTATTGCTCTAAGCCTCTCGTATTCAGAGTCTACGCCAGCATAGCCGTCAGGAATTCTTACATACTTCGAACACAGGTTTAATTTGTCTTCTATGAGTGATACTAAGCCCTGGATATCGCTGACTGAATCGGCTTGGCTTGTAGTATGATACCGAAACGCCTGCCAGTTAGTTATCTTTGCAGAGCGCCGATAAGCCGAAAAGCGGAGCCGAGGATGTTGTATTAGAATAGGGAAGTGGTCACTGCCCCTTGTCTCAATATCTGTTCTCCAGTGTGCTCCACATGCAATGTCATTTGAACAGAGCGTGAGGTCCAGGCAGCTTGAGTAATTAAAGCCCCGTAGAAATGTCACTGAGCCATCATTCAGCAAACATAAGTCACTATGCTCAATCGCCTTTTGTATAACGTTTCCACGGCGATAACAATAGGAGCTTCCCCACATGCTATTGTGCGCGTTGAAGTCTCCGCAAAATATTACGTTCTTCTTGTACTTTTGAAACAGGCCTGTTATAGTGGGAGCTGAAATATTTGTAGAAGGTTGCAGATAAACGCTGACTATGGTTACCTTTACATGACCAAAGCGAACTTCACATGCTACATATTCTGGGATGTCTGATGATGAAGCATTTAAAAATACCGACGTCAAGTCTCGCCGCACACAAATCATCGTTCTGCTCAGTGCTTCAGAACGAGAGGACATGTAAACAACATAATTAGCAAGCCTAAAAGCATTGTCTACACCTGCTTCTGTAATACATAACACTGGAAAAGAAAACTGTGCGACAAGCTTTCTAAAGTCAGCACACTTAGAGCGAAGGCTATTCGCATTCCACTGGTATATCGCGACATTTTGATAACAGTTATTCATACTTCTACTGCGCTGTGACTGGGGTAGCGTACTGCAATACCACTTGTTCCATCGACAAGACGGCCTTGACCTCAGGGAGGTTATTCGCGTGCGGAATAGCGATAAGGATGGCTTTCAAAGCAGAAAACAGCATTGGTATGACAAGCTGAGCAATAGACGCAGAGGAGTTTCCCTGTTGCATTACACTTACTGGTTGCGGTGTGCTCGTACTTGGTCGTGCCGTAGCCGCGGGGTTGGTCGGCAGATGAGGTGTTTCCTGAGGCTTTTCTCGAATTTGTTGCTGGCTTGTAGAAAGTCCAGCACTGTGGTCTCGGTTGCGTGGTTCCTTTGCAGCTTTCGCATATGTGAGAGAGGTATCATGACGTTTAGGTGCTTGCGGCCTTGGTGGTTTCGCTGGATTCACCGTGTTCATATTCGGTTCAGGCGTTCCACGTTGCTGCTTGCGACCGTAGATGATGTCATGCCGGTGTTGAATAGCCGCCGCTTTATTTTGTGGGCATCCAGAAAATGATGCAGCGTGCGGACCGTTGCAATTCGCACATTTAGGTTGCCTTATAGACTTGCAGTCCTTGTGGTGGTGGTCTTCTGCACATATTTTGCAGCGCCTTGTTCCGTTGCAGTTCTTGGCTAGGTGGCCATATCGTTGGCAGTTATAGCAACGGCGAGCTGGCCCCAAGTACTCCTCGACTGGATGGCTAGTGAAGCCAAGGTACACTCGTTCGGGCATTGGTCGATCATAGCGGAATTGTAAGATTACGCTTCTCACTGGGCGCGTTTCCACTGTCCCATCTTCCTGACGCATGTAACGGGTCTGTCGCCTGGCTGATGTCACTCCCGCATCTCTTAAATACTCTGTGAGCTGTTCCTCTGTGTATTCTAGAGGCACGTTTTTGATTTTGCCAACGTTTCTTGTGTATGACTCTGGGATAAATGGCTTCACTAGTAAGCCAGCCACCTGTACACATGACAGCAAACTCTTGGCCGAAGCGAGAGAACTGACAGTGACTGAAAAACTCCCATCTTTGTTCACTCTGAAAGACTGCACTTTCTCCTTTGCTATCTCAACGATTTCCGAGGCTACAACATTCGGATTCTCCTTCCAGAAAGTTTTAGTGTCTTCAACTGGCCGGAAAACCACTGGGATGCCCTCTAGCCTTCGTTTTTTATACGTCACAAGCGTAAAAGGATCGGCCTCATCATCGCAGTCAATGTCTTCGCCTTCGCTAAGGGAGTAAGTTGACGTTTTCTCGTTCATGTCATCTGTACGGTCATCCATTCTCACCTTTTTCGCAGCACTTGGTTCATCCGACATGTTCTCAGCTGTCCTCGTCGCGTCCAAGACGAGTGTCGGCGGCTGAATGTAGGGAATCCTGGCAGGATAGCTCACAGACTCGCCGGTTCCAAACCCGTGTTGCCGTAATGGCGGCCCTTGCCACGCTTGACCATCTTGGTTGCTGCCCTCCGCCACGGTGGCAGTCGAACGCCGGCGCACGACGCCGTCACGCGCTCCCCAGTGACAGTGATCGCAGCTACCGCTGTCCTCAGGGCAGTAAAAGCTTTACAGGGCTGGCGAAAACTAATTTGCTGGAGCACAGAAAGCAAAAACAACGTTCTCCTATCACTTCGTCGTCGTGTTGAGAAGTCTCCCGCGCCCGAAAGGTTTTCCAGGGAGATGACGACGCATCATGCGCGGTAACCATAGTTGCTAGCATGCCTACACTAGGAAAGGAGCGACTTCGTAGATGAAAAAATTGCGTTTTAATAATTTCTATTGAGTTTCTGGAGAAACCACTGCACGCTGGGAGACTTCGAAAGGTACGCTTTCTGTTGAGCGAAAAAACGGGAGAGCGATGAAGGACGGCAGACAGTCCCTTTAATAGCAATTTGCTTACTAAATGCTTTTCCCTTAACCCGACACCGATTAGATGGGAATTGTAAAGCGGTCTAGTAACTATAATCATCATCATCATAAGACCATCTTATGTCCACTGCAGGACGAAGGCCTCTTCCAATGCTCTCCATCCTTTCCTGTCCTGTGCGACCTGATTCCATTTAGGCCCATATTTTCCTCCCTATCGCTAGTCGGCCGGTGGCGTAGTTGGTAGCGCTTCCAGATCCTACCAACGCCCCCTGGTTGTGCGTTCGAATCCTAGCGCTTCATTATTTATTGCGTGTTTATGCGTGATAGTTTTCAGACATCTACTTCTGTTACGGAAGGGCGTCATAGATTTCTTGGTGGACCCCGCCATAAAACATTTGCATGTTAAAAAGTTAACAAAAATAATTTCCCACTCACCGCGGGAATCGGTGTCATGCAGTGCTGTGAGCAAGAAAATTGCCTATGACGAATTGCTTGGCATTCCTGCAAGTGATACGAGTAAGACAATCGTCCTTATGAGACACGCATGATTATCCGGCTCATCAGCCTGCTCAACGTGCGCCAACCAGCAACGTCGGCAACACCTTGGGCGGCTGAACGGTAGCTTACGGTGCAATGTAACTTGGGCACAAACATTTTTGGACACCTCAGCCGCCTGATCTGTGGAAGAAAAATGCGTCATACGGTGTGTAGATGTGCGTCGTTTCCGGGATAACCATTCTGCCGATCCTACAGAAATTATGGTGCGATAGGTTGACATACTGCGCTGCCCTTGGTGGAGGTACCGCCATAGCATAGTGGTTGCGGGCTTGCTTGGCACTTCGGACGTATGAGTTCGACACCGCATCTACCAGTTTGGCACGTTGCGTGCGTCAGTGTTAGGTCTACATTTCAGTCGCAAGATATGACAATGTGCTGTTGTTTTAATTGTGTTCTAATGATATACTAAATGTATATTGTAAATGGCCCTTGATTGACGTGCACGCACTGCGAAATACAAGCACCTGTGCCCCATACCAGCATACCATAGGCCGGTGAGGCAAGGTGATTCAGCATCGTAAACAGTGACGTACACGAGTGTATTGACACGTACTGTTGTGTTGGTTTGTTCACGTAGAACGCCCTTATGACGTTCCTCTGACACGCGTGCTTGTTTCGGTTCCTTGCGGGGAGTGACGTTATCACTATCTGTTACGCGATGCGCAGGCCGCGTAAATCTTGCATGTCGCTTCAGGAACCGTCACGACCATTTTTGACACTTTGCATGCCATTAGAGCGCATTTAAGTGTTTTCTAGAATTCCAGAGACGCCCCGCCACGGTGGTCTAGTGGCTAAGGTACTCGGCTGCTGATCCGAGGGTCGCGGGATCGAATCCCGGCCGCGGCGGCTGCATTTCGATGGAGGCGAAATGTTGAGGCCCGTGTGCTGTGCGATGTCAGTGCACGTTAAAGAATCCCAGGTGGTCGAAATTTCCGGAGCCCTCCACTACGGCGTCTCTCATAATCAGAACTGGTTTTGGGACGTTAAACCCCACATAACAACATAGAATTCCAGAGATAACGCGAGAACGCGTTATGACGTGTGTATAAAAGACCGCGCACTTCGACGCTTGTCACTGTTTCCGTCGATCGACGACTGATATCGCCTGATATCGTCTCGAGTTCTGCTTCTCTCAAATCGTAACGACCACGTGACATTTCGTGGACGTGTTTCACGGTACACATACCGCACGTCTCCGTGAGCCAAGCCCACGCGGCCAAGAGGACGACTTCAACCCCATCATTCGAGGTAGCCGCAGGCAGCAAGGACTACCGCCAGACAACCAGCCGCTTCCCGAGAAGAAGGCACAGAATGCGACGAAAACAGCATGCACGATGACGGAAGCAATGTCTCCGAAAACTGTGGTCGCGCAGCAACCGGTTCTGAGTGTTGAACCGGAAGAACCGCCTACTTTCCGCGAATCGTCATACGATGACACGGAAAGCAGGCTGGAAATCTACCACCATGTCACAGCCCTTGAAAATGGGACGCCGACGACAAGCTGCGCCATGTATATTTATACTTACAAGATTCCGCAAGGACTTGGTTCGAGGACCGAGAGTCAATGCATCGGACCTGGGACACCTTTCGCGCCTCTTTCCCGGACACCGTTGCAAGCGTCGTGCGTAAGCAAAGAGCCGCCTCACCGCTACATAGTACGCTGCCTCTCCCGAATGAAAACGTAACGATCCTTACGGAAGAGATGACGCGACTTTTCCGCCATGCCGACGCCGTCATGTCTGAGGAGAAGGCCCGCCTCCCTCGTGCTCGCAGTGAAGCGGGACCTCTTCGGCAGACTCGTAAGAAACCCTCCAAAGACGGTCCAAGAGTTCCTCTCCGAAGCAACGACCATTGAGCAGATTCTTGAAAGGCGCACCCGCCAACATAATCGTCGCATGTCCCCAGACGTCGCAGAAGTTCAAGGACTCGGCTCCGACGACCTACGCGAGACCATGGGGCTATTGATCGCGAGTAAGTGCGCCGGATGTTCCTGTCGTCTCAGCCCCAGATATCTTCCTCGAAGACATCGTTCGCGAGGAAGTACAGCGATCTCTACCTGATCCCGAACCATCCCAACACCGCCCACAGACGAAGACCTATGACGCTGCTTCAAACCGAGCTATTGCTGCTCCTCACCCACGCCAGGACCCAACGCCTCCGCAGTTTCGTCGCCAGCTACGGCCGCCACCTCTGACACCATCCCGCTCGCCAGTAATCCAGCGCGCAGTAACCCCTAACCACCACCTACTATGCTACCACTGACGTGAAGCCGGGCACACCTATTTTTAGTGCCAGTACCTTCAGATTAGACTGCGTGACTTCGACGTGAACGTACTGCGTCCACGCCCAGGTGAATGACGTCGCAACATCGCCGACCACATCGCCGGAGCGCAGTGGCAACGACGACGACCATCCACGTTCACTGTCGCCTGGCAGCTACATCTAGCCGGATCGCCGCCAGCACACCGGCCCAACCCGGCGCCGATCTCTCGGGCACTATCCGGAAAACTAAAAGCAGCACTCAATGGAAGTGCACTTGCTGCACTACGCCATGCCGGAGATTCTCTGCCGCCGACGACGACCACGCCCGCTACGCATGAACCCTCCGGACGTTGTCTCAGCACGCCGCCTCGTCAGAGCCTTCAAGACAACGCCTCGCCGCCGAAAGATTTACCGAAGCGAGATAACAACACCGGAGCAAGCCGACGCAGCCGTGATCGGACACCCCGACCTAACCGAAACGCCATACGACGAACCACCGACCTAGACGTGACTATCGACGGCCACAGCGGCACCGCTTTAGTCGATACAGGAGCCAACTACTCTGTCATTAATGGCGTTTTCGTCGCGAAGCAGAAGATAAAGGCTGCCTGGGAACGACCAAAAATCCGAACAGCAGGGCAACGTTATGACACCGACTGGAACCTGCATGGCAAGAGTCACAATTGACAGCCAGACCTATTTGGTGAGTTTGGTGGTCTTGCAGCAGTGCTCAAGAGAAGTAATCTTAGGCATGAATTTCCTGCCCCAACACAGCGCAGTCGACCTAAGATGCAGGTCAATCACACTTTCCAAAGAGAATGCAACGCCGCCACAGAGGAGCGTCGCTTACCATGCCTTGACTGTAACGGAAAAGCAGGTAACTGCTCCACCGCTGTCCAACGTCATTATTTCTGTCGGCACCAGAACACCTACCGACTAACAAGGCCTCACCAAGGGCCAGCAGCACTTCCTCCTAAACCGTCAGATGTGCGTCGCAACAGGCATAGCCAGGCTGCATAACGGCAAAGCCAAGGCAATGGTGATGAACTTCAGCAACGAATACACTCGCATTAATAGGGGTACGACGGTAGCGACATAGGTGAACTTGTGAACTAATCACTGCCTTCGCACTCACCAATTCTCGGGGACGCGCAATTGCGACAGCAGTTTCCGCACCCCCTTTCCACATGAATCAAGGTCTTTCAAGGCAACAACAGGTGGAGCTAAACGCGCTACTCCAGCAAAACTGACACGTGCGGTTGTTTTCGCGAACGCCGTTATCACCGTCCTGTGAATCGCGCGGTTGCTTTGATTGTTTGCGGTGAGCGCAGTTGTCGCTTTCTGTTATGCCAACGCAAGAACCGTTTATCTTGCGTGTCACTTCGGGAAGCGTGTCGACAATTCCTGAAACTTTGCATGCTGACGCGCACACTTGAGTAACTTCTCGAATCCCAGAGATAATGCGAGAACGCGTTAAGCCATGTGTATAAAAGCCGACGTACTGCGCCGCTTGTCAGTCTTTCCATCGACCGACGACTGTTCACGCGGCTATTGCTGTGCATTGTCATTGGCTTTGTTTTGCTGGGCACAAGTTCGCTCAATAAACAGTTAGCCTGACGTCACCTTGAGTCCTGCGTGCTTCGTCTAAGTGCTGCGTGTGTCGCAACCACGCGACAATACAAAGACTGCTTCTCGTCACCATCGAGGCTTCGTCAGACCCCTCTCGCCGAACACCGTATCATAACCAACGAATATGTCCATCCTCTGCGTCAGAGCCCCTACCCAGTTTCGCCATCAAGCAACATGTCTAGGAAATGCGGCGCGACGACATCATCTGGCCGCCTACGAGTCCGTGGGCATCACCCGCGGTGTTAGTGAAAAAGAAGGATGGAACCCCATGTTTTTGCGTCCATTATCGTCGTCTGAACAAAATCACAAATAAAGACGCGTATCTCCTCCCACGAATAGAAGACGCCTTGGATAGACTCTACAAGGCACGGTATTTTTCGTCGATGGACCTCAAAACCGGCTACTAGTAAGTTGAAGTAGACGAGAGAGACCGAGAGAAGACTGCCTTCATGCCACGTGCCGGGCTGTTCAAGTTTAAGGTCTTGCCCTTTGGTCTTTGCTCGACGCCTGCAACGTTCCAGCAGGTTATGGACACAGTACAAACAGGCTTCAAGTGGCGGAGTTACCTCGTATACCTCGAGGACGTCGTCGTATTTGCTTGCAAATTCTAAGAACGCCTCCGGCGCCTTGAAGCTTTTCTTAGGCAATCAAGGCGTCTGGACTTACCTTGAAGCAAGAAAATGCCGCTTCGCATACGAGGAACTTTTCTGGCTACGTTATTATCACGTCTGGAGTACGCCCTGAAGCACAGGAAACAGCTGCAATCGCAGACTTTGCTCTGCCCACCGACAAGAAGGCAGTAGGCAAATTCCTTCGGCTCTGCGCTTATTACAGGCGTTTCGTCAATAATTTTGCGCGGATCACGCAGCCACTCACATACCTCTCGAAGGCCGACGTCGAGTTCAAATAGAAAACGCCTCAAGTCGAGGCATTTCAAGAACCAATACGACGCCTGCCCAACATCAGGGACTACTAAGTGTTTTAGAGGAAAGAATAACTGCTTTTGGAACAATTAAATTTCAGAATGCCGCAGGAATTTGCCGTGACGCCTTTTTAGCCTTGTTGGAGTTCTACTTGAAGTCAACAGCTATTAAGTTTGATGGAAAGAATTTTGTTCAGATATGTGCAATATGCATTGTATCGTCCGTGGCCCCTATTCTGTGCGCCATATTTCTATCCGTTATAGGAAAACGTATTCTTTCCCAACTTCAGGACTCGCGCGTGATTAAGATTTGCAGGTATGTTGATGACTTTCTTGTTTTTTCTTGTTATCGTAAAGGATGTGCCTACAGAAGGGATAGAAATTGTCGCCAGAAATGTTGTTGCTATGTTCACGACGAATGGTGGCGGTCTTAAGTTCACATGGGAATTACCAGAGCACAACAGGCTTCAATTTCTCGACCTATGCCTGCTTTTCGTTCCTGATCACTTATGCTGGAAGTTTAGTCCGAGATCAAAGAAAAGCCTCCTTCCTTTTGACAGCGCTCATTCCAAACTTGTTAAAAGAGGAATAGTGATGAATTGCGTTCAATCTGCCCTAACAAAGTCATGCGACCATTGCACGAGTGCAAGCTTCAGCGAGCAGGTATCGCGGCTGTCTGGTTATTCTCTATTCTTAGTGTCTGAGGTTTGCAAATCTTTGCTTCAAAAAATTAAGCGGTCCCATCAGGGAAAGAATAGAGAGATTAATAAGAGGCAACTACAGGTGATTCCGTACATTCACAAGTTATCACACAGTATCAAGAAGATAGCCTCCAGACATGATTTACCGGTAGTGTTTTCTGCCCCGTGCAAGTTGTCAAAACTGTGTAGCATGACAAATCGAGAAAGGTTACCTGATTGCACTACCAAACACCAAAACAGATTTGAGAAGGTCATCTACGACATTCCGCTAAGTTTTGGTCGTCAATACATAGGGCAAACAGGCAGGTGTTACAATGAAAGAGCTAAGGAGCACAGTTGGAAAGTACGAAATAATGCTGGTGGCTTTTTAAGTGAGCATTGCAAGCGTTGTGGTTGCACCCCCAAATTCAAACAAGCCAAATTTGTAAGTAAATGAAAAGACAAGACGGCACGAGAACTTGTTGGAGCGTTCCACATTAAGAAAGCAGGGGATAAATGTGTGAGCAAGCCTTCACTTTTAACTACTGACGCGGAAGTAGAATTTTTAGATGGTTGTGCCTAGCCTTGTTGTTTCACCCTCACCCGTTGTCACGTATTTTTTTGGTCATTCCTTCATTCCTTTTCTTAGTTTTTACGATTCGACGCTGAGTTATTGCTCTAGTTTTTATTCGTTTCATCCTCACGAGCTTTCCGTGTATATTGTTGGTCATGAGTTTCATCTTCGACTTGTGTTGTTATCCTCAGGATTTTGTTGCTGTTTTTTTTTCCTTGGCTGATTTCGTTCTGAAGGCTTGCGTTGAAATTTTTTTCCCCCAGATATGAACCGCCTTGTCATGCCTGAGTGTGTACCTTGAGTGAGTGCACAGGCGCAGGTTTTATCTTGCCTGTATGCTTTACATCTCTTTGGTTTTTTTCTGTGTGTGTGTTTTGTTGGACTGCTTGGCGTGATATGGCAAGAATTTGCATAAAAAGGACTGGTGAAGCGCAAATAAATCTAGTTGCAAGTCGGCGCTCGTCTGTGTGATTCATGTGTCTCCTGTCTTCGTCTTGGTCGCGCTGCAATTTGAAGACTGCAAACGCAGCCAATACTCGCGCACTTTGATGAAGCCTATACTGAAATCGACACCGACGTAAGCAGCGCAGGGCTAGGTGCGGTACTATGCTTGTGCAGAGAACTGACGGAATTGAAAGGGCTCTCAGTTACGTAGCTGGTCATTCCCGAAGTCGGAAGCGAATTATTCCACCACAGAAAAGAAATGCCTTGCAATCTTCTGGGCTACGTCAAAATTCTGCACCTACCTTTAGGCAGGCCTTTCAAAATGGTGAGTGGCCACCACGCCTTCTGTTGGCTAGCTAACTTCAAAGATCCATCAGGACGTCTTGCACTATGGTTTCTCAAACTTAAAGAATTTGATATAACCATCGCCTACAACAGCGGACCAAACTACGCCGACGCCGATTCCCTGTCTGGCGCGCCCATCGATCCGTTGCCAAAGGGTAACGAGGACGATTACCATTTCTTGAGACCCGTAAGTACCGACGATTTGGAGGAACGACAAAGAACTGACCCAGAGCTCAAGGGCCTCATGGACTACCTGGAAGGCAGGACCGTCGTCGTGCTGAAGGTATTCCGGCGAGGATTAGCTTGGATTTTCAAACGAAACAACGTTTTCCTCAAGAACTTCTCGCCGCGCTGAACCGACGACCTCCTCGTAGGGCCTTCAACATTACGTCCGGAGATTCTGGAACGTTTACAACGACTACTGGACAGCCAGATACTTCGGTTTTTCCAGCACACTATCAAGGATTCTAGAGGAGTACTACTGGCCTCTCCTCACTGCCCACGTCGCCCATTACGTAAGGACATGCAGAGACTGTCAACGACGCAAGACGCCGACAAGCAGGCCAGCCGGACTTCTGTAACCCATCAACCGCCCCGACGGCCGACGCGCGTGACGATATCCCGTCATTGTTGTAAAGACCAAGTACTCAAGTTCATCATACGCCCTACTATTCATACTGTTGAAATATTGGGGCATACTGAGTGAACGAAACGACCAAGGGCGCCGAGACGTAAACGACTACATAGATACAAAGTTTGCCAATAAATACTTTTAAAATATATTAGCGAGGTGAAATTCGAACATGAATACATACGGTCCGACTACGAGCATTAAAACCACTAGGCCATACACCTACGCTTTCGAAACATGCATTTATGGGAACCGTACTATTAGGTTTCACCAACGACTGTTGCGCTACTTACTATGGGCGAGAGAAAGAAAGAAAGAAAGAAGAGGTTGAGAGAGAAAAAGATACACGGACAGGGCAAAGGAAAAAAGCAGATAGAGAGGACTACCTTCGTCAGAACGACGAAGCCAGTCCGTCAAGAAATCCGTCAGAATGACGGGCATTACACTAGAAGCTCAGTTTCCAAGATTATGAAGTTCAAAGTGATGATAGCCAGTCATTTCCAAGTGACGGTGTTTTTCATCATTTTGATGTGTTACCCTTGATTCTGAAGTACAAATAAATCGCCAGTTCGATAACATTTGACCATCAAAAGGACGACAGCCCGATATTTTGGAATGACTGCATTTGTCATCATTTTGACGCGTTCCTCGTAATTTATAAATGCAACCAAAGCGTCAATTTGATATCGCGTGACCGTCAAAGTGACGAGGGAGCGTAATTTCTAAATGACGTTGTCATTTATTTTGAGATCTTTCTTGGTAATTATATGTGCAACAAAACTGTCAGTATTGTGATGGTTTGGTGGTGCATAAAATTACCAAGATATCAAAATAATTTAGACACCATCATTTCGAAATTAATTTCCCTTGTCACTTTGACGGTAACACGTTATCAAATAAACGCTTTGGTTGCATTCCTAAATATTGCGCATTGACGGTGTGAAACACCATCAATGTGCACAACATGCTACCTTTTGTAGGACACAAGTGAAAGAAATCAAAACAAAATAGGCCAAATTCATGTAGTCACATGTGCGACCATATCTGTCGTGCTGATTAGCTGCAAGTAAGTGACCTGATGCATGACGTTCCTATATGAACCTTGAGTGAGAGTAAAACCGCCATCACAAAGTGTGAAAGAGGCTGCAATTTCAATTAAATCGCACATGGTACTTCTAGTACCAAAAGGCGTTCATCATTTACAGGCATCATGCACATAACCTAGAAGCTGCCACTCTGCAGTCATCTCGCTTTATTTCAGGAACCTCTATTGCCAATCGCACGCGTAACAACACCATATTGTCCAAGTATGGGCTGTATCCACACTATTATGATGCTCACTGTCGCACTGCGTAATTGTACCTTCTATAAACACTATTTATAGCTTCCCTGTGTTTGGCCGCAAGAGTGTGGAATCTTCCACAGAACACACTACGAGCAATCAACAAATCCCTTGCATTCATTTTCCCATTAGAACACGTCACTTGCCCGGAGAACTTCTCAAGCGCCAAAATAGCAGCTTGTATTCCCGCCCTTTCACCTGCCCACTTCAAGTGGTGAGGCAAGATCTGAAAGTAGGGTATCACATACACCTTTCCTCCTTTTGATATGTGCTAACACCATCAAGCAGCCCTTGAAAGATCACCAGGTGAATGAGCTATGAAATTGTTGTATAGACACATAAGAGCTTGTGTTGCCTTTGTTACGACTGTTGTTGCCACACAAAATGTAAGCAAAATGAGGCCATCACCATTGAAAAGATTTGGTGATTTCTCAGAGGGTAAGAGAAATAGAATTCTAGTTTCACAGAGCCGAATGTACGTAGTCTTGAATAAACATCATATCAACGGTAAACGCAACGCCATGGTGTTGAACCAGGAGGCTAACGTGCTGGGACTACGTGCTTGTAGTGCAGGGTCAGTCAAAAAAGCAATATCTTCACTGAATTCTCACTCCTTTTTTTCTTAAGGTGGGTACCTTTTATCATGGAGCCAATATTATTTGATAGGAGTGTTCATCCTATCGGCTTAATCGTCCTTGCCCCTTTCTTGCAACAACCGAAAAACGAAAACAATGCATAACACAGTGAAGCTTCATATACTTCTTATTTATTAAATGCGAAGCATTTCTTAGCGAACTTCGGCGAGTTTGAGCGTATCTATCTATCTATCTATCTATCTATCTATCTATCTATCTATCTATCTATCTATGTAGCCGCCTACGATTTTGTGCTCTCCAGGTCGTTTCGCTAATCGGATGTTTACGAAAACTGGTATGCCACATCATGACTACATGACGAACATAAATGACAAGTAATAACATGAAAATCGTGATATGCATGTCATGAGCGGCATGATTTACGTGCCACGGTCTTGGTGCTCTCCTGGCCGTTTCTCTAATCGGATGTTTACGAATATTAGTATGCCACATCATGACTACATGACGAACATAAATGACAGGTCATAACATGAAGATCATGATACGCATGTCATGAGTGGCATGACTTACATGCCACGGTCTTAGTGCTCTCCTAGCCGTTTCGCTAATGGGGTGTATGCGAAAATCGGTATGGCACAACATGACTGCCTGACGAACATAAATGGCAGGTCATAACATGAAAATCATGACATGCGTGTCATGAGCGGCATGATTTACATGTCACAGTCTTGGTGCTCTCCTGGTCGTCTCGTTAATGGTATGTATACAAAATTGGTATGCCACAATATGACTGCACGGCGAACATAAATGACAGGTCATAACATAAAAATCATGATATGCATGTCATGAGCGGCATGATTTACTTGCCACGGTCTTGGTACTCTCCTGGCCGTTTCCTTTATGGGATGTATATGAAAATTGGTATGCCACGACATGACTGCATGGCGAACATGACTGACAGGTCACAACATGAAAATCATGATATACATGGGCGACATGATTTACACTCCACGCGTTTCGTTAACGGGATGTATATGGCATACCACAAGATGACTGCATCATGAATGTAAATGAGCGGTCATAACATGAAAATCATGACATGCATGTCATGAGCGACGTGATTTACATGCCACGGTCTTGGTGCTCTCTTGGCCGTTTCGTTAGTGGGATGTGTAGGAATATTGGTATGCAACAATATGACTGCATGACGAACATAAATGACAGGTCATAACATGAAAAGCATAACATGCATGTCATGGGCGGCATGATTTACATGCCAGGCGTTTCGTTAATGGGATGTATACCAAAATTGCTATGGCACAACACGATAGCACGACGAACGTAAATGACAGGTCATAACATTAGAATCATGACACGCGTGTCATGACCGGCATGATTTACATGCCATGGTCCTGGCGCTATACTGCCGTTTCGTTAATGGGATGGCTCCGTCTACTGACCAGAGGGCGCTTCGTAGCTCTCGTCGGACGGCTCAGTCGCGCACGGTGGAAACGGAGGCGACAGCGACGCGTGCGTTTCTTCGCTGCTTTACCGGCGTGCTGCGAACCACACGAACGCTCGCGGCGTCGCCCTTTGGAACAGTTTGCCGCAGGTTTGGAGCGCGCGTCTTAACGAAGTAAAACGAAAGATGGTGGGACGGGCGGTCGCTGCTGCTATAGAGTTGGAGACGCGTATCGCGTTCGCGTATTTCCCTGTCACAGTCTGCCCAATTTTGCTTATTCTCTCCGCCTGGCAGCGCATTCTGGCGCTTATCTCGCACATGGAAAACTCGACTGCACGGAGCCTATATGAAAATTGGTTTGGCACAACATGACTGCATGACGATCATGAATGACAGGTCATAACATGAAAATCGTGACATGCGTGTCATTAGCGGCATGATCTACATGCCACTCGTTTCTTTAAAGGGATGTGTACCAAAATTGCTATGGCACAACACGACTGCATGACGAACGTAAATGACAAGTCATAATGCGAGAATCATGACATACGTGTATGAGCGGCATGGTTTGCATGCCACAGTCATGGGGCTCTTGCGGCCGTTTCGTTAACTTCATATGTGCCAAACTCAGTATACCGAGACAACAATGCAAATCCATTTTACGTTCCTCATGCGTGCTTCGCATTTCCTTGATTCGCACTGCACGTGGGATGTGCCAATTTTTTATTCAGGAACACTGCAGGCCTTAAAAGGCCCAGGCAGGAGGGGCAAAGTACAAACAAAAAGTAAAAAGTGTGCAGGTGTCAAGAATTGTGTACAAGGAGGATCTATACAAAGCAAAACAAGGTGAAGCTACCAACGAATAAACATGCACTGAAAAATGTGATACATGTAAAAAGAATATAGAATATATAAAGATAAAGAATACATAACTGTCTAAGAAATGTTCAGAGATGTCACCAAAACAATAATGGTGCACTGTATTGAAAGAGGAAGGGCTTGATTTAAGATGTAATGGATGCGATAGAGTCGGTGTTGCTGATTGTATTAAGAGGTAAGCTGTTCCACTCGGCTACTGTTCGAGGGAAAAAGAAATACTTAAATATGTTGGTTCAGGAATTATAAGGTGTTAATGTAGCAGAGTGGCGATGTCTTGTTCGGCGAGAAGTTAGAGGCTTTATATAAGGTTCAGGAGAAAGAGACAACTTATTATTATGCAATTGGAATAGAAATTTAAGCCGGTGAATTTTTCTTCTTAGTTGCAAGGACTGAATGTTGTGTTGAGCCATTAGATCTCTTGGAGAGTCGGTGGAGCGATATTTAGAGAAGATCAACCTTACTGCTTTACGTTGGATCCTTTCTAGCCCATCGATGTTCGTTTTAGTGTAGGGATCCCATACGATACCTGCGTATTCGAGCTCAGGACGGACGAGAGAGGGATAAGCCGTTAGACGGGTCTCGGCAGGAGCGTATTTTAAATTTTGTCTGAGGTAGCAGAGTTTTGTGAAAGCTGAGTCGCAAAGGTGAGAGATGTGGGAGTTCCAACTGAGATTATTAGTTATTATGACACCTAGCTACTTATATTCACCAACCTCTGTAGGTGGCGTGGATGCGAAATTGTAAGCAAACAAAAGTTTATTAATTTTTTGGTGATCTTCACAAACACTGTTTTTCAAAATTAGGCTGCATATCCCAGCGTTCGCACCATGTTAAAATATTTTGAAGAGTGGAGTTTAGTGTAATTAGAGCTTGCTGGCAGGTGATATTATTAAAGAGTAAGCAGTTATCAGCGAATAATTTTATCTGTACAGGTTCAGTAACAGAGTCTACGATGTCAATAATATATAAGTTAAATAATGAAGGTCCAAGAAGAGGTCACTCGAAGAGCAGCTATCAATTTCAACGAATTGCCTACGGTTAGTGAGGTAAGCAGAAATCCAATTTACTAGATATGTGCTTAAACGACACCTCACCGCTTGGCCACTGTAAACTTGAGGCTGGGCACCTTCATCACATGACAATGATCATACCCGCAGAGTTTTGTGACCCAGAGTTCCAAAAGCATGTGACATTCTAAATGTAATGTCGCGTCATCTCATTCCCACGGTACATGAAACCTCATTGCCAGACGTAGCAAACACGTGGTGAGGAATGTGAGCACATACAATTAGCATAACGCGTTACATCCATAATCTAGCCATAAAACTTCAGAAGGACGCTGGTTATTGCTGACATGTGGCAAGGCCCTGCCAACAGTGCAGGAGCCTAAAGCATGCTGTTAAAAAAAGCACACATGAGGGATGTTTTCCACATGACGCAAGTGCTTCATGTTTTCAAATCTCAGGAGATGCAGAAGAGTTTATTTGCTATGGAAAGAGACGTGCACAGGCAAGGTAACACTTTCCTGTAGTATTTGCTCAGTCAATCAATCAGAGGAACTTTATTTTCATGACATAATAATGAAGATACAATGATTATTTGGACTTATAGCCGAAAGTAGCTAGTGGCCTGTCCAATAGAATGCACATAACGCATGTACAGGACAGCTTTGAGTCAAGAAACAAGAACGATTATATAAATACAGCGAATACACGTATACATCTTTCGTGGAAACAGGTATACTTATTAGCATGTAACTAGCGCGCTATACATGGGCACTTATTTAAAAAAAGAACACAATGAAAATCAAATCAAAGAAACAGACACATAGGCTTACATGTCTTGACAGGAAAAATTACTTGTATGCTACGTACGCCAAAATTACGTGCAGTTCTGACCTCTAAGGGGACCGTGTTCCGTTTTTGTTCTATTGAATTCTATTAGTCTTTCTCCATAAACATTATAGAATTTGGGCAGATTGAAAGTACCCTTCGAAGCATGTCGCGTATTGCGTAAAGGAATTGAGAAAAGATCAGCAGTAAAAAGTGAATTTGTATTTAATTATTTTATTTATAGAAATGGCCATTGTCTAGTCACGCTACATCGGAACCGAGAGAACACGCAATCTTAAATAATTTCCTCTAACTGCCACTTAGATTCTAATACTTATCAAAAGCACTATTCACACTAACAAACTTATGCATGGTGAAAAGGCAGCCGGGAGGCTAGGCAATGTTGAAAAGAAAGAAGGCACCCAGAAGAGATCCCACGGCCTCTTAAGACGTGTGATCTATTCCGCATGTTGGCCAGGATGATTTCCTGGAGGTCACCGACGCTTTCATCCTTCATAGAAGGAGCAGTTTTTCACGTATAAATTCTCACATTCGAATGAGTGGCCGTGAATTGTGAGTGACAGTGGCGTTATGAACTTCGTTATGTCTACCGACAAAAGCTGAATAAAAATTTGATCACTTAAGGCCTCACCGCACAGTGTCCCAATGCGACATGGTAAACTGGCTGCAAAGAGGTGCCGCACTTTATGCCGTATTCAATCGCTTCCATAGAACTCTTATCTGCTGAAGGCATTTGATTAGCGTAAATGCATAAGTATTTTGTGTTGGATACAGTTTGCAGACAAATGTTGCACGCGCAATGCAAGATAATCAATTTTTGGTGCCAACAAATTAGTTCATGTTCTTTCTAAAGAGACTTTAGAAAAGCTTCGCTTATGTATGAGCACTAGTTTTCTCATACACAATGCTCACAAATAAATGAAGCAGCACTACCTTTGGGCTAGTGTCATTCCTTAGCTTAAAGCATGTCCTACTACCGAGAATGCAGGTTGCGCAAAAGCAGGTAAAATCATACAATAACAACATGTGCTACACAAGCAGTGAAATGAAAGATTAATATATGATATACTTACCTGTGACTGTGAGTTGAGTTCTGGCAATCCTTCCTGCTCTCCTTCGGCTGCATCCTCAGAGTCCACAAGCCACACATGTTTTAAGATTAAAGAAACACCAAAAGGAACAGATATACTTAAATAGTACAGTGTCATCAAACTTCCAAGAGCCCAGCTAATCACCATTGCACCTGCTACTGCTCCAGTATGGCATCATTGTAGAGGAAGCACGACAAAACTGACTATGATAAAGCTAGCTGGAAGAAATTCTTGGCACTTGCATATTTGAGGCTCCTAGACGATTTACACGGTCACTGCGAAGCAGTGAAAGTGTAAATTGCCTTATACGAATGTAATTCTCAGCCATTCAGACAACTGTTACGGGTAGGATCAAGGCTTTTATGGAAAGCACAGGTACCCACTCATGAGTATTTTTAACCTGGGCCTACCAGGAACGTCGACACGACCGTGGTTTCTGAATGGTCCTCCTGGTACGATGTAACGTTAGAACTCATGTTAGTGCAAAAGAAAGACATCTGTTTTATCATAGAAAAATGCACTATACGGTGCCTTCATGTGGTATCACAAGCGTCGATCATTCAAGTATTCCTACGGTATTGGTCAATTTTGCACGAATGCGTAGCGAATGCTAGACGGACATATGTACTGCCATAATAGCGCTTAACACACATTAGAAGCGGAATTCCCGTTGCGCATGCAACATCGTTACGACTCGTGGCGCAATAGGTTTATTTACTATTTATACCAAGCGGGAAAAACCGCCGTAGCCTACTGGTAGCGTGCTTGCATGGCACCTCGAGGGCCCGTGTTCGATACTGCCCAAAAAGCGTGGTAGATTCTATGTGTATCTGTGCGATTATGTGTGCATTTCAATCGCAACCTACCAAAAAGCGGTGTTTCTTGTCTTAAAAGCCGAGCTCATGAGACGGCTGTGTTGTGTCCAACCGCGAATAAAGAAACGTGGGCCTATACTGATGGCTGTGCACCGGGTGAAGTGCAGAATACTTGAGGCGCCGGTCAAAGCTGAAATAGAAATTGAAATTGCTTTATTTGCCATCCTATACACATACATATAAAGATGGGGGATTGTAGAAGAAAAGCTGCCCTTGGACAGCTTGACGTGTCTTGAATCCCTTTCCTTTGGCAGGGCGGCAACATAACATACGCGCACATACGTATACATACTTATATTGTGAGGCGACGCCCAGTACGGCGGTAGGACCGTTTTATTAGAACACCGGCGCGCGAGGCAGCCTCTCAGATAGCAGCTGCCAAACCCAGCGATGATGATGATTGGCATGATAGGTATATACAGATGAAGACGATGAACTGCATACTTGCCGCTCACACTATTTTCCCCCCTTCGCGAAAGCGGTCAGCAACACGGCAAGAAAACACAGCAATTCAACACAGCAAGTTAGCAAGGGTACGAACGGCGGATGGACGATTTACGAGACACATGGACGATTTCGACGCTGCGGTGACGGCCGTGAATAGGTGAGCTCATAGGAGCGGCTCGATAGTTTACGGGAGACGCCCTTTGAAGCACGGTGTACGGGCCTAGGTATCTGTGAAGGAATTTTTCACATAGTCCTGAAGCTCGAACAGGTGTCCACAGGAGGACTTGCACATGGATATACATATAGCAGCATACACAATCTCCAGCATGATATTTTCTGTACTTTCACGATAGCGTCAGCGAAACAGTGACATAAAAAAGGAACATATATACAAGTTAAAATAAACCATACTACATAGAAACCGTATGCATCAGTTTCAGTACTTTGAAAGATGCTGTAAAAAGGTCAAATCCTACCAAATCCTACCAAATTATAATAGTTTAGCAGTATAGGCAGTATGTAGTTAAGGCATTGTTTTCAATAATCTGTAGGTTGTCTTTGTGTTACCCAGTCCTTCAAATGTCCTGCGTCATAATTTTAGGTTTTTCTTTGAATTTGCCTAGTTTACAAAGGTTAGTGATACTTTGGCGAATTTCCTGCTTGTATACTGGCTCAGACGGTGTCTGTAAATATTATGGGAGGGGATAACACCGTAATTGCTTAAAAAAAGTTATTACTGATGCGGCGTAGGAGGTATGGTATGCATGGCGAATAAATGTCTTTTTCAGTGTGTGAATAGACAGTAGTTCAGATGTGATTGAAAAAGTGGATTGTAAAGCAACAGTTTAATACATGTGGGAAAAATGTTGCGTAAACGCCCTACTATACCAGTTAAGCTAATCATTTTGCTTAAAAGGTACTTATCATGATTGTCCCCTGATATGTTCGCTGGAAAGACGACACCCAGACATTTGAAATTTTCGACGATTTGAAGACTTCGTGAGTTTAGTATAATGTCTTGGTGGAGAGGTATTTACTTGTTCTTCGGCTTGAATACAACTCCTTTTTTCTTATCTGCATTTATCTTCATTAAATTCGCACTTGAGCATTCCTCTAGGAGCTTCATTGTACTGTTACATTGCTCTTTTAGTGCACGAACATCATTACCGGCGAAAAATATACCCGTGTCATCCGCATAAATGATAAACTTTGCCTCAGGATTAATGCTCACGACATCATTGAGATAAGTATTAAAGAGTAGAGGTCCTAGAAGCTCCCTTGCGGCGCCCCACAACGCACAGTTCTAGCCTTAGAAGTAGAGGTGTCGATTTCCACTATTTATTTTCTGTTGGATAGGCAGGATTTGATGAACTATAGTGTGCGTGCTCTTGTTCCATAATATCCCAATTTTTTCAGTAAAATTTTGTGATCAACTAAGTCAAAGGCTTTAGAAAAGTCTACGAAAATGCCATCAACTATTGCTTTGTGCTCAAACTTCGTTAATATATCTTATTTCTGTTCTACTAATGCTAACTCAACTGATTTATTTTTACGGAATCCTCATTGGTGTGCTGTTAATAGGTTATGTGTTTCGATAACCTTGCCAATCTGGAGCGCAAAAATTTTTCGGACACCTTTGAAAAGATTGGCAAAATAGATACCGGCCTGTAATTTCCCAAATTGTTATGATCTCCCTTTTTGTACAGAACAGTGACTTTCGCCAACTGCATTGTTGGTGGGAAAATGATTAGTATTGGAGCAATAATTCCGACTACGTGTTTAATGGGGCCACCCGAAAGCCGTAAATGTCACAACTGCTGCTATTGTTTAACCTTACAATTTAAAGCACTTCATCCCGTGTGACTGGCTGTAGGTATAATGTGTTCTCGCTGTTAGCGTAAATATATTTACTAGCGTGGGAGGACGTAGCTTGAGTATTAGACATATCTGCGAAGAAATTAATAATTGCATCTGCTAGTCTGGTCTCGATCTACTTATCACTAATCTGCCTGACATCTGCCTGACGACTCTAACATTTATTTGTAACGGCTGTAAAGGATTGTGACAGTCATTACGAATCAAATGGCTATTTAACTTAGACCATAGTAGACTGTGGTTGCGGCTTTTTATGTCCAGGAAAGATGAGTAGTACCTTGTGCGCGCATGCCGTAACTTCTTCGCAAGATTGCTTCAGCATTTTTAACCGTGGCAAGGTATGTGCTGATCGCGTATGCGGAAAGTGTTGGTATAATTTGTCCGAATAACCACTGCCTTCGGCGAATAACCTGTCGAAGGCAGTGGCGCAGCATTTTAATATGACAGGTCATAATTTCGATGAACTGAAACTCTACACACTCCAAGGAAACTTCCGCTCGCCGAGGGACAGAAAATACAGAGAATCCTATCCCATATAGAGGTTAAATACTCTCAACCTAGAGGTATAAACCTTTCAAAGGGAACTCTTGAGTCCATTAGATACGGTAGAGCGTTAACAAAGACAACAAAAGGTTGAGGTATGCACAAGCTAACAATGTTTCTCCCAGAAAATCTACTTTCAGGTGCTGAGCCCCCATCCAGTTCCAGGAGAACAAGGATGTTAAACAGTGTAGTTACTTGTTTTTTTAGCCCCAAGCTTTCGGTGAAATGCATTGTTGGTGCGGGTGAGGTGGTGCGGGGTGGAGGGGGGGACACATGACATAGGCGTAACTTCTGTTCCGAGCGCGTGTTCCTTTTTTCATCCTGCTTTCTAGCCCTGTGCACACAATGCATTTACAAGATATGTACAAGGAGCGGATTCTTTGGAAGCTCTCGCTCTTGCCATTTATATTAGTCACGCTAACACCTGTCACCCAAATACCCCTGCACCCAACCCCCCCTCCTTTTTTGTGTGTGTGTGTGTGTGTTCGCACGTGCTGCTCTTCTCCTCCTCTCTCTCTGAGGACGGGGGAGATTGTGCAAAGGCGTACATAAACGAACGCTGGAGAAGGCAGTTGCCGCCGTTACGAAGACAAGTCCGCTTGACAAAACGTTGGCTCCCGCGACATTCCCTGTTTTAAATCGTACTTTGCGATTTGTTCATCGATTCAAGCATCCATCTTCCCCTGTGCTTCTCTTCTATTTTGTAAGCCTGCGTGGCATTTGCTATGCCGGTTAGCGCATTCCATTCAACTTTCATCAGGGAGTCATACAAAGATGTTAGTGCTTTGTCTGTAATTACGTGCTAAGACACTGCAGGAAACTTCTTTCCTCTTAATGCATTTATTTTAGCACGCAGAAGTGATCGCTGACGGAGCAAGATAAGACGCCTGATTCACTGTTTTACTGTGAGAGATTAGTGATAAGTAGATCAAGAGTAGACCTACCGTCAGGTGTAACCCTATTAGGCCTGTTAATTAAATCGGTGAAACTATTCGATAATATATTCGCATTGAAGAAACTCAATAATTGGCTATTAGAACGCATGTCTATGTTAAAGTCTCCGCGAGCTAATAGAGTTTGCCATTGTCATGTTGAACCACATATGCTAGAAATTGATCTTAGCATTATATAAACGCTGGTATGTCACCACTCGGTGGTTGATAGCACACAGAAAATACATGTTTAGTAGTGCACATTGAGAAAATTTCGCAGTATGGTGAGAGCACAGTATAACAATCAAGAATCTGACACTCAACGTCATCCGCAATCAACAGTGCTACTCCACCCCCTCGAGCGTTTGACCTGTTTAAACAGTAGGTACTGTAATTCGCTAGTCTAAATATGTTACTTTCTGAGTGTTCCGTGTCTCGCTTAGCATGATCATCGAAAACTGAAAAAAAAAGTTCGGCGAACGGTTCTTCCATGCACAACATCTTGTTTCTCACTCACTGAGTATTTAAGTGAATACTGTAGGCACTGATTCGGACTTCGTCTTCATCACCTGTACAAAACCATCATCAGCCATCGTCTGGTGTGTCTTCTTCGTGGGTGCCATCTTGGTTTTCACGGAATAAAGCGTTCCCTGAACCGTGGTATTTCAAGTGGTGGAGGTGCTTTAAGATCCCTTCGCCCTCTCGCCTTTTCAACATCTCTCCTGGAGCTGCGTTCAGGACGTCGCTTACGCCAACAGCCCACGATGTCGCAAGACGAGCCCGCAGCATCCTCCCGCTCGGCCCAAGCCCTAACCGCCCCTCCTCCTCCCAGCAATGCCAACAACCGTGACCGCGATCCGGAAATCTTCTCCGGCCTGCCTGGTGAGGACGTCGAAGACTGGCTAGACAACTATGACAGGGTGAGCGCATACAACTGGAACGAGCCGTCGAAACTAACCAACGTACCGTTCTACGTGTCCCAAGTAGCCAAAACATGGTTCCTCAAACATGTTCTTCGTCACTTCGACGACAAGGCGCCCACATTGTTGCACACCGATGCCAGTGGTCATGGAATTGGTGCCGTACTGCTGCAACGCGACCGGGAATCTTGCGAGAAGGCTGTTGCGTATGCAAGCCGCGTTTTCACTACCGCGGAACAGAAGTACTCCATAACCGAACAAGAGTGTTTGGCTGTTGTCTGGTCCATACAAAAATTTCGTCCTTACCTCCACGGTCGACATTTCACTGTTGTGACCGACCATCATGCTCTGTGCTGGTTGTCGACACTCAAAAACTTGTCTGGATGCCTTGGCCGTTGGATCCTCCGATCACAAGCCTATGACTTCGATGTCATCTACAAGACTGGAAGAAAGCACCAAGACGCCGACGCTCTTTCACGCTGCCCGTTGCCGCCATCAACGGAGCACATCACATCACCTCATCAAATTGGCCGCGCTGAGGATGCATCGTCGATTAGTACTATCTCTTCCGGTACTGCATCCAAACGCCCTTCAGTGCTTTCTACTCACCAGCGTGCCGACTCTTACTGCAATGGCGTCATCAGTAGGCTTACAGGTGTTTCATTCCCGCTAAATGCAAGGCTACGAAAACAGCTCAAGCTATTCAAGTTCGAAGATGACGTACTCTACCGCGATATTTTTCACCCGGAGGGTCATCGATGGGTTCCTGTTGTACCGCAGTCTCTTCGCGCTGAAGTTTTGCAGGCTTGACACGACGACCCTACGTCGGGACACTTGGGTTACCACAAGGCCCACGAACGCATACGGGGCCGATTCTTCTGGCCAGGTCTTTCCACGAGCGTCGCTAAATATATTTCCTCGCGCGAGCTTTGCCAACGCCGCAAGCGGCCTACTACTGCTCCGGTCGGAACTCTCCAACCACTCCCTTGTCCAGCAGACCCGTTTTCCGTCGTTGGAATTGACTTTTTCGGACCTCTCCCAACTACTACTACCGGCAACCGATGGATCATCACTGCTGTCGACCATTTGACCCGGTACGCTGAAACAGCCGCAGTCCCCTCAGCCACGGCTTCGGAGGCAGCAAGCTTCTTCTTAAAAGCCATTTACCTGCGCCATGGGGCCCCTCGCGTACTGTTGAGTGACCGAGGCAAGGCATTCATTTGAAGCACACTTCATGAAGTTCTTCAAGCCTCCAACACCGTGCATAAAACAACGTCCAGCTAACACCCTCAAACAAATGGTCTAACGGAGCGTTTTCGCCGGACCCTGTGCGACATGTTGTCTATGTACATCCAACCTGACCATCGTAACTGGGATGCCATTCTCCCATTTGTCACATTTGCATACAACACCGCTGTTCAACGTACTACAGGGTACTCTCCGTTTTTCCTGCTATGCGGCCGTCAACCAACCTCATCACTGGACGTTTCTTTTTTCTCTGGCCCCGTCAATCCTTCACCATTTATTTGCGACCAGTTTGTGTTTCGCCTTGCCCAATGCCGCCGTCGCGCCCGGATGAACACCGAAGCTAGCCAAGACGACCGCAAACTTCGCTACGATGCCGCTCACCGCGTCGTCGTCTACCGCCCGGGTGACGATGTACTATTGTGGACTCCCGCACGCACACCCGGTTTATGTGAAAACCTCGAATCTCGTTATACTGGCCCCTACAAAGTCATCGAGCAGACCTCGCCTGTGAACTACCGAGTTACACCTGTTCATGCTCCCACTGACCGACGCTGCCGCGGAACAGAAATCGTGCATGTCTCCCGCCTTAAACCCTTTCATCGGCGTTCCACTCTCTAACTCGCGTCCAGGTTGGCCGCTTCGGTCCACGGGCTAATTAGTGTAGGCACTGATTCGGACTTCGTCTTCATCACCTGTACAAAACCATCATCAGTCATCGTCTCGTGTGTCTTCTTCGTGGGTGCCATCTTGGTTTTCACGGAATAAAGCGTTCCCTGAACCGTGGTATCTCAATACACTTTATTGAGCATGCGGAAAACGCTTCAACCATTTCATTTACATCAGTAGGCAGGTAAAATTCCATGCCATCATGCAACATTCAGGAGTTTGAAAAAAATGAAACTGCCTTGTTTGCACTTCGTGAAGGTCACCCCTGTCCTTAATATGTACTGCAGGAGCTCCCTGAGCCCTTCAAAGAAGGCTTTTTTCGTTTGACGTACCAGAAGAACCTACAGTCATTTTGTCTTGCTGTGGCTATCGCAGCCCGTAGAAGCTCCCTGCTATGCCGAGTAAAGTTTTCTTGAAGGAAAATTCGAGGCCCACAATCTGCAGCTCTTTTTCCTGAGCCACGCTTCCCTTGTGATTCCTGGTACTTTGCCTTGCCTAGCAGACATTCTATGCATGGATGCAATATCTGCCTTTGTAAACTGAGGTACATCAAGCTTGTCAGTTACTTCATTTAGAATGGTCATTAAGTTTTCACCTTCCGTAGCAGGGGTTCCATGAATTCCCAGGTTCAGTCTCCTACTTCTGAACTCGAGATCATTCATCTGTCGTTCAAGGTCGCATTCTGCAGATTCATTCACCTTTTCTCTTTCCTATAGTTCTGTCGCTGTTTTTCTTAGCTCCTTAATTTCAGCGTCTTGTCTTGTGACCTTTTCCTGAAATTCGTCAAATTTCTAGAATATAAAGTGAATGGATTTTTCCATGGCACTTACTTTTTCTGTTAGTGCTGGCAAACCCTCAAGTTTCTGGTTGATCGATGATAAAACAGAACGTGCGTCAACCTCATCATCACTGCGACTAGTACGCGGGCCCCCGCTCTTGCATGCCGCACACTTCCAAAATTTCTTTGCCGCTTCCGTTTTACATTTGTACGATTTTTCTTGCAAGCCCGCATATCTTCCGAAGCGATACATGTACAAGCATTCGCTACATGCAAGAGATTCTTCTTCATGTACAGGTAACAACCATGAGAAGCAAGTTTCGGACATAGCGAGGAAGTTTCAAAGACGGACAAACAGCACTCTTTTCTATACGACCTCATGTAACTCTACAAACCGCTTGTGTCAGATAATACGGCTGCTCCAGGGACAGTTTTCGCAGTCTCTTCGGGCTGAGAGCGCCGCACGTGTACGAGCCGCCCGACGATGGATTCCGATATAGCGTGGGCGCCACCGATAGTGACCGCGCGAAGTCCGTAGTTACTGCGCGAGTGAGACACCCTCCCCCCCGCCCCCTTTCATCTTTTTATGCTCGCTAAGAACAGACGGGGCGTTTCCTCTCCGCTTAGACGGTGGGCGTCCCGATCGGGGTAACGTTGCCGCATGCACCCTCTGAGCGACGGAGACGGGCCGGGCTCATTTGATCTCTGCTTCAGCCGTGCTCGTCTCTTCCATTCGCGTACTTCTACGTGCTGGTAGAACGTACCATGCGCGAGGGATTCTTATCGATTTGGACTTTATACGGAACATAACGGCGACAGCATAACCTGTCGAGACTACCCATATAATTGCTATCGCAATAAAAGTTCCCACATCGTGTCTTCTCGTGGTTTACATACCACGCGATTTCGTCATCGGTGACGGAGAAACCCACATGAGTGCGTTGAGCAGTGTCATCTCAACTGTTGGATCTGCTCACTTACTTGTACTGGAAGAACCAAGCGTCGACATCTTCGGCTGCTTTTCCTCCGAGGTTGTGTGGAATGTGCAGGACCATTGGGCGCTTTCCGCGGAGCGGCGTCGTCAGGCATGTCGGCGATTCGAGCGGCGGGTGGCAGACCATCACTGAAGGCTTCTTCGAAGCACTATCAGTGATGGTCTCCTTGTTGCGGGTGTACCCAGCACCTCCAGCACTTTGCAACAAATGGAAAGGGACCGTTGAGCGCCGTTACAAGTGCAAGACCCGTTCATCCACCGAGGTTGCGAAGGCGGGCTTCATCTCTTTGAGCTGGCACATGCCCAATGCAGGGGATATGCCAAGACTGTGTGGCTTAAAGGAGTAACTTTTTGTATGTGGTTTGGCGAAGCACGAATAATAAATATTAAGGTAAAGTTAATTTCGTTTCAATTAAAATTTCATCATTGCTAAACAGACATCCATGTGACTGTACTCAAAGTTACGGGCTCCAGACGAAATAATAGTGATTTCAGTAAACTCCAGTCCTAGTTGGCGAATAATGGGTTCCAGAACTTCTTTAGTTGAATTTTGTCGACAATATATAAAAAAGTGGTGAATCGTTTCCTCCTCACTACAAAGCGGGAACAGTGGGGAAAGAACCAGACCGGACCTGGGCAAATGAAAATTCAGGAATAGAATGCGGCAACGTAATTTTGTGATACAAACCTACATCACCCTGGCGCCGCATAACCCGCTACGCCAGGTGAATCAAAGATGTTTGTAGTCTGTAGAAGCCGCGAGTGCTGGCTCTGGCAAACCTTTTGCGAGTGTAAACGCGCGAAAAACCTGGCCGCCGTGAGGTATGCAGTTTGTGGTAGGATCTAAACTATGAGCGGCCCCTTTGCAAACGAATCGGCAATTTCATTTAAAAACAAACCTTTGTGGACAGCTACGGAGAATAGGTGAACACATTTTACGTGATCATATCCTAGAAAAGTGAAGAGGCCCCGCCACGGTGGTCTAGCGGCTATGACACGCAGCTGCTGATCCGAGGGTCGCGGGGTCGAATCCCGGCGGCGGCGGCTGCATTTCGGTGGAGGCGAAGTGTTGAGGCCCGTGTGCAGCGCACATTAAAGCGCCCCAGGTGGTTGTAATTTCCGGAGAACTCCGCAACGGCGTCTCTCATAATCAAAGCTGGTTTTGGGACTTTAAACACCACAAAACGCAAAACACAGAAAAATGAAGAGCTCTAATGCAGACAGCTCCCCAGGCGCAGACAAAGAAGAGCGCGCAGATAAATGTGGTTGTTGTTGTTGTGGCGGCCTCTATCTGTTGATGCTCGCGTTGTCCTCTTCCTAACTGTGTGCCTAAGCGCGGCATGCTAGGCCACCAGTCATCACCGTCTGCAGGCCTGTATGTACGTGCAAGAGTATTGTGTTTTTGAGACATAAAACCCCACAAATTAATCACTAGTCAGTGGCATTTGTCGGCTTGCTACCTCGAGCAACGCGGCATGAGCTCTGCGAGAGGCGCTGCGGGGTTAAGGCGGTGGTGGCAAGCGATTATTATGACGCGGGTCCGCTAAATGATTATTGACAATGAACGTTGATTAGACTGCCTTCAGGCCCGACGCGCACACGACAGTATGTGCACACCTCTGCCGCTCTACCGTTCCAGGCGAGGCCAGAATCACTGTCGACAGAAAGGCGCTCACAGTCGACGCTCTTGCTGCGTTGGAACCCAGGCCAAAGGAGACAACATCGAGTGAAAGGAGTACAAGATCGTGCAGGCGAGCACTCTTTAGAGCTCCGTCGTTCCTGTTGGGACTGTTTCCCTGCATAGTATGGATCAGAAGCTATGACCTTCGGAAGTTCCTCCTACCCGATGTCCTCGCCGGACTGTCTGTCGCTGTGCTTCACGTGCCGCAAGGTAAAGGATTTGATGTGCACATGGGCCTCTTTGCAGTTTCATGTCATTCTCTCCCTTTGTATTTTACAAGCAGCACTGGTTGAGAAAGCGTTAAAAATAGTGTATATTAAGCTGTTGTCCGCTAACACTTGTTTTACGAACCACATGATGAGAATCAGTAGACTTGCTATTGTGGTTCACTTACCTGCGTAGTGATTCATAGTTATAGCCCCATGACGCATATTGTATCACATATGAAACACGTAGAGCTACTTCCCCTTCCAGTGTAGCATAGCGGCAGTGGCAATCAGCTACTGATCCGATGGTGGCGAGATCAAATCCCACCCGTTCGACTGCATTTTGATGGATGCGGAATGCTGAGGCCTGTGTATACCTTGCGATGTCACTGCACGTTAAAAAACTCTTATGTGGTCGAAATTTCCGGAGCCATCCACAACGGTGTCTCTTATAAGCATAGTTCGTTTTGGGACGTAAAATCAGAGGCATCCTGTAACGTAGCACTGCTTATTATACTGCCTATTACTGCTTCGATTATAACAATATTTGTAAACTTACGTTGTCGTTATAATTTACGTAGTTTGAATGAAAGTCTGCTAATTGTCTCCAATGGAGGTTCTTACTTTTGGGATAAATTTTTCCGCGGTGACAGTTACGAGACGAGCAACATATTCACCACCAAAAGCGCTTTTCAAGCTCTTCAGTTTATGTCCAAATCACGTAAGCTGCGAACTCTACTCTGTTTCAGTAGTTCCGTACAGCACTGCGGAAGCAACAGGGCGCTACTGCCGATCACCGGGGCAAGCACATGTTGAACGTATCCTTCCGCGCCATGGCACTGGCCAATTGTGGGCGCTGCGGTGACCGCGGCAGCTTTGGAAAGTGGAGGAGAAAGTGGGGCCCCTATTGGAAAGAACGGTTCGCAGATGCGTGTCCGAACAATGGCGTTTCGTCTCGCTTCTCGAGAACTCTGCTCTCCATGGCCTGGTGGCCTTGGCCTTGCTGCACGAAATTGGTGAAACATAGTCTAAAGGTTTAATAGTGTTTATCTACCTAGAGACAGCTTCGATGGGGAGGCCATTTAGGTGACCTTGAAGTGAAGTATTAACTGTTGTGTTTTACTTAAGAGAGCATAGAGTCAGATTCCGTTTGTAATTGAGGAAGGTTAGTATTCTCACTAAACAGCGATTGCGGTAAGAAAAAAAACACTACGTCTTCACGTAGTTCTCCCCTCGTAATTGTTGGTGTTTTCTTGCAGGTCTCGTCTGTGCCATTATAGCTGGAGTAGATCCAGCGATGGGCCTGTATACTTCACTTTACCCTGGTTTGATCTACAGCATTATGGGGAGTTCGCCTTATGTGTCTATGGGTATGTACACGAACATAAAGCATACATTAATACCTTAAACATGCTTTGATCAGCTGGTCTTCTATATTATTCAGTATTCATCCTTTAAAACGGTTCTTTTCATTGCAGAAAATGAAAAGGGATTTCTCAAAATTGGCTAGTTAGGTAATAATTAGTTTGAAATTTAACTGCGCGTCGTTCGGACAAAAACTTATTGAGTTACTTGTAAGCTGTGGTATACATCTTAAGAAAGAGATGGTATTAGCACTCACAAATGGTATACCAACAGTTGCTGTACTGTTAAAATATTCCCCTTTAAGTTCATTCCTTTTTACTTGGTCCCGCAGTAGTTATTCTTCAAAGAAACGCTGAAAATCACTTTAAGGCACGCGAAAAACAAATTAAGCGCTGAAAATATTCGATCAGTGCTTTCGTAGCACCAGTAAAATCAAACAAGCATCCCGGGTATCTCACGTACGTTGACAAATGCCTCCAAAACTCGATGGGATGGGTTCCTGAACTACCAGATACGGTTTCGTAGAAACTAATTGGGCCCGTACAGGACAGCATTAGAGAAGGCCTCTAGCGAGAATCATTACCTCTATGTAAGCTGCCTGCGTAAAACATGCAGTTTATTACAAGGCTTTCATTCTGCCAATTTCTAAACATCACCGCACATCGTCGCTCAAATCTTTTCAGAAGCCCGTGACTATCGCACGTTGCGTGGCTCAATGACGTCACACAAACAGGAAGTGAGCTCTTATATTCCACTCACGCCTAGGGAAATATTCTTAGCTTAAATGCGAAGAAATTTACTTCGTGTCAATTAGTATATTTTAACATTTCTTGCGATAAGTAGACAGAAATGGAACGAAAATCTGCACTTCACTGCATTACACCTGGAAAGTTGCGGCCGACAGCGAGCGTCGCTACAATGTGCCTCTATTACAATGTGTTCTTGCTGAAAGCTCCATGACGTTTGTTGATCTTGAAGGTCATTGAACGGGTCTTTGAGTCACACTTCACGATGTAATGCATTTCATCATAATATGACGATCAGAGAGCATGGACACGGCCAACAGCCTTGGAATGACGCGCGTAGCGCGCGCCCGACCTCGCCTTGTCTTTCCTAGCAGACGCGCCGAAAGTGTTGTCCGTTTCTTACCTCAGATGCAAAGCTTTGAAGGCTAAGCAAACCGTTTCCTCAGCAAAGTCTATCACTCCACTATGAGACAATTTGCTGTTCGATGAGCAAATTATTTCATAGCGGCATTTCGTCGTTGCAATTGCTCGTACGAGAGGAGCAAAGGCTCATGCGTCAAGAGTCGCGACCGCTTGCAGATGAAAATATATATATATATACATATGTGCTGCAGCTTAGCTCACCTAAGGCCTGTAGTGCAAGCGAAAGCTTGGCCTGAAGTGTTGCTAGGCCGGGTTCAGAAGAAGAGAAAGGCCGTAGTGGAGGGTTGGGGGAATTTCGACCAACAGGGGTTCTTTAATGTGCACTGACAACGAACAGCACACGGGCCTCAGGCATTTTCGCCTCCATCGAAAATGCGAACCCCGCGGCCAGGGATCGAATCACACCCTTTTTTGGGGGGGCGGGGCGGGGGGGGGCAGCTGGGTGCCGCAACCGCTTTACCACCGCGGCGGACAAGCGACTCAAGCGACTGAAGTTACTTGAATTAACGAACGGGAAGGGGTCAAGGGCTCGTTCTTTATTTGTTAGAAACAACTTAATGAGCAAACAGACAATGAAGCCTAGGAAAGCATAGGGGAAGTTAATTGTAGTGTAGTAATTGTGGAGAAAGTAGAAGGGAATTACAGTGGACGAAAAGACAAACCTGCCTTCGGTGAGAACCGAACCCACGACATTCGGGTGACGCGTCCGATGTTCTACCAACTGAGCTACGAAGGCGGTCGTCCCCCCGTCCCCTTTATTGGGCATTTATGTACATATTATCCCGGGAGTGCTATGCAGCGCCATTCGTAGCCATGGCGGCGTGTGTGGGGCACACTTTCTTGCCAGGAGGCGTCACGTGGAACGTGAACTTACGGTGAGATCGCTGCGGCCCTCGCTTGAAGTTACTTGAAGCACTAACAAGCTAACCGACGTGGCAGAGATAGCTTGGAGAGAGCGGTGAGTAACGTGGATACGGCTAGCGAGGTAGTGGCAGTTAGCAGCGGCATCCTTCGGGGCAGCAGTGGCGACGGATCGTGGCCAGTCAAGCGCGGATACACTCGTGTCCGCCCACACGCAAACTCCCACGCATACGCACACGCACGCGCGCGCATACGGGTGGTGGCAGAACTAAGTATCTGTTCGCCGCTTGAAGGCCAAGCGTTGATCCACGGCGGGACTCGCTTGACTGGGGCAGCCAATTTTCTTAAAGCTTTCGCTTTAAAAAAATGTATTTATGCCTCTACTATAGTTATCCGCATAACACGGAAGTGAAACCTGTCTTCGAGAAGCCGTGTAACGCACAAGCAGCAATTTGGAGAATCGAGGGCCAGGAGGTGGAATGGGCACTCGGAATATATGAACTCATTGCATGTAGGCTTTAGCCGCACCTCACACTGCACGGAGGTCCTAGACAGTTGCACACAAGCGAGGGTTCTCGAACCACTCACTGTTCTCCGGAGGCAGGGCACTGCTCGCGCCAGAGCCTTGTGCCGGCCTGCCTAAGCCAGGAGCGTCAGGAAACGGTGAAACCTTTCAAGTGAAACCAGACCTGGCTGTCAGTGGATCGTTTTCTGAACGCACAATTAGTTGCAGCGAAAGGCGCATCCAAGGAGGTTATATATTACTTTTCTGGAGTGGAAGCGTGCCGCCGAAAGTGACGCCGTCGCCGCCATCTTGCTCAAGGAAAGACAAGCAGACGACCACACAGACGGCGGAGCGTGTAGACAACGCGACGCTGTTTCGTGGTGTTTAAACACTGTGTCCTGTCTTTCCTAAGCATCTAAATATCTGAGAAGGCAACGGTGACTTCGCGTGGCTTTCGGCTGCACAAATCGCGTTGAGAAAAAGCTTGGAAGAACATTTCACGTGTAAGTTTTTCTCACTTTCTTCACGTACGGCTGCCCGTTTTCAGTGCATTTTTCTAAAATAGACGGCAATTTTAAACGTTCGCATCCATATATAACATACCTACGCCTGTATCACAGTTAACTGTAAGCTTTAAATACTTGCTAGTGCTTCGTTTTCAGATGCGTGCATACATGATTTGCTACGGGCTCTAGTTCTGCTAAAAAGTGCGTCTCATGCACGTATTGAATAGTCCCTGCAGTTTTTGTACGCGAACTTTAGAGGAAGGGCATCTTTCCGGAGCATAGAAGCAGAATTTGTTATGCATACGTGTTGACGAATGCACAAATGCAGCGACCGCGTACTTACGGCGTGTTTCTCCGTGCTACTGGTTTCGAAAGTGAAAAATAAAATACTGTGCGTAGCCTTCTGACTGAGAACATGTGGTGTTCGGAGGGGTGGATGGAAAGCTTAAAACAGCCACTCGATCACCTTTGCTCTAGTGACACCGAACAACCCGACCTCTGTCTTCAAGTGCATGCTCTTCGGCGCGTGTCCCCCGTGTAAGAAATCTCCTATGTATATGTTTACAGTCAGAACCAAAAAATTTTCCCGAACGCACCCAACGGGTATTGATAGACGCGGATCTGCGAAGACTTCGCAAACGCTAAGAGCAACGAACCATTTGGAAGAACGTACGTGGAATCCGAAAAAAAGAAAAGCAGAGCGTGCGGTTTCTTAAGGCAATAAGGAGAAAGCATGCGCTGTACTCAACGGGTTGGATACATGCTTAAATAAAGGGCACGAATGCATTTTACGTGAGCTGGCAGTCGCACAGTGCCGCGTATTTGAGCTATATCGCATCACCGCATCACGAAATAGCCTAGTTTCTACTAACAGACAGAGTAAGCCAGCAAGTACGATTTGCATAGAACCTCTCAGCCAGCTGTGTTCTTTTGTTTTCCTCGACGCCTACAGCTGAGTACGGACGTGGCTAATTTCTTTTCTCAATCTAGAAAACGCCGTTGGTATTTGGCATAGGCATAAAGTCGGTTTCTGTCTCTATGTTTCATCGTGAGGTTGCAAAACAAGTCGAGCGCCTCTCTTAATACATTGCCGTCTATGGCGGGCCCGCGTACTTTTTCCTCTAGTAACGTGGCCGCCTGCCGGCTTCACTTGGCCCCGTAGGCGGCTGCAGGGACTTCCACTCCGGAAGTTTAATGGGACCTCCTTGGGCGCATCCTCTTCTTGTCGACGGCCGTCTTTGCGCTTTGGAGCACAGCGCGTCACTACACAACTGGCTAACTGACTGAATGGCCCGTCCTGTCTGTTTCGTTTCTTCTTGTGTCCCTGTGTAAATCGCGCTAAGTTGAACTTTTCATGATGGCTAACATATACGCCACACAAGACAAATTGGGAAGCGGCCGTGGTTGTACGTTGCTTAAAAAAGCGCCTTGAGGACGCCGCTGACATTGGCGCGCACAAGGCGGGACAATCTACTCCTTCGCTCCATCGTTCTTGGATGGCGGTATTACCGCTGGGAACCAAGAGTGCAGTGGTAAGTAGGCGACGTTAACAAAGCTAATCGCCTGTTAGGCTAGCTTCGTCGAAATTTTTATCACGTACTTTTACCCTGAAACTCCTGCTCCTGCTCTATAAAACATTCATTCGACCAAAATTCGAATATGCTACACCGATGTCGGAGCCAATCCATACAAACATAATTAGTGCCCTAGAAATGGTCCAAATACGTTTCATTCACTCTAAGTACAGCCGCACCGAAAGTACTTTTTGAAATCAGACCTCCACCTCCCATCATTATCATCGCGCAGAAAAGTGCCACGCATTACCTTGTTCCATAAAATATAGGGCTGTTAGAAAAGTATCCGACCTTTGGCCGAAGAAAATAAACTGGCATAACTGGAGCGTTGGAAACTTAATCACCCTCAAAGTAGTCTCCTTGGGAAGCCACACACTTCTTCCAGAGGTGCTGCCATTGCTGGAGGCATTCCCAGAAGGCCTCTTTCGGAATGGAGTTTAGCACAACTGTCGTTGCAGCCATAATGCCCTCTCTTGTCTGAAATCGCGCTACTTTCAATGGCCTCTTGATTTTGGGAAACAGCCAGAAGTCGCAGGAGGCTGTTGAACTACAGGGGTCTGGTTTTTCGCCAAAAAAGTCGGAATCAAGTGCGAGGAATGTGCAGGAGCATTGTCGTAATGAATGCGCCACTTTCCTGTTGACCACAAAAAACGCCGACGAGAGCACTGCGCACTACCTCACTCAAATGCTGCGTACCAGCGACTGACACCATTGGCAGGCAGGAAAAAAATCGCGCATGCGCACGAGGGTTCCAGGTCGGCTGATGCGAGCGCACTTGCTTCATATCCGTCAGGTGTTCGCAAAAAAAAAATAAGGTCGGACACTTTTCTAAGAGACCCTGTATCATCATCCTGCACTACGCGATCGTCTGATACCCCTCAGCCATTTTGTATATGCCATAGCACTGGCCATCGTCACTAATTCGGATTCGATTCATGTAGCACCGTGTGTTTTTATCAGTGACTTCAAACACGAACCTCTCGCGATTGAAATGGCCTTTCCGCGGACGTTTTGAACATCACTCACCATGAAAAATTGCTTATAAGCATTATGAACTCTGAAGGAAGTCGCATATACTGAGAGATCACTGCCCTTTTGCTTTGAGCGTGTCTGCGTCATCGTATGCTTTATTTTGACTGCGACACGGGCGATCCAGGTGTGTAAGTGCTTTGAGGCCGCGAAATGTGGACGTATCTCTCGCCTTCTTTAACATGGCAGCAACATGGTCGTGGGAAGGCGTAGCTGATCCGACGGCATCACACACCGTACAATACGTAAAGAAAATCATCCGGCGTGAGCCTTACGCTCTTTCCTGACTCTATATGTGCTCTTATCTGTGACCATAGTTCTCATATGGTGTTACTAGAGCAAGCTATCGTTCATGAAGAGCTCTCCAATGCTGGCGTCGACAGTGTGTGCGCCGCAGCTCCTTGCCTGTAGATCGGCCGCCGTCTTCCTCTTTATCACGCCCAGGGTCAAAAGCTGTCGTTCCGCACTCGCAATGCAGTTGTGTAGAGGGCAGTTAACGACCGTCCCATATACTTCTACTCCCGTTGCTATGGGCACGTGGCCCGCCCTTGTTACAGCCGGTAGGTTTGCTATCGTGGACTTTTTGGCTACACCGTCGCCCGAGTTGGATCACGGATGAATTTATGCCTACCGCCACCTTCCTGAGACCGCCAATGTCAAGGCTCCCTCGATTTCGTACTGTCGCTCACCATCCCCGCCTTATCACCAGTCCCGTTCACCATTTCCTCGTCACCAGTCATCTCGCTCGCCCCAATTCCGCCACACTACGTCCACTATTGAATGCCTCCCTCGGGTATGCTATAGGGGATGCAGCTCCCGGAGGCAGCAATATAAAAGAAAAATTCAATTTTCACTCGAAGCACTACCTTGTCGGTAATAATTTAAAGCACGGTAATGGTATGGCTCATTCGATGAGCTGTACACATTGCTGTGATTATTGATTTGGAGTTCATGCTTGATGCCAGACACAACATTCGCAGCCTATGCGTCGAACACTCTCCGAATACAGTTCATTCCACGAGGCATAAAAGGGCTTTGTAGCTTTACTGTGTAGATTATACTCTGTAGGTTTTCTGTTAAAATGAACACTTGTCGTACATATTTTATATGTACATTTTTGGGTATCCATAAAACATCTTTTTGGCATTGCGTCACTGATTACGCTACATCATTACCGCATCATTCTCACCATAGACAAAGAAGCTCTTTGTGTCGCCTTAATCTTCTACACTCCTTTTCCTCCTCAACTTGCTTAGCTGCTGGGCGAACCCGCGTGACGGCTGCACCTGCAGTGGGAGCCGCTGTGCGGATGCCTCAGTAGTACAGTGGCGCTTCGGTGCACCACCAGGTACAAGTACCGTGGTGATGCACCGGCAGTGAGCATTGGGGTAGCGGCGACGCCAGCGTGTTTAGCCACTACCCCAATGCTATCATAAGCCCTTCGGTGCTTATGAAGTCAAACGGGGAAAGCCTCTCAAATCAGTTACTGCACGCCCATTGCACGAACTATAAGCAGGGGTGGCTGAAAACTCGTGAGGTAGAGTCACCTCCATATTCTAAAGAACTTCTAAAAACATCCACACATTTCCACGAAGTGAACCATGACGAGTGGGCGAAGCACTGGGGATCGTTCGGTGTTACGGTAAATCACCCGTGACATTTCCCACTCATGCATCTAAATGAGTGAAAACTCGTGTGAATATTTACGCACGCATTGTCATTTATGTTCCTGGTCTTTACGAGATTCCCGCGCTCCCACGTCGTAGATCGTGCCGAGTTCCGAATTACTTTTTGTTACCGCGCACGCTGCTAATCCTGATGGTTTAACTACGCACAAGGGAAATCTCGCACCCGCGCTACATTGCAGGTCAAGACCGGTGCCTATATACACGGAGTGGCCGGTGAACGTTTGTGCAGAGCGAGCAGTCAGTTTTAGGCGCTAAGCTCCTTAGGGTCGAGGCTTGTCTCCCATTGTGTGTCGTAGCCACGCTCGCGCTCGGCGCGTGCCTCCCGGCGAGCGATCTCTCTTTCTCTTCGACAGCGGCAGTCATGAGTGCAGTCAGAGGGTGCGTGTGCATGTCTGGGTCGATCCCAGAGGCAGTAAGCCAGACAGTGTCTCTGGCGTCGTGAGAGAGAGCGAACGGCGCGCGTTGACTATGGAAACGCTCTTTCTTCGATGAACGCTTTACCAGCTCGCAAGGAACGAAAACGCGCCCTCGACCGCGAAAGACAACGGTGACGCAGGGACACACACCGTCTGACTGCACTCATGACTTCTGCTGTCCAAGAGAGAGAGAGATCGCGCGCCGGGAAGCACGCGCCGAGCGCTGCTAGCCGCAGCGCTTCTAGCGGGCACTCTAAGTATTATGTCAAGCCGACGGGGGACAAGGCTCGACCTTAGGGAGCTTCACCTGTAAAACAAACGCGACGCTGATATTAGTCGCGTAATGATCAGAAGGACTTGAGCTACTCGCGCAATGCATTTTCACAAAATCACAAAATCCACTTCAGGGTACCTTTATACGCATCGTGTCTTCCGCCGTGTGAATATGATACACTATCGTTAAACTGCACATAGGGCTCACAATCTACACTCTAGAGCCCCAAAATTATGATCTATAAAGACTTCAATGAATAAATTAATATGTACTTTCGACAGACCTGATTATTTCAGAAAGTGTAGAGAGCCGGGCTAGTTAGTTTTGCTTATGACTGCGGAGCGTGTTGTTGAACTGGGACACCGACTAGAGATAGGCGCACACAACCTGGCGTTGTGTGTGCCTGCCCGTGTCCCAGTTCTCCAGCAACATGTTCCATACAATAATTCAATAAGGAGGTGCTTCTAGCCTGCTCAAGCCGCCATATAAAATATAAGAGCGTTCGCATCGTTATAGGACTCCGTTCATGCGCAACACAATCACCATTGCTTTATGTGCATTCAGTGCTTGACGCCAGGACTATCTACATTACATGTAAGAAAGAAATCAGTTATCTCATGCACAGGTGCCCTCAAATGTTCTTTGCAGGTGTCTTCCCTGTTACAGCCCTTATGACCGGCGTGGTGGTCCAGCAATACGGCATTATCTCGGACAACACGACGACACTAACAGACGGTGGAGCCCAGCTATCCGCAGAACAATCACGGAATGGAGTTGCCACCACGGTCGCATGCATGAGCGGACTTATTCAGGTTACATATCAGTCGTAAACACTCAATCTGTCCTTTTCTATATTTTGCATTCGCGGCAGCACAGAAAGGCAACCCCCAAGAAATGCTACTCCCATTAATATAGACTCATTTTCAGGAGATTGTTTATTACCTTGTTTAGGTGTTCTTAAATGCCAAATTTTATTAGAAACGTAATGAATGCAAACAGTTTTCTCCAACGAAAGCTCTTATCTGATAAACAAATGAGAAATATTGAGAAGAGATTTCAAAAGACACACAACCCCGTAGTACGCTTTGTGAACAAAAAAAAAAGCGCATCTTCCCGAAGGGAACCGTGAGGTGATGAAAAGCATCGGGGGGGGGGGGGGGGGTTCCGTTGTTTAAATTGCGTAGACGAAGGTGAAACGATTAACGAAGGTCTTTATTGAGCAGCGTCTAGTACTTGAGGTGTGCACTGTGCTTTGATGAGGATTGCTTTGTGGTCGCTGAAGTGAACCGTGAGGGGATCTTGCTGCAGTGTGTGTATCTTGAAATTGGTGAAGACGTGATAAATGCATGCGCCGTGAATGGTAGTTGGCTGTTGTTTTCGGTTGTCTTGTGATACGTGTTGCAGCGAGTGGTGTGATGACATATACTCAACTATCCAATCGCTCTTCATGACGTTGACATTAAAGACGCCAAAGAGCATGAAAGGATGTGTGTCTGCGTATTGCTTTTGGTAGTCACCTATGGCCTCGTCGATGTGCGTCTCCACGGTGCGCGAGAGGTTGGGTGCAAGGTACATTGTCATGACGTTAACGCTGTAGACGGTAACGGCACAATGCTCGCCGTTGCTACGTTGATCAGCAGTGGGGCGCAGTTGTAGGTCCCTCGCGTTGACGGAACGTCATCGGACCATCACACTTCATCGGAAGCATCAACGAAGTCAAGCGGAGTGAACCGAAGCAAGCGCTGTAGTGAACGCGCGCAGCGCTCTACCCGCCTTATATTCACACTTAAAGGAGAGGAGACTAGAGGAGGACAGTAGCGCATGCGCCGCGAGAGCAGAAGCGAGCAACGCAGGAGAAACGCAAGCAGGTGGTAGGAGAGAAGTGGAGAGAGTAACGCGCAGCTGTTGGAGAGAGGGAAGGAGGAGAGTTGCGCTTGCGCAGTGTGAGTGCGGACGCCGACGCCGCGGGACATGCCCCCGCTATGAAATGCTTTGCATTTAATAATGTATGCCAGAATCGCATCCGGGTTGTGCAGTGGATGCGCCAGTTTGTATCCTCTGCCCGGGCGTGGTACGCATTCTCAAGAAAGGCACTTGAGCGTAGCCGTAGTAGAGTTTCCTGCGATGATCAATCTCACACTTTACTGAGGCACTCAAGAACTTTATTGTCGAACCCGGCGTCGGTGATATGTCTCAGAGGTTAATGTCGTGCTGAAACATCAGTCAGAGTCCTAAGGGCATACTCACACTGGCCACATTTTAACTTAAGTCGCTCTTCCAAGCGCCTTCAGGTCAGTTTCATCCACGGTCTACCGCCCGTTCTAAATCTAGCAGCACTGCTGGGAAACCACCGCCTCGGAAGCGGTTCCGCTCAGGTGAAAGCAAAATTTATATATATATTATGTCGCAGCTCCAGCGCTTACTTTGTTTTCGTGTTTTCTGCCGGGCAGCAGCTTCTGTGCCACTTTAGGCCTTCACAGCATTACACGACTGCCACCAGGGCTGTTATTTAGCCCAGAGTCTTAATGAGAAATCTCGCGTAAGGGGACCGTGCTACAGGCGAATGTACTGCCGTGCGGCAGGCAGTTCAAGTATTTCAGGGACAGGCACTCTACAAGACTGCATCTTTGGCGATTTATTTTTCTCAGGTATTCCTCTGGCTACTGCGATTGGACCGATTGGCGGCCATCATTTCTCCTGTAATGGCTGAAGGGTTTCTCACAGGCACCGCCGTCATAGTCATCATCAGCCAGCTGCCGTCAGTTTTCGGAAGCGGCGCCAGAACTAGCAAGGGCCTCTTCGGAAGTCCTCTGGTGAGCAAAATGGCCCAGCACTAAAGAAAATGGGCTAGTTTGGTCAATGACGTCAACGAACGATTCGCTTTACATTGGGAAGTACGCCACTGATAAGAGATGTATTTCACAGCGATGTCTAGAAAATATGTGTTCCAATGATAAATCAGTAAGTCATGAAAACTGTTACGGTTAAAGGGACCGTTGAATTGATATGGAAGTGCCCGGTCGTAATTTTCACTGCGTGAATACGCAATCGACGTGCTGATTCCGAAATATTTCGGCGGCGTGTTCAGTCTATAGTTGATAACGCATGTTTGAAATCCTAGCCTCCTGGTGGTCCCGAAACTAAAATGCGACACCACAGACCGGCACAAGCACTATACAGTAGCGTCACCTTAAGGCATTTAAAAACTAGAACATATTGCTAAGTTTGGTATGCTCTCAAATAACAGATTTGTATAAAAGCTAGAAATTAAGGAAGCAGCTGGAACCCGTTTGGTGCCGCCATACGGCGGCAATACTATAGCACGGTTTCTTCTGCATGGCCTCCGAGGGAGCTCGAATCTCAGAGCCTGCGGTGGCGACTTACACGATGTCAACTGCAGAGGGCAGTGGAGCGTGCGCGCGGGCGGGAGAGAGGCGAGATATCGAAACTGCGTTTTACCGCTATAAATGAACGCAGACGGTGCTACAAACCAATGTATATTATAGGCCAGGATTCTGATTACACAATCCCTAAAAAATCCAGAAAACGTTTCACGACCCCTTCAATGATACCGAGCTTATAGAGAACATAGCCTTACGGATCTCAGAAGCCGTGGAGCGGCACAACTACGGCTGCATGAACATGGGCCCCTTGAGAAAGGCACTTTTGTACACTGTTGCATTATTTCCATTGAAGTGTTAGCATTAAAGAAATGGCTGCTCATGCATCTTAGTGGCACTGCCGCAAAACTGGAGAGAAAAAGATAGGCGCATATTGTGTGAATGCAAGGAAGTCATTTACAGAGAAATGCACTTTGCTATCCTACGTGAGGGAGAGTTTATGAGAGATAAAAGAGTTCGAAGAAGAAAGTTAGCTAACCACTCAACAGACACAAATCTAAGTGTTGCGTCGCAATAGCACGGAAGACAACAGAAAGCGCATGAATTTTTAAAGGTGAAAGGAGGTTCACATGTATGTGGGGTCGCTCCCGACAGTTGGTTTCCCAAAAATGGAATCAAAGGGCACCAATCAAGGACTTCATTCGCTTTTCATTGCATTCGACATAGCCCTCGTGAGCACTGAAAATCATTGCTAGCTCGAGCCAACCAGCACACTTTGTAGCTCATCACTTTATTAGCGCACGCAGTAGCAAGACAGCGGAGATGGACTATTAGTTGGACAACATAATCATCTCCGTTCATCATGTACCTTGCTCTTAAACTCTCATTGGCTTCAGGGCACTGTCTGAGACCAAGAACACACTACTTACGTCATGTCGTTGTTAGTTACGCCTAGTACATTATATTAGAGTGTACGCCACTGTCTACCCACCGTACTTGTGCCGTTCTACCGCAGACGGTCTACTACGTGGCCAAGAGTGTTCCACAGAGCAGCGTTGCCACGTCACTGCTCTCACTGGTCGCATTTCTGTTACTCACCGTCTTGAAAGGTGGTATAGCACGCCAAATGAGACGTCTTACAGCGGTCCCTCTGCCGTCCGACTTGATTTTGGTGAGTTATAAACTGTTTCATACCATTCCACCGCTACAGGTAGCTGCGCACTTTTTGGCGTTCTCAATAAAATATTTTAATTTGGTTGAACAATATTATTCCCAATGTAATTTTTTTTGCTGGTTGCTAGAGAAAAAAAGTGAGCGAAATAAAGCATCTTATGTCGGCTAAGGGACCCATGTGCATTGCGGTCAGAACATTGAAGCTGGAGTGTGCGATTAATGTTCTTGCATTATGAAATAATGATTTTTATTGTCCATATGCGGTAAACGAGAAGCGCGTTAGTCTATAGGAAAATCTCCATGATGGGGAAGTGGCTCTCATGGCTTCAACTGATATATCGATTCACCTACGTCATCAAGGTTACTACCAAACTTCAGTGATGTGCGAATGCCTACTCCTGTGGATTCTCGAATCGTAAAGCTGGACTGAGGTGAGAAAAAAAGCGCCGTGCAGTTAGAGTTCCATACTTCCGTAGCATTTACGGCTGTTTTTGTCTGCTTGAATGTCATTTTATAGGCAAACCACCAGTAAGGCAGCGTCCACCCATGCGCGTATTTCCAAAACCTCTTATTCAATCAGTGTTATGGGCGAACTCGTCCTTTCGCTGGATTTCACGGGATAGCGAAGGCACGAAACCAACAAGAAAGGAAACTTGCGCTCGAGTACCACTCCGCACGAGCACTTTATGGACACGTCTCATGAGGGCACAGACAAGCTTAACAGCCACGAAGAATCTCACTGGTGAAATGAAGACGGCTCCACTCGCATGACAGCATTGCTCCTACTCTCACTTTCTGCGTGCACCCTCCCCCCTCCTTTTTCTTGTTACTTGTCTGAACCGCACATGCGTGAAATAAATAAGTAATGTTAAGGACTACGTAGAATTTCCCACTTTTCCAGCATAAAAAACACCACATCCAGAGCTGACGACAAGATATTATAACTGATACTGTATGCCGACATATTTTAGAAATGGAAATGGGATTGCTCTTTTACTGACATATCTGTTGGGAAAGCACCAAATGGAAAGCTGGGTGACTGAGTAAGGATTCATAATGCAAAGAACAGCTGTGCAAAACACGGATACAAAAGAAGAGAATTGGACAACATCGAACGCGGAAAGCAGCTGCAGTGCGACATAGTTTGAAAGGTTTTGGACGAATTGCAGCAATGTCAAATTTAATGCGTAGCGTCTAACCTAATTGTGTAAACGCCATCAATGGTAAGACAGCCCTCAGCGACTACTGCTTAACCAAGCGAAGGTCCCAGCGAAGCTGGCATCTCGTGGAGAGCCCGCAGCGGCCGATCAGTTGACAGTAAGCGAGATTCTCCAGTGTGTTGGGGTTGAATGTCTATTTCTGCAGCCAATGTAGCTGACACATTTCGATGATATAGATCTAGCTTTTTAGCAAATGTCCTTTTTTTTTCTTCAAAAGTCATAACCGTGCCTTCTTCAGGTCGCTGTTGCCACAGCCGCATCACATTTCCTAGAGCTCGACGCGAAACACAACGTGAAAGTGGTTGGACACATTGCCTCAGGGTAAGCTGCATATATTCTTAGGTGAATGTGCGTAAACGGGAACACTTCTTGTTTTAAGGGACCCTCAAGCGGTTTAGACAACGTTTTACAAACACACTGAACCTGCACCGCGACTACTTCTAATAATTATGCGACCAGTAAGAGTTTTCTACGGTAAGCGTCGAGGAACAGATCGCTAAAAACGATTGAGAACAGTAAATGTCGCAAGAGCCAACTCATTGACAAGTGGACCTGTCTTCGTCAGGGCGGCGACTGCCTTCTCCAGCGTTCATTAATGTACCCATTGGACACTCTCCCTCGTCTACAGAAGGAGAGCGGCACGTGATAACAGAAACAAACAAACAAAAAATGGGGGGCGGGTAGGGTGTAGGTTAACTTGGGTGACAGGTGTTAGCGTGACTAATATACATGGCAAGAACGAATGCATCCAAAGACTCCGCTCGTGGTACCTATCTTAGAAATACATCGTGTGTCATTGTGTGACCTACCTTCCCTTTTTTGTTTGTTTGTTGCTGTTCGCACGTGCCGCTCTTTTCCTCTCCTTCTCTAGACGGGGGAGAGCGTGCAATGGCGTACTCTAGACGGGGGAGAGCGTGCAATGGCGTACATAAACGAACGCTGGAGAATTCAGTCGCCGTCCTGACGAAGACAAGTCCACTTGTCGAAACGTTGGCTCCTTCGATATTCGCTGTTCTCGATCGTTTTTAGCGATCTGTTCATCGATTCAAGCTTCCATCTTCCCCTGAGCTTCTCTACTACGGCAAATGTGTAATTTACGATAATGCTTTAAAAGACGCACGTCTCTAAAGGCTGAAGGCCAAAAAGTTTTCAATTACCCCTGCCCATAGGTCAAGCCATGCAGAGTTCTTCAATCACACCACTTGCCAAACTCCTCATAGGCCCCGTGTATCAAAATCAGGACATGCCATTGGCCACGACTCCCGAGGTTGTGATTTTGACGCGCCATCTGCTGACAGAGAAACGAACTAATTAGGGGCACCTTGGTATTTTGTGCTGCAAAGCACAGAAAGCTTCGCCGCATCAATGGGGCGAGCAATGTTGGCTTTGTGCAAACGACGTTACGGCCGCAGAGTACCTACATCTGTCAATTTTGCTGCGGTAGTGGCCCCTTCTGCGGAACAAAGAGGCTGCTTTGTCCGTGCTCAATGCTCATACAAAAAAACAAAACAAGCCCCAGGAAATTGCCTGTTCGGCTGCCGAGGCCATTGGTCAAACAACAAGAAATCAATTCGAACACTAGACAGTTTCCGTGAATAATTATTGAATTTTTTTTATTTGAAAGTCGATGTGTCGTTGGGAATTGAGCACAAAGGAGCGCACTCGTGGAATTCAGTTCTCATGGACTAGCGCATCGATCTGTCAACATAGCAGAAGCCTTTTGCGCAGAGCATGTCGTCTGCAAAGTCAAAAAAATTCACAGCATATCCACGGAGTGAATGATGATGAGTGATGAGTGGATCGTGCCGAGTTCCGGATTAATTTAGTTAACGCGCAGGCTGCGAGTCCTTATGGTTCACCTACGCACAAGTGAAATCTCCCACCGGCACTTCATTGCAAGTCAAGATCCAGTGCACCCACCCACCCACACACACACACACACACACACACACACATATATATATATATATATATATATATATATATATATATACATACATACATGCATATATGTGTGGCCGGTGAACGGTTCTCCAGCGTTAGCAGTCGGTATTTTTCAATCAAGAAACTCGCTAGAAGACGCTGCCTGCGTCAAGCTTGTCTCTCGCGGGTGAGGGCGCGTTCTCCTTCTTTGCGAGCTGGTAGCGCGCTCATCGTCGAAAGAGCGTTTCCATAGTCAACGCGCCTTTCGCTCTCTCTGTCTCTCTCTCACAAGACAGCAGATGGAAGAGTGAGAGAGCTCGCGCGCCTCCCATACGCGCCCTCCTAGTAGCGCGTTCCTAGTAGGTAACGCGCTAATACAACGGATGGACAGACCCAAATCTTAAGGAGCTTCGCCCCTAAAATCGTGTGTCATAAGTCGTCCACCAGGTGCACGCACATTGCAGTGTAGAATGATTCTGTTATTATTTTCTTCGTCTTTAGTTACGTGGTGAGATAGCTATTAGCAGGTCTCACGGTGCGCCAAAATTCTGAATGCCACGTTTATGCAGTAAAATTGCCTGCGAGATTCAGTGACGTAGTGTTTTCCGTTACCACTCCCAAACGGGGCGACAATCTGCTAACCTCCGCCCATTTGTCCAATGGCATGTCCAGATTTCGAAACGCGGTTTGGCAGCTGGCATGACTGAAGAACTCTGATGCCATGGGCATGCAGCGCCACGCTTGCGATTTATTTGATTGGCTGTTGCTCCCGCTGGCGCCATGAGTATTTATTTCCATCGTAGAATGGCCAAGGCCCCTAGATGTACACCTTCAAACATCCGCAATAAACGGCGCGCCAGATCTCGGAATCCATAGAAAAAAGCAGCACCCACTGTCAAAATGCCGTAGGCGGCGCAGCCGTCACTAGTCTGGACCTAAGCGGCCCTCCAAGCTCAGAGGAAAGAGAAGCTTTGAGAAGGATGGGAATCTCATTTTGCCTGTAGCTGCCTCCATACACGGGAGTTAGCGCAATTTATTGTGCGAATGGTACGTTAATGCTCCATGCTATTGATTGACGCAATGTCTAAAGGCCGTTTCAGGGATCCTTTAACACGTTTTGATACAAGCTACTGCGTAGGATAACTACCCAGACCAGAATGTTTGCAACGAAACGGAAAAAAGATAAATGGTTGGCAGTGCCCACTTCTGCGCACATACTTTGTTTGAATATTATTTTGAATTCATTATAACGCCGTGACGATTCCACGAAGCCATACAAACAAAGAAAAGCTCGTGTTCACTACAAGCAAATTTTGTTATATCTAATCAGTGTAACCATGTAAACTGCAAGTACTGTGACATCTTTGCCAGAGTGTAGACGGCACAGTCTTGGTAAAGGAACGACATTTGCTCAAGCAAAGCAGGGCTTCGTAATAGGGTCCGTGAAAATTTACAGGGGGTTTCCAACTTCAATACGGGGTGCATTTACCAAAAAATAACAAACAAGGAATATATATTTTTGTTCAAGAAAATGAAAAGAACCTTCGGATGGCTTACAAGGAAAAGAGATGCCAGTCTTGCTGGCTATGTTCCAGATGGTTCTTACACGTTCAAATCAGTCGTCGGCGTAAGATAGCCATGAACGTGTAATGCAGTGGGGTCTAAACGAGAACCAGAGATCTCCTGGCGATTAAAATTGCTCCTTCGCCTCTCGTTACACATGGCAAGGTCACTCTTAATGTACGTATATTCATGATTTATTTAAACCCAGGTTTCCTAATTCAACGCCACCACCATTCGAGAACTGGGTGTCGCTGCTTCCCGATGCTGCGGCAATTGCCATCGTGCAGTTTGTGTCCACATATTCAATAGCGAACCTGTTCGGACGAAAGCAGCGCCTCAAGACGGACGCAAGTCAGGTAATTGTTCGCACTTTTGGCACTGCAAAGATGGAGGGCATATTACTGTAACAATGTGCTAGTGAATAATAGGAACGATAATGTGGCCCCACGTAAGGCAGTGCCAGAAATAAGTTGCAATAACACTCCATATGAACTGAGAGGCACACGATGGTAGCATATTCCAGTAATACAGCACTACGTCTGCAAGGATAAAATAAAGTGGGGGAAAAGCGCTCCGTGTTAGGATGACCTCTGCGTATAAAAACACCATAGAAACTTTCGCGCGATTGTGCCCTTGCCTTTGTTCAATGTACGCGACCCCTCACTTTATTAGGCGCAAGATCGCATAGTAATTGCGCGTCTCCCCGTGGAGGGCTTACGTGGTATTTATAGATTTTAGACATTTGAGCACGTGGTCGTGTTATCTTGTATGAATATTTAGCAATACATTAAATAATCCCTAAGCTCGACAAGTGAAGAACTTGTTACGTTGGCGGCGGCCACGCCGCCTCTGACAAGAAGCAGTCAGTGTCACCATGCAGAACAGCCACGTTTATTTTCCGTAGCGCATATAAACTAAAGAAAAGAGGGAAAGGGCAGGAGGAAAACAAAGGGAGAGAATGGCGCATGCGCGGTTCACACTTGCGCTTATCACGGGAAGCGCGTGCACTGTAACAGAACTGCACTTCGCTGTGCGCGAAGCTTGATGCCATACGTGTCTAATACGTTTGAACTGCAGGCGCTAAAAAATACGAGTTGACAGTTTGATAAATGAATCAATGCAATATTTCGTGGATGAAGTAAAGAGACAGTAGCTCTTATGTGCTGCCACTCTAGCGTTGCAAGCGCGAAGATTGCGAAGGAAATCATAGAAGGCTAGGTTGTTCCGTCCGAAAGCAGAAAAGTTGAAGGGATCAGAGACGTGTTTGGAAAAAGAATAAAACACGTTTCGTCTCTCGATAAGGGGACCAAACGAATTCAAACGATACAACATTTACAAACAACTCACAAACAGGCACAAATATGCATCAATCGGCTTACTTGCACTATTTAAAGGATAGTTTCCCAAATCTGTAAAATTGTTTCTGCCAATTGCATTTCTGTATTTCTGAGTTTTTGTCATTTTTCTATTCTATGCTTTTTGCCCTTCATGCAATAATCAATATTGGGAATGGCAGTATGTTTAAATAAGTGAATAAATAAATACCTTAGACTGACAAAAAGAAGACAGATAAACAACAAATGCACACAACAAAAAATGGTAACACTTAAGAAGAACCCAACTTACAGTGGCTAATGACGTAAAAGTATACGAAATTAGAAACTGATGAATACATACGTGAGATGGCCCGAAGTGTCGAACCCCTGAGAATTGGAGATGGAAGTCGCGAAGAGTTCTGGCATGACTTCGACATCAGTGGAGTTTCAGCGCTGATGTTTCCGGGAGTAAGGGCGATTTCAAGCAGGCTGAGCTCACTTGACATTGCAGCTTCGGTATCTACGTTACAAACGATAAGACGCGACTCAACTAGACGAACAGCTAAATTTAGATGACCAGCCGATACAAAGACACACTCAAAGCTTCTAGAAGGAATGCTGCTTCTGGGCCCAAGCGACGACTGGCTGACTGACACTCATAGAGATGCGCCACCCTCACGAAACACCGTTTACATTGAGGGGGAAAGGGAAGAAAAAGAAAAACGACCAAACTCGCTGACGCCGGCTACGGTATGCGGCTCGCCTCCCCGTCCCCAGGATTCCCTGAGTTAGCGGGGACTCATACTCGATTAATAAGGCTATACGCATATACGATCCCATTTTCCTGAGCTGCAGGTGAAGTGCTCGTGCACGGAATTTCGTAAAGATGGCTCCAAGTCTAGTAATGGTGTAGCTTATGCAGCCGTGGACGCATCGTTTTCTCTATGTGGCGCGTTAAATCCAAACACAACTATCTTATCAGTAGAAATGTGTGCTCTCCTTTCTACTGCCGAACGTATTACGCAAAGCATTTTACCTAAGGCAATAGTATTTACCGATTCCTTGAGCGGTTCCCCGAAGCGTTACGAGTTTTCAGAAACATGACAGCCCTGTTTTTGACGAGCTTTATAATGCGCTTTGCTCAGCCAACACGTGTGGCCACGTCCTTATCTATTGTTGGGTGCCAGGTCACAGAAGTATACAGGGAATATAGATACTGATGGGAAGGCCACGTCGGTAGCTCTTTGTAACGCCGATACAAAGATAGCCACTCCAGCCACAGACCCGCAGCTTTCCCTTTGTCGTCACGTAAGAAACTACTAGCCAAGATAGTGGGATACGGAGACAACCAACAAGCTACACCCAATCAAACCACAACTGAGAAACTACACATACGAGAGATAAACCGGGTACAAAGAAGTGCGAACTTGTTGGTTAAGGATAGGCCACACATACGACACTCACTCTTATCTTTTAATCAGAAGTGACCCTCCAACATGTCGTAAATAGGGCGACAAACTTACCTTTCTCCATGTCCTCATCAAAAGCCGAGAGTTAGAGTGACAAAGGAAAAAATACTTCCCCTTACTGTACCGCGAGCACATACCTGCCCACCCAGTATTCGTTTTAGGGAAAGACCCCATTTTAATTTTTACAGTGTAGCAAGGCTTTTTGTAGGAGGTCAAGGCTTTAGAAATAATTTGGCCTGGTAGCCTCCCTCAGGAGGTTGTTGCCGCAAATTAATGCATTTAACAACACCAGCCTCCCTGCCCTTGTGCCCAAGGGCTCTGCTGAAGTAGTGGTGCCCCTGCATCATCAATGTCATTGCTTTTATTCCTTCATCACCACGTCTTATCTTTATTTCAGCCAGTCTTCACATACATTATTTTCATAATACGTATTCTACGCCATTTGCAGCGACACTCTTTAGGCCTGTTTACAGCCAAGATGCATAAATATCTCCGAACTGACAAATCCGCTGTTGTACGAACCTTTAGGCCATTATAAAGTCAGATCATGTCCACTAGTCTCATAGTAGCACCATTCTTGCCATGTGGCATGGCGCTCTATTGCGCCAAGAAACGACATCCACCATTATTTATAGAAAGATTGGTAGTAACTGCTTAAGATTTGCTGAATTGTTTTATTAACAGTGCCCTTACTGTAATTTAGGACCGCTATTTTTGGATTGCTCACAATTCTACTAACACATTCATTCGCCATGGATAAAGCGATCGCAGACTCTTCTGCTTCGCGGGCGGAGAAGGCCTCGAACTCAGCTTCGCTGCTTCGCTAGCCTAGCGCCACTGGTACAAGCTTGGCGAATTTTTCTGCATATCTCAAGGGTTTCCTGGGCTACCTCACTCCGAGCGTTTTGCGGCGCCAAGAAAATATCGTTTCAGGGCACCAGTATTATTTAATAAACTCACAGGTTGTCTGCCCCATAGGGCACGGCAATGATACATTCGTGCCTGCATCGCACACTTTAAGCTACTTACAATCTTTAATCATACCGAAATAAGGCATTCTCCGTAATGATTATTTTGTGTCCCATTTGACTGTTCACAGGAGATCCTGGCATACGGTATGAGCAGCGTACTAGGCTCTTTCTTTATGTGCATACCAGCGGGTTCTGCACTAGCAAGATCAGTTGTTCTCAAAGACGTTGGTGCCAAGACTCAGGTAAGTGCCTCGAACAGTAAATCTGCAGAAGTCAACATACAGCATCACTCAGCATCATTGCGGCGGCTTAGTCCAACCCCGTGTTAACAAATGAAACTTCGAGCATTGCTTTCCGACAAAAAACATGGCCCCGCACTAATGTGATTGCCCACATGATGTCGTATCATTAGGTGCCCTTCAGCCGCTAAAGTGTTTTCTGCGCGCCTTGCAAGGTCGCGTTACGCACACAACTACTGAATTTGTACAAATCGTTCAAGCTGCTCGCTACATGTGGCTGAACGCCAAAAAAAAAAAAAATTCACAGCATATCCACGGAGTGAATGATGATGAGTGGGCGAAGCTCCGGAGGTTCATCGTAGATCGTGCCGAGTTCTGGATTAATTAATTAACGGGCACGCTACGAATCCTTATGGTTCAACTACGGACAAGTGAAATCTCCCACCGGCACTTCATTGCAAGTCAATATCCAGTGGTTATACATATATATATATATATATATATATATATATATATATATATATATATATGTATATATATATATATATATATATATATATATATATAGGGATGGCCGGTGAACTGTTCTCCAGCGCAAGCAGTCGGTATTTTTCAATCAAGAAACTCGCTAGAAGACGCTCCCTGCGTCAAGCTTGTCTCTCGCGGGTGAGGGCGCGTTCTCCTTCTTTGCGAGCTGGTAGCGCGTTCAACAAAGCAAGAGCGTGGTGGTGGTAGTGATTATGGTAAGGAAAAGACGCTTATTTCTGCAGCCCAAACTGGGAGCACGGCGCAGCATCTTGGGGAGGTGGTAATGGGAAATAAAGAGGACAGAAAGGTAATGAGAGATGTCAGGGTGCGCTCAGCACTGCAGAAGTAAGCCGGCGGAAAGGGGAGGCGCGGGAGGGCAACCCGGGCTCAGCGGTAGGCTGCGATGCCCGTCTCATCTATGAAGTCCACCAGAGTCTGCAGCGCTGGTAGATGGGGGCGAGTCGGGAACAGCAAGTGGTGGAGTTTGGTGGCTGGAAGTCCCTGCCTCCGGTAGGCTGAGATGACCCTCGAACGTTCCTGTGCAAGTCCGGGACAGGCACAGAGGAGGTGTTCGAGAGTCTCAGGATCCCCGCAGCGGCTGCAGGCTGGAGAGGCGCAGAGGCCCTTGGCGTGTCGGCGGGCTGCTGTCCAGATGCAGCCAGTCCGCAGTCGCAGGAGTGCGGCCCTGGCCCTCCTCGTAAGGCCCTTGTCGGGAAGTGGCTTGGGGCCGTGCCCGCTTGCCACCCTTGGGTCAGGGTGAATCGAGACGAGGAGGCGCTGGAGGCGGGCCTGGGAGTAGTCCCTCACCGCCACTGCCTGGGTCAGCGGGACACTAGGGAGGTGGGCAGCTTTCGCAAGTGTATCGGCCTCCTCGTTGCCAGCTATGCCCACATGCGAGGGCAGCCAGTGGAAGGAGACGGACACTTCGGTAGTGGCAAGGGCTTCAAATTTCGTCGCGAGGAGGCTTCCGGTCCGCCCAGCACGTCGGTGCTTAGTCAAGGTCTGCAGCACCGCCTTGCTGTCGCAGAGGATGGCAACCGGTTCTTCAGGGATGTCCTCCGCCAGCAGATCTGCAGCGAGATGGAGTGCCGCCAGCTCCGCGGCAATGGAGCTTGCAGGGAAAGGCAGCCGGCACTGCCTGCTGCTGGCCCTGGCAGGGATGACGCATGCTGCTGCTGCGGTCCCGTCTGGCAGCACGGATCCATCGGTAAACACCTGGAGTCGCCCCTTCAGTTGTTCCTGTAGTTTGCAGGAAGCTTCCTGCTGCAGAGCGACCGCAGGTGTGCGTCGCTTCGTTGCCCCGTCCAGTGAGAGATGGACCTCGGGTGGCCGGTGGTGTGGCGGTGCAGGAGCAACAGGCACGGGTGGATCCGGGACCATCTGGTGGTACAGCTGGCAAAGGCCACCCATCCGACAGTGCGGTTGACATCGAAGACGTTCCAGCAGGGCCCTTCCATCGGCGGCACGGTGGAGGCGGTCGATGTGCCCGAGTGCCCGCTGGAGCATGCGTAGCGACAGAGGCCACTCGCCAGCCTCTGCAAGGGTCGCTGCTACTGGGGAGTTCTTGGGGAGCCCCAGGATGGAGCGCAGCGCAACCCTGTGTAGCCCTTCCAGCAGACACCTCCTAGCTGGCGTCAGGTTGACCAGCGGGAAGGCGTAGAGCAGGATGGATGATGCAGCGGCCTGGTTCAGCCGCAGCGCCCATTTGGTAGAGCAGCCTCGGCCACGTTGCTGCAGTTTTCCGATGGTCCCCTGGACTCGTCGCACCTTCGCTGCACCGGCCTTAGGAGCCGGGATCCACGTGAGCCGGTGGTAGAAAGAGCGTTTCCATAGCCAACGCACGCCTTTCGCTCTCTCTGTCTCTCTCTCACAAGACAGCAGGTGGAAGAGTGAGAAAGCTCGCGCGCCGGGAGGCACGCGCCCTCCTAGTAACGCGTTCCTAGTAGTTAACGCGCTACTACGACGGACGGACAGACCCAAACCTTAAGGAGCTTCGCCCCTAAAAGAAATCAGCATAGGCACCCAGGCAGCACAACAACATTGGACCGACCTTCGCGCAACGTTGGAAAACATTGGATACAATATTGGAACTACATTGGATTTCGGGTCCCATGCTACACTTTTGACTAGATTAGTCCAATGTTGGATACCAGTCGTATAACGTTGGAAAAAATTGGGAAAGAATGGCTTTGGCCAACATTGTCCATCGTTTGTATTTTCAATATTGGTAAGCTTGTATAAACAATGGAAGCTCTAACCGTTCTTTCCAGCCTTTATTGATGGCTGTCCATCATTTTTTGCCAGCGTTCATCGTTGGATGAGGCAGCATTTCTTGCCAGCCTCCTTTATTGGCTGATTCTATATTTTCATACTATCATGCATGCGCTTAAATTTGTTTTGCCGAGGCTTCTGGCTCTAGGCAAAAAGCAAGAATATCCAGTAAATTATGGGAGTAACAATAGCTTTATTTTGTACTTAGTATGCATGTATGTATTGCCAGCTTGGGAAATGAATTTGGTTATGTTCACGATTCGTGGTTATGACGATAGCATAAAGCAGACATAAATGGTCAATGCACTCGTATGTTAATGCCGAAACGTATCTTTCGAACACATACACACATACAAATAAGCAAAATGTCTTCTTTGTGACACATTTTATTCGTGAGTATAAGAGACATGAGAAGGGATTGAAAAGAAAGTTCTGATAAAATCAACAAATCAATATTCACTCTGAGTTTGAAGTCCATTGTATATGATCAGCCTCGAGAAAAATAAATGCATAAGCACCATAAGCAAAAAGAAGAGGCACAAGAAAACATACGCCTAAACCTATGCGACACGTTTTGGTTTACGTGTTTACGTGGAGCTGCTGAAGCTTGAAAGGTTCCTGAAACGATTCCACGAAACAGCTGAATTGTAGAAATTTAACACTTCCTCAAATAACACAGCATAAGTGAATGTTAGGATACGGTGATATGTTTCTGCATGCAGTATCCGGAACGGAGGGTATGTGGGGACAAACCGACGACTTCGAAAGAACCGAAAACCAGGAACAAGAAATGACTGGTAAAGAGCATAGGGAAAACACGCGTTTCACGCAAGAGAAAAACACAAACACGAAAGTCACACGAACCAAAACAGCTTTGCTAGAACCGATTACTTCATCTGCCGCGGCGTATACAACAAAGCCCACCACGTGTGTATTTACAAATAGACAAATATAAAGAAAATACGCAGTAATCCATACTATAATAAACCCGGCACATGCCACAATGAGGGTGCGAGCACAACAGAATGCACAATGAGTAAAATAAACGAATGGCTAAAATCGGTACGAAGCTTTCAGGAAAACCTTTAGAACTGTCGCAACACGTCGAGCCTCATCTGTTCAGTTCACTTAAAATGTCCGGTCCAAAGAAGCCCAGGGCTGCCACTTTTTCACTATGCAGAAGTTTGCAGTCCCGAGTTCCGTGTCCGTAGACTACTCAGATGTTCTGACTTCGTAAACTCGCCAGGTTCAGCAGATACACGATGCCCGTGCGACACAACCTGTGAGTCCGAAAAACCTCTGCAGAGTGAAAGCCGCTTCGCCTGCCTCACCCCCAGCTCGCTGCAAGAAAACATGTCAAACAGGTATGCGAAGCAAAACGGATTAGTGCCGCCCACGCAGCTCCCCCCTGCCGCCCCCCCTGCCGTGGTATGCTTCCATGTTCGGGGGGATCCTGTGCCCGCTGCTCGAGGTAGAAAGATAACAAAGGCTTTTCTTTACCTTCCAACGTTTTGCATATACCGTATTTACTCATGCATAACTTATACCGTGCTTACTCACGCATAACACGTAACTCGTGTTTTTTTTCTCGATGAATCTAGGAGTTCCACAAGGTGCGTAAATTACACTCAACAGAACGCGTACCTTAACAGCCAAATGCATTCGTGGGCTACATTCAAGCATTAGCGGATGTGCGACTCGGAATCGTAATCACTGGTGCTGTCAGCGGCATCTCTAAACTCCAGTATCAAGAGCGACTCGTATTCACGTGTCCAAATTATCGTGGCGGCACGGTTCTCAGTTAATCGGCAAACACTATGTTGAATTTGTTTTATAGGCTATGGCGAAGCCTGGGCTACCGAACACTCAGTACTGAAAAGGGGCAACACTAGCCTGCGCCACGTGGCACTGGATGTCATGGGGAGAGCATGAAAGTAATATTTTTGCGTAAACCGTACATAAAGTTGGGAGTGCAGAAATTACGCGTGGGCACTAATTATGCGAGTGCACACGGTACGTACATATATATTAACGTTGTTTCAAATGAAAAAGCGATCATTCTTGTAATATGTCATGTACTTCCCAATGTGAACAACATAGGCGCGACAGTATTTACGTCTGGACAATATTGTCTCGCAAGCAGCATTGGCTGTCCTGTATTGGAGAAACTAGACAGAATGTCTGGACAGTATACACAGCCTACTTCTATTATTTTGGAAATATTGCAATGACAAACGATAAAGTGACCTGCTATGCCATGCACGTGGGCTCGGAAGCCACTAACATGCGGCTGGGCATTTTGGACCATATGATGGCGTTGTAGATGTAATTTGCTCAACTTCCAATGTGCGCGTTCTAGTCTACTTCACACACACTTAGCTAGAACTTGCACAAATAAACATTTACGTAAATTATGGAGATAATTTTTCCTTCTGCACTGAATACATACACAATGACCTTTCTGAACTCATTTGCGGCACCGAGTCGAGCAAGTGGTCCCTTCGTATTGGTAAAACAGGAAAACAATCATGTGTACTTGCCACCATGTGTACCTGCCTCCCAATATATCATGTGTACTTGCAAATGTTACCAATATTGATGCTACAACTCTTGTGTGCGGACAATATTGTCCGACACAGAACATTGGAAGTCCAGCATTGGCTATGCAGTGAGATTGATTGGACAATATATACAGCCTGCCGCCATTACATAACCAACATTGATAGGACTATGTAGAAACTGACCCATCATTACCATCCTTGTGCACTGGATGCACCAATAATGTATGCTGAGTGGCAACTATGGCCCACATATGCCTTCTTTACAGGATGGAAGAACCAATGTTGCAAATTGAATGGTTACGATGGGCCATTGTTGGAGGCCTTAATAGATAGAATTTCCAATGCTGGCTTTTGAGTGGTATCACAGGGCCTTCATTGGACCTCCGTAAGCCAACAAAAAAACAATATTGGCCCGAGCATCTGTGCTGCCTGGGCAATTTCCTCCCTGACTGCTTCGTGTGATTTCTATCCCCACATTTCGTGTAATTTGGCGTATTTCTTCCCCTGCACTGTTTTTACCTTAACCGTTCCCTTCCCGCAAGACCTGCGGAGCCTTGATAATACATATCAATAGAAAACCACAGGGAAGAGCACTCTCGGTACCTTGCACCACACCACGCATTGACCCGAGAGGATGCGATGGCGGAGTATCAACGTAAACCGAGCCTTGTGGAACCCAGCCACACTAGGAAATGCTCATTAGGAGAGGTTCCAGTATTTTTTGATGCAAAGCAGCTTAGGATCGGGGCAATGTCACTACAACAACATACACACAATGGTAGGAACACAGGAAGAGGACAAGCGGCACTTCCAACTGAATAGGTGTGGTTGTATCCCAGGTGTGTATGTTGTTCTAGTGGCGGCTTCATCATGATCTTTAAGGCACAATTTATGATAGAGTGCCAATTAATGCGCAGAATCTCCCACCATAATTTCTGCGGAACTCCATATCCTATAGCACAAAAGAAAACTTGTATACACATTGAAATATTTGGCATACACTCTTTAATTGTAGTGGGCGAGTAATTAAACACAAATATACTCAAAAGCGAGTCATCCTTTACATTGACGTCAAACGAATCAAAGGTCATTCTTGAGTCGTCAGGGCAGTTTTCATTGTCTGTGTTCATTACGAGCCGAAAAAATAGCTCTTTTGGATGTTGCTCAGCAACTTATACCACGTCAACCGGATCGTCAAAATGTTAGTGCGTCCAGAAATTTAACTGTCGGTAGGAATTAATTGATTTGTAGGGTTTAACGTCCCAAAACCAGTTCTGATTATGAGAGACGCCGTAGTGGAGGGCTCCGGAAATTTCGACCACCTGGGGTTCTTTAACGTGCACTGACATCGCACAGCACACGGGCCTCAACATTTCGCCTCCATCGAAATGCAGCCGCCGCGGCCGGGATTAGATCCCGCGACCTTCGGATCAGCAGCCGAGCGCCATAACCACTAGACCACCGTGGCGGGGCTGTCGGTAGGAATTACGACTCGCAATATGGTAGCAAATGGAGTACACACAGCACACGTCCTTATAAGGTTCATTTCATCCAAAGCTCAGCCTTTCTCGCTTCTTCATGGCCGCTCGTCCACAAAACTGGCGAAAACCGGCTGCGTACACAATTGTGTACGCCGCCGCTCATGGGGTTAAATCGGATGAGGGGAGGAGAATAATTGAATTATCTCGACATATTTCCTTGATTGTATTACTACGAAGAACATGATTCTGTAAACTCTTATGATCTATCATAGCTGCGAAATGTTCGCTTTATTTTAGCATCTGTTTAGTGGGAGCGCAGTAGAATCGTCGCATAATAGCACAGATGAGCGTGATTTGTTCTTGGTGTTTTCTTGCAGGTGTCTGGCCTCATCTCGTGTACTTTCGTGGCTGTCACGCTCTATGCTATTGCTCCAATTTTCCGGCCTCTGCCCGAGGTAAGAGGTATTTGCTGCACGTAATACAGAACTTCTTCCATGCACAGTTCGTAGTGAGAGCTTTTTACCACTGGCCTGCCGTTTTGAGTTAAAATATATGTCCGTTATATACGTACAGCACTCTTCGTAAGTCAGGCTAATCTCAGAACCCTATGGACTCCTCAGGAACCTACACAAGGGACGAGAGCTGTTTGCACTCTGCAGGCGCACTTTGTAGGTTTTATGCAAATGAATGCTTAAAGAATTTTCTTAGAACGTTGAATACGAATTTTAGGGCAGAGCAAGTTTGTAGTTGGCATGTTAGTGATGTGAGTAGGATATAACAACTACACCAACTAAATATATTTAAGGCAGTAATATTCAGTGATGAGAAAAATACTTTTTATAAGCACACACACCACCGCAACAAATATAGAGATGGCATGATATCGAGAAAAGTGTCCTCACTACAGAATCACAAAGGCATATTGTTGTTTTGTGGGGTTTAACGTCCCAAAAGCAGCTCTGATTATGAGAGACGCCGTAGTGGAGGTCTCCGGAAATTTCGACCACCTGGGGTTCTTTAGCGTGCACTGACATCGCACAGCACACGGGCCTCAACATTTCGCCTCCATCGAAATGCAGCCGCCGCAGCCGGGATTCGATCCCGCGACCTTCGGATCAGCAGCCGAGTACCATAGCCACTAGACCACCGTGGCGGGGCACAAAGGCATATTGTCACGTGGTTGTGACTAGAGCACTGCACGGGCCCGGGCCGGCCCGAAAGCCCGGGCCCGGCCCGGCCCGCGGGCCGGGTCGGGCCGGGTAAGTAATTGTTGGATCGGGCCCGGGCCTGGGTCAGGCCCGAATCAGGCCCGGGTCTCACACGTGTCGGTAATGGCGCGTGGTTTTGTTCTTTTTTGGGAATTAATGTCCCGAAACTAGTCAGGCTATAGAGACACCGTAATGGAAGGCTCCAGGTAATTCAGACCACCTGAAGTGCATTAGCGTGCACTGAAATCACAGGATACAAGAAGTCTAGCATTTTGCCTCAATCAGTATGTTACATGTAATTCCGGGAAACTGCCTCATATAAGTTCCCGCCATTATAGTGAGTGACATACGTTATTGCGTACCGTGTATCAAAAAGAAATGGTAGTCAGGCAGCACTGCGGCAAGTGCGAAGCAACTGTACACTGCCCAGGCTAGTGCATATAAGATGTACTCATCGGTATCATGGGAAACATTTCGAGTATGCATCTACGCTCGCATGCCCGCCGCGCCTCCTTCCGCCTTCGTGACTCTGTAGACTGGTCAACGCGACTCGTGAGGAGCTGCTTTTCCTGCAGTTTAAGCGCAAGAAGCGAAGTGACTCTTGCCACAGGCTCGCCGATCCACGCAGATGTTGCTGATTTTTGTGCTAGCAAGACAGTTGCAAATATTTATGATTTGGCAATTAGCGAATCAGAACAAGCATTTAACTCGGATGCTCATCATATCGAGTATGTTTTTGCTGATTCTCACGGCCACCACCGTCTTCGTCACACTTCATCAGTAATTCATAAGTTTCCTCATTCGTCGGAGCACAAGTGTTCTCATGGCGCCCAAAAACGTGGAGGTGCTCCCGAGACAGAAGTGAGCAAGCAGCTAAGGAATGTGATAATCAAGATGATTTACTGCAGTACCCTTTGTAACAGGCGGGTGTATTGGCGCCCTTTATCGCATAAATATCTAAGGGGTCCAGCGACACCCCGTATGGACGAATGTTTCATCACTTCAAGCTTCCATCTTCCCTCGAACATCTGCCGCTTTTAAATTTTAGCGGTTAAGTAACACACATCAAAACGGGAGACATGAGCCCCTCCTCTAGTCAAAAAAACGTATGGCAGCTCCGCTGCTGTGAAACCTCAGGACGTGCGTAGCACGGGCGCCCAGCGATTCCCATTCGTAGAGTTCCCACTGCTCCGTTGACCAAAGCGTCAATGACGTCAATGTTTGTGGTAAGCAAGTAGGGTTTCCCCGGCACGAGTAGAATTTGTTAGGCAGATTCGCTAAGTCGGTGTGCGACATGTGCGCTACTTTTTGTTGACTTTTATCGGCTGCGGTATCACCGTCGCGTGTTAAATGTACCACGATCCAAAATCGTGGCGCGGGTAGCTCGGTGCGTGCGCTAACATAAGATGATTATAGTGGGTCATACAGGTTTTGCAGAAGCTATACACAGAGACATAGACTGAGTATTCTGTGCCGCACTTGAGATGCTTAGCACCCTACATGTTGAAACAAAAGCAGAAGGACCCAAGTTAATTCATATTATGGGACACATACCTTATTTTGTTGACTGAACAGTTGACACCTTCTGAAATGAAGCCTATACTGAAGCAATAGAATATGCCTGATCGGCGTGAAATGTCCTTCCACGTGGGCGCTACCCCTCTCAGAAGTTTGCTTTTTCTCTACCTTCCGTCTTTTCCTGCCCACCGTAGTCACCGCTTTTTTTCTTTCTGGCACACATCGTCTCCACCATCACAGCCGCTAGCTGCAAGACTGAAACCACGACTGCGAGCCACAGACAGCCAGACTTCGCTCCCCTGTTCGCACCGAGGCCTCCGGCCCTCGGCGGTAACCCACTCTGCCGATTCCAGTCATTGCGTGGGATCGCGCTCCTGACACCCTACCCGCCGCGTTCGACGGGGAGCGTTAAGAAGCCACCGGCTAGTTCAGTTCGGCGCTCTAATAAGCAGTTATTTCGGAAGCCTTTAGTCCGGTCTTGGTTTAAAGTATAACACTTTCAAAGACTGAGGACGGTCACACAAAGGCTACGAGATAGGCATCTAAAGCGAACAGCGAGGACGGTATTTCACTCGCTAACGTGTGTGGCTTGCTTTGACAGATCTATGGCACTGCGGTGTCGGTGACTCGGCGAACAAATGTGCGGGAGAGGACTCCCTTGTTTTTAGCACGAAAATGTAGCGTACGTTCGGGACAGTTGCCTACCGAGGAGTCGAAACGACAGGTTTAAGAACGCTACTCAGCCTGGCGAATCCTCCCAGGAGTAGTAGAGTGCGTTTGTTCTCTCTCTCGTTGTATTGTGCAATAAACGAAGTTTGCAGGATAAGTTCTGCGCTATTTACTAAACAGTTCCAGCAAGTAATGTAAACTCAATTATAAACGTCCGCCGTTTTTCCACTTTATGTGGGCGTTGTATGTTGTAGCCGTTCTTTGAAATGAAATGAGAACATTGCACGGTTAGCACTGCGTGCATGAGACAGCCAGCTATGCCTCCTCATATATTCGCCTGCAGTTCTTTCGCAAAAGTGTTACAGGCGTAGTTAATCGAAGGTAAACACAGTACCAGTGCAAATTGTGACACTGTCATAAGTTCTCACAAGACTCTCTAGAAACTATCTTGAGTGCGGCTGATATCTTCACTATCAGAGAAGATTGGACAGTGCCTCGTTTATGCTCAAGGAATAATTGGTTGAATTGGGCCGGGCCGGGCCGGGTCGGGCCGGGCCCAAACCTTTCGGGCCCGGGCCGGGTACGGGCCGTATTTAAAAACACCGGGCCGGGCTCGGGCGGGCCGGAGCACGGCGCTTTCGGGCCGGGCCGGGCCCGGGCCGGAAAAAGTCGGCCCGTGCAGTGCTCTAGTTGTGACACACGCAGTACTCGAGACGAAGCACACAGGATACAAGGTGATGTCAGGCGAACTGTTTATTGGGCTCTTATATATATATATATATATATATATATATATATATATATATAGGCAGTTGCGGTTGTTTTGGCTTATTGTTTAAGAGTAACGCCGGTATCACCTTCTGTTACACGCAGCGCAGGCCGCGTTTTTCTTTTTTCTTGCATGTCGCTCCGGGTACCGTGTCGACCGTTCTTCAAATTTTGCATGCCTGACGCGCACGTTAGAGTGACCTCTGGAATTTCAAAGATAATGCGAGAACGCGTTATGAAGTATGTATAAAAGCCGACGCATTTCGCCACTTGTGAGTCTTTGCGTCGGCCGACGACTGTCCACGCCGCGTTTGCTTTGCATTGTGATTGGCTTTGTTTTGCTGGGGACAGGTTCGCCCAATAAACAGTTCACCTGACATCGTCCTGAGTTCCGCTCCCTCCAAATCGCCACGACCACACGACAATTTATATGGAAAAGTGTTTCTGCTGATCCAGTGCTTTGCAGATGCTTAGAAATGACGAAAGAACGGGCGAAAATGTTTATGGGCAGCAGCCTTCTCATCATAAGGTCACGTTCTACGTGTACCCTCCGGCACTAAGAGTGTGCCACAATCGCCGCCATGGCTACGAGTGGCGGTGCCTAGCATTCCCGGGATTACATATACATAAATATCCAATTAGGTGGACGGGGGAACGACCGCCTTCCCCTATGCTTTCCTAGGCTTCAATGTCTGTTTGCTCATTAAGTTGTTTCTAACAAATAAAGAATGAGCCCTTGACCCCTTCCCGTTCGTTATTTCATAGCTTGGGCCTCGCTGCGGCCGACTTGGTGCCTTAGGTAGCATGCGAGGGCTTATTGGGCAGCAGCCATGTCATCTAAGTTCACGCTCTACGTGACGCCTCTTGGCAGGAAAGTGTGTTGCACACACGCAGCCTTGGCCACGAGTGGCGCTGCGGAACACTCCCAGGATAATACGTACATAAATACAAAATAAAGTGGACGGGGGGACGACCGCCTTCGTAGCTCAGTTGGTAGAGCATCGGACGCGACATCCGAATGTCGTGGGTTCGGTTCCCACCGAAGCCAATGTTTGTCTTTTCGTCCACTTTAATTCCTTTCTACTGTCTCCAAAATTACAATACCACAAGTAACTTCCCCTATGCTTTCCTAGGCTTCATTGTCTCTTTGCTCATTAAATTGTGTCTAACAAATAGAGAACGAGCCCTTGACCCCTTCCCTTTCGTTAATACCATAATTAAGAATTTGAATAATTTCCCCTGTGCTTTCCTAGGCTTCAATGTTGGTTCGTTAAATTGTTTATAGCAAATAAACGTGCCCTTGACCCCGTACCTTTCGTTATATATATATGTAACACTTTCTCATGTGCGTCCACCGCTCGGAACTGCGACAGCCACGAATGCATGGCAGGCAATCAGCACTTGCTGAACCCCGACAAAACATTAGGCAAGGAAAAGCGTATCGCGCCGCAGTGCTGCGCTTACTCTGTGGTACAATATCTTCCCATTAGCAGTGTAACCACATTACCTTTCTTTTCTTTCAGTGTGTCCTTGGCGTGGTAGTTATCGTGCTGCTTCTTCCAATGTTGACCAAGCTGCGATGTTTACCAGTTCTTTGGATGATCAGCCGATTTGATTTTGTAAGTGATGTATATTTTCTTAGCTAAGCAGTGTGCTTTCTGTTATAAACTGCTGACTTTAAGACAGTGATACTCTGAACATATGGCCTGAACATCATTCCGACGCAAATATCAGCCAATATATGATATTACACACAAGCATCGCTCGCTGGGTTCCATAAATTTCAACGGCTTTGTTGTGTCAAAGCCATTAGTGATGTTAGGTATTACGTCTATAGCAAGCGATACTGTCTCCTGCACCAACGAGATATCTGATCAGCGGGAAGTATTAGAGAAAGTCAACCTAAAGGTGTGCACGCACTTCCATATATTCTAATACAGCTGCCGATGTAGCGTCCACCACCAATATTATCACGGCTGTTTCATTTTACTTGGAAACCTTTGTCAAACGCCTACCTTCAAGATCCCCGTTAACACGTCAGAGATCAAAAACTACAGAAGAACGAAATGATAACAGAACCTGCATTGGCCATCGGCGCCGAACCAGGTGAGAACGGCTTTCTCGAATGTGAAAAAAGGCACACATGGCGTACGCAGGGCAACTTGAAATCCCTGAGATATATTTTGGTACCTCTGTGGACACTATTAGCGTTCTGATGATCACACATTGTCCCTATATGTCGTACTGTGCATCTGAGTTGATAAATGTACATTTAAAGTGCAATACTTGAATTAAAAATGGACTGGCAGGCGAGCCTAATCCATGAGATATATGTCTAATGGCGGCACTATCCGCACAACTTAACGCTTAAACAGGAAATCGACAAGAATAAACTTTCCATACTTATCTTCATTTTAAACACCTTTTCAATATAAAATACCTCTGCTCTCGTATCATGCCATATACAACTCCTAACGTGTCCTCTTTAGTTCTATTTCTATATTGTTAATGTTAGAAACTCGTAGCGCATATCTTAAGGCGTTCGTGGCGAGCGCGAAGTGCTGCGGAACAAGAAGAGTGTCACTCGGTACTCATGCAGCTAAAAATCTTTTCATGGCCTTTTGTGTGTGTCCTCTTGTACTTCAACTTGTGGGCTATGGGAAAAACGCCAGCTCTTTGGCACAATTTTTCCGCAACACGAATGCGCATCTTATGCGTAGTGCAAGAGAAGAACCCGAAAATTTCTTTGGTTTGGTTTGCTTCCAAAAAGCACCGTTATGACTTTCCTGTGACGAACAGCGCAGGCCGCTCTTATGTTACATGCTCCTTCGAGCATGATTTCGACCATTCTACAAATTTTCCCTGCCCAACGCGCTCAGCTGTGTGCCTTCCAGAGTCTCACTAATAATACGAGAACTCGCCATAACGAGTGCATAAAGGCCTGAAAATTTGACAGCTGGTCAGTTTTATCGCCGACCGACGACTGTTCTCGCCGCTATTGCAGTGCGATTTTCTTTGCTTTGCTGGGCACAGCCTGTCCTAATAAACGGTACGACTGTCTACGCCTTGTAGTCTACTGCGTCCTTTCATCCCCAGTACAGGTGATAACATACAGCATGGGCTGTACCATCCGGCTATGGTGTCTCGTTTGTCGTGACGCAAGGTGACATGGAATCCAGACCATACTTGGTAGCGTGGCAGGGTCTTCGGGTACAGAAACCATGAAGGCTGGAGTTGGAAAAGCGATAACAAAGAAGGTTTAGTGACACTAGAAAGGATTATTTACGCGTTATATGCTGAAAATGAGACTACAGCAAAGAGCGAAATGAGGGGACACAAGTACCCAGGGTCTAGAGCTAATTGTCCTCGGTTTGCACCTTACATAGCGCACAAGTTCCGCCCCTCCGTCTTAGCAAGGTCCAGCGAAGTGTAGACCACATCCCACCAGATAGACAGGTTGCGCAATGCATTGCGCGACGCACCCACATTCTGAGATCTGTAGGAACGGCACTTTCCTAATGTCCTAGAGTACTGGCTTCTCTTTACACTAGAACAACACAGCCGGCACCTCAGCTGGTACGTGATGCTGTTAGTCTCCGGGGAAACTCTTTTAGAGAGTGTGAGAGACGGCCGTGGTCAATCTTCTCCGCGCGGCGTGTCCTATTCTTCTACTGAGCCGTCTGGCTGTCGCCGCGCCGGCTGAAGACCCAACAGGGTTTAGTACTTTTGGCAGCAAAGAAGTGTACATGTACGTGTTAGGAGAACAATCACGCTGCAGCACCGGTAAAAGTCGAATCATGATTTGAATGTTTTGTGTTGTCCTAATTTCTTTCTTTCAATTCTAGCTAATTAATTCATTTTAATAAGAAATAATTCCAGCTAATTCATCATTTAATGAGAGAAGCAAGGCATGACGTCGGTTTTCTATTGTTTCGCCTACTTGAGAAGAAGGGAGGTTGTGGTTAAAGATTGTGGTAGGTTGGGTAGGTTAAAAATTGTGAAAACGTAGTAAACGGACACGCAAAGCAGAACTCCTATGGAAGATGGCAAACCACGAGAGCCTTCTTGTGAAAAGGGTAATTAACTAGCACGCAAAGTGATTTCAGCCTTCAGTACAATGTAATTGTGGCCTTAAGCGACAATAACGAACAATATTACGGTTTTTGTGACGGCGGCGAGTCGTATAAGAGCAATCCGGAAAGTAATAACAGCAGAACGCGTAATGTCGGTAATACGACTTTTTTATCGATGTGAAATATTTTCAGGCTCTTTGGTTGTTGAGCTTCCTGAGTGTGGTTTTCCTGAACGCCACCTACGGACTCTCTATCGGGATTCTCCTTGGTCTCGTGGTCATCTTTCTGGAGTTGAATGGGTAAAAATATTTTCCTCTGCCTCACCTACTCGAACAATCTGTACATCATAAAACAATTTCCGATGACTATGTTCGTAGTAGAACATTTCAGCAAATCCTGATGCTGGAAATGTCATTAGAGAGACCCACCAGCGAATGGCAAAGAGCATTTACGAAAAAGAAGTTTTATGAATTGGGTTCCTGATGATTTCCTCACAGTTAAATTCACCTTGGTTTACGCTGCGACCAACTTGCTCGAGAACTCCTGTGTTACTTAGTTAAGAAGATGGCGCAACACACAAACATGCGCACAAACACGCAAATGAAACACGACGAACGCAAGGCTCAAAAGTAACGCTTATTCTATTCAACACAATTGCATACCCGCACGTGGTTACCATCAAGACACAACCAAAAAATCATATCTGGACATTATATAGATTTCCTTTGGCAGTAAGGTGATAGACCGTGCGTGAATGCACGCTACACCACACTATAAATGGGTATGCTATGGTTCACCCTCTCCTCTCCTCATTCATCTCCCTATTCTTCACCCAGACATCGCTTAGCCCACCTTAAGATTCCTTTCTCACCCCCTTGTTGTACTTACTAACAAGGCTATGCCTTACTCCTTGCCTACCTCCTTTCCCTCTTCTTCTACTGCATTGCGGGTACTCCCATTCTCGATACAGGCAGGTACCCCGGTAATTTCTTTCGTTTCCACATATAATTGGATCCTATTCCCATGCCAGAGACTCATAAGCACCTTGCATGCATACTTGGAAGATTACCACTGCCGTAAAGAAGAGCTGAGACAACATTGATCGCACAAGCGAAGGACACTGGCACTGCTTCATTGTAATGACATCGACGTCTACATGGAGTGAGGGACAAAGTGAGTAGTGCTTAACGAGATGTAGCGGTGCGTAGCACGTATAACCTGTGATATCAAGAAAGGTACGTACAATATCCGGAGTACAGCCGTCCACCGCGAAGGAATACATAAAACTGCAGGAATCTGTGTCATCAAAGTATACCTCTGAAGTCGCTGCACTTGTGCTATGATGCCGTATGACTCCATTTACAGTACAACTATGTCCTGCAGCTTCGTTTCAACATAACCGTGAAACCTTCACAGGCGTCGACGCGCGACTTTCAGACTTCTGGTACTCATTGCCCGCTTTCACTCGTCGTTACCCATGCGAGAAGTTTAAATTATTTAAACCATTTCAGCATTCGTGCTGAATTCGCTTCTGGTGACAAAAAATTAGAGGGCAGCTGTTATTTATGCGTATTGATACTCGTAACATGTCACCCTCCTGGCCGAGCTTTCGGGTCACGATGAACATTTTACCTTGAGCTATGACATCTTCGCTGTTAAAAGCTTGCTAATTTTGGGGTACTAGACGATGTACTAAGCGGAAGGTCGAGGCATCTAAATTGAAAGCATGTGCTGCTTAGGTTGAGATTGGTGGTTTTGACGCTTATAGATTGTCGCTGCGCAACGTGTGTGAAGCGAGGAAGATGGAGGAGACTATGTGTGGCGGTGAGACATAACAAATGTACATTATTATAGGACAAGTAGACAAGTGTGCGCGTATGGCGGTTCGTAAAAAAAGGTGGGTGATCTCTATGTCAAAAGAATTGGTATAATTCGAAATGTCTCTTCGTGCAAGCATTTGAATGTCAATTTGTTACCTCTAGGTGAACTTGCCCACTGCTATCTGTATTTCGCTGGTACGGCACCGTTTGTCTTGGATGAACTCACGTTAAATCATCGCCTTCATAACACCCACGACCAACTTCTTATGGTAAATGAACTAGTGTACGTGATAACTGGACGCATTCCATAGTAGATGCCGGGCGAGAAAGGCAGCATTATTTACTTGCGCGACACTGACCCGTCAGCGTCGTTACCGTGCTTTGGCGCTTAACGCAGCAGCTTTCTTATTCCCATCACGCTCGAAGAGTGGTAAGCGGGGAAAGGCTACCCACGACGAATTGTGACCGGTGCTCTACACTGCGGTATCAGTACGTATTCTCTCGAAGCTGTAAGAACGCACCTATGCGCGCGTTTCCGCACGCGTTCATCGAGGAACACCTTGGAACGCGCCTGGAACGGTGCCGCCAAGCAGGAGAGGCGATGTAAACGTGCAGTTGATTCATTTCACCTCTCCTTGGTGGCGGCACCGTTCAGGCGTTCTGCGCCTGAATGCGCACGCACTCAAACGGGCGAGAGCGTCGAACAACTAATGAAGCGAGACAAGGCGCGTTCGTACGGCTTCGAGCATGTGCGCCGTTAGCGCCGTAGTAGCGCACCGGCCACCTTACGTCGTGGAGCAGGGGGCTGCGAGTTCGATTTGCAGAGCACTAACAAAGGTTTCCATAAGTATTTCTCTTTGTCGTTCTTATAGGTTCACTTTCCTGCGTCATATCCGTTACGGTAGTGACTTGGGTAGTGGTGGACCCTCGCATAAAGCACTAGTTAATAACAGGGTAGAGAAATATGCAGTATTATAGTTCCTTTGATGAGTTCGGATGGGCCGTGAGGCTCGCAGTGTCCGCTCCGGGCGGCGAAGCAATGGCGGGAGGACGGAGTATAGCGGACACAGGAGGGATAACGTGTCGTAGGCAGCCGACAGTTTAGGGGTCATGGCAGCAGGCCAATCCGCTGTCCCGAGCAGCACGCCGTTCTGGCGACTAACACCAGCCGCTTGCTCCAAGTCACCCAAGCCAGCATGAAGGTCACGCCCCCGGGCTCATCCGGGCCAGGCAAGGGCCTTGAGGCGCTAGCGATCCTGAAGACGGGCGCTTCGAACGCGAACCACGCACGTAGTTGCTGGTTTCCCCGGCAAGCTCTCTGGCTTCGTCTAGCCGACCTTCGAACCAGCTGTCCTTGCTGGAGGTTCTTTTTTTTGCGTGCCATGCGCGAGTTCAAATCTTTTATTCTGGGCGAATCGCTTTAGGGTCTCGGGCTGTCGGCGTCTCTTGTGTCAGGCCGTAAGTTGTGCTGTTTCCTAGCACAACTGAAAAATTTGCTTCATAACAATTTTTCCTGCTAAGAGATTTCTTTTGTTGATTTTCACATGTATTCAACTTCGCACTTATACATATCACGTATTTAGAACTTTTTCTGCTCATTACATCAAATTATCGCGTCATTGATGTTTTGATGATTTGTTGTATAGCTATATTATGTGTTAGCTATTTCTTATGTTTTTCATATTAATTCCTATTTAGTGTTTCGCCAATGACAATTGCTGTTTAGTGTTTTTTTTTCATGTTATATTGCGTTAGGGACCCTTTAACAAATTTGTTGGGTCCCTAAAAGTGTAAATACAAAAAAAGTGTAAATACAAACGGTATAGTAAGTTGTCAAATGATGGTAAAATAACAAGTGTATTATGGATAAAACCTGTTCGAAATAAAGTAACATGATTTAAGATAACTGAAAATAAAGGTATAATCAGGATTGAATTGCATTAATAACAGATATTTGTCAAATTCGATTGCAAAAATTGTGTGGGCCCATCCTGGAGGCAGTGCAGTCAGACAGCGTCTGCGCATTTGTGGGTCAGTCCAGAAAGCACTGCACCCAGGACAGTATGTGTGTAGGGTTGTCGTGTCAGAAGCGATTCCAACGAGTTTCCGCTAACGCGCCTTGGCTGTAGGCGTCCAACGTCGTCGGCATGGCCACGTTAAGACGATCCCGTTAGCAGCGATGGACGCTTCCTGTGGAAAACACCGGCGCATCACCGCATTCCTCTCAACTATCCAAGTTTCACATTACGGGAGCTGTCATAAATCTCCTCTTCGAGAGGTACGGAGCGCTGTCGTCTGCTGCACTAGCGTTTTTTTTTTTTTTTGCAACCGCTTCTTCAGAGTAGCGTTGAATCAGGTGAAACAGTAACAACTGATGGTGACGTTCGGAAACCACTGTGCGATTATGAGCCCCGCCGTTGTGCAGATCTCCGCTTCCATTCTGACCACTTGGAGCTGTTTAAGTATCACACAAATCGAAATAGGGGAGTTGTCGCGGAAGTCAGGAATATCGGCCGCCGTCCTTGTAGGTCAGACATGAGGGAAAAACTTACATATATTGCCCTGGACTTACTGCCACTTCTGCTCAGCCCGTTGCGTGTTACATCTAGGTGATTGTGCGAACGACAATGCACAAAAAGGTCAGAAAAAAACAAGAAAGGATTGAAGCGCGCTGCTACACGGTAGTGATTACACGAAGGAAAGAAAGAAATAAAGGAAGAAAGAAAGAAGGAAAGCTCGACTGATGAGTGTAAGGCTAGCGGACTCAGAGAAACGCTGCCGCACAGGCGTAAGGGTACCGAAACCACTGCCGTTCGCGTCTCGCGCAAAATCGCGGACGTTACCGGAACGCAGGAAGCCTGCAGTTCGCTCCTTCTCACCGTCGCCCTGGCTGCGAGGCCCGCCAAAGTCGCTCTCCGTCGGCGCCGCCGCCGCTGAGAGGCGGCCCTTAAGTACTCGCAGGTGGAGCATACGTTAAGGCCGTCCGGCAAACCGAAGATGCCCGAGTCCAAGGTTTCCGAGCCACCACCTGAGGCCACCAAACCAAAACTGTCCTCCCGTTTGAACAAGGGACATGGGTACATGGGAATCGTCAATCGTACATGGGAATGCTTATAGGAAGGACAACATAGAAAGAAAAAGGAAAGGAGGGAAAAGGGCAAGCAAGGAAGCAAGATAAAAAATTCACGCATCTCCATGAAGTGAACCACGACGAGTGCGAGAAGCATTGGGATCATTCGGTGCTACCGTAAATCACCCGTGAAATCGCCCACTCATATATGTAAATGAGTGACAACGCGTGTGTATCGCAGGAACCTCATAAAGACCAGGAGCATAAATGACAACGTGTGTGTATATCTACACACGCGTTGTCATTTATGCTCCTGGTCTTTATGAGGTTCCTGCGCCCCCACGTCGTAGATCGGGCCGAGTTCCGGATGACCTTTAGTTAAAGCGCGCGCTGTGAATCCTTATGGTTCAACTACGCACAAGAAATATCTCCCGCCAGCACTACATTGCAGGTCAAGATTCAGTGCCTATATATACATGGGATGACCGGTGAGCACGAGCAGTCGGTTTCTTCAATCAAGGAACTCGCTAGCGGACCCTGCCTGCGTCAGCGTCGTCTCTCGCGGGCGAGGGCACGTTCTTGTTCCTTGACAGCGTGGGTCAGCTGTTGCGCACGCGCAGTGGGGTGTGGACGGCGCAGGGACGAGACAGACTCGACCATAAGCTGCTTCGCGTCAAATACTGTGGCTCATCCTCTTCTTACAGGAGCCGATATAACACCGAAAGTGAAATAACCGAACTACACCAAGCAGCGCTTTCGGGGTAGGGTAGCCTCAGCGAGAGCGCTGACGCTACTCTGCACAGGCCGAGCTATAGGTGTTCCTTGGTGCTACGACAATATTTCGTTGTACCGATTCTAGGGGGAGGCACAGTCCCAGCCAACCAAGGTAGCGACACTCATTGTTCTCTGGGCCGTACTCCTCACTCTCGCGCTTGCTCCTTCTTTTTTCTGCCATACGCGTCTGTGATTGGCGCATTCCTTGCACGTGACGTTGTTAGTGGTTGGTGGTGACGTTTATTTTTCTGCAAAAAGGTTCAAAACTAGTGCGCATGCGCCTATGGTCCCGGTCGGATTGTGGCCGTGACGAAAGACGAAATTCTAGCCAAGACATACGCTGTAGAAGAGAAGCGTTCCAGTTGGCGCGAAGTCGGCCAAACATACTTCGCTCTGGATACGTCAATTACTTGCCAGTTTGTGAACAATGCCGGGTTGTGTGCTGTAGGCTGCAGCAACAAAACGGAAGATGGTTTCTCGCTCTACAACATACCTCGCGGCATCCGGAATAGTGCACGCCGTGAAGTGTGGCTACAAAACATTTCACGCGAGGACTTCTGTGCAACGCCGTCGACGCGGCTTTGCGAGGTGAGTTGATTTGTCGGCTTTTGTTGAAACGCTGCAGAACGTGCGTCTAACGCGCGTCTAGTACGTGACCTTCGTTACAAATATTTGTGCGTATGCCTGTACGGTTGAATACAGCTGAATGACTGCACTTTCAGGAGCATTTCACGCCAGACCAGTTCGAGCCACTTGCTCTTGAACGCGGCGTAAAGAAGCTCAGGACGCGACGCTGTGCCAACGCTTTTTAAGCCTTCCCGGCAGCGAAGGCGCACGAAAAGGCCTCTGCCTTCAGGTGTGTCATTGCGTTGTTTGTATTACTCGTGCTGTATTATCTGAATAATCGCACTGCTCGATATCTTGTACGAACATGACACATTTAGTTTTAGGTAGACAAACAAAAATAGCTACTTGAACATAGCTATTGAAAGAGATTGTCGGACTGTATGCGACGATATTCGGTTCCTCCGGTGAGCACGGGATGACGACCACACTGAAGGGCGTAGTGGAGTAAAAATGCATCACAGCTGATCTCGTTTTCACGCGATGCTGCAAGATTGCTAGTTTGCAATACCAGCATACCCTCCTACCCCCCACCCCCACTTTATTTGTGAGTGGTAGCGCCGGCACCAGGAAGCTTTTGTCTTCACGTTTGAATTAACATTCTGCCTTCACAAAAGATCGATAGACTGTGAAAAAAAATGAACATGTACGGAGAGAGAAACATTCAGTTTTCACGTTATTTATTTCATCAAAACATTACAACGAATCACTTGCAAGAACTAATCACTTTGTTCGAAATAACGCGGTGTATTTCTTACGGACTCGCATGCATTAATGAGGGAAAGGTTGCATGCTTTGTGCATTACGCATAATTTTACAATGTAACTTTCTGGGGCAGTCGCAAAGGGACTCATTAAAGAAGTACGCACGTATGAAGCGCACCGTATGAGCAGTTGCGTTAATGTTGTCGTGGATAAGTGACGACAGGTGTTAGCGACCGCATCCAAGCTTTGTGAGCCGCCTGAGACCATTGCGGTGCTTGGGGCACCTGGCCGTCTGTGTTGGTTATTTTGTGCATTGCCTGTTGGGCCACCAGTAATTGTGTGCTTCTGGACGTCCCCTAATCGAAAACTGATTTTCTTAAGGTGAAGCCACCATTGGTGAAATGACGCATTACGGACTCGGAGTTTCGAAATGACAGCCGCTTGGCAGCAAACAGCATTTAAGGGTTGTGTGCTCCTTGCTACTGCAAACAGTTGGAAATACAGTCACTTCGTCCTTTGTGTCCCGCCTTTTGTTGGTCCGTTTATTGCGCTTCATTTCACCAAGTTACAAATGCATTTTGGTGCACAAATAAAACACATGTACGCATTCATGCGTGCAATCCAAGTGGCAGCAGTTGGAGGGCATGCAACAAAATCCAAAGCAATTTTTTTTCCTTTTGTGCATGTTTAAATCTTGCAGCTATATTACGTGCACTGCTGCATGAACTTCAACTGCCCTTTCTTAATTTGCACAGCTGAACATGCTCTCTGGTTTGTGCAATCGATGCGCCCTTTTCCATATTTGTAGCCACACATGTTACGTGCACACAGTAAAAGGAATGTGTCCATTGATTGTGACTATGTGTACATGAAAGCATACGTGTAAGACTCGAAGCAATGTTGTGTCTCACATATTCATCAGGCACCCCATCAGTGTGGCATACACGCTAGTTTTGTGTTCAGATGCCGGAGTTAAGGAACCGTGTGACAATGGACATTGAAACAGTAATACAATGGGTGCAGTGAATTTGCTAGGTTGGCGTATAAGAGACTTCAAGTTTGTTAATAAAGCGTGACTTCTTTGGAGCGGTTTAAGTGAAAGCAGCTGCTAGAATGGTTGAATAAAACGGCATTTCAATCAATTGTATTACCCCTTGTCCCGTTGATTTATAGTGTCTGCTCATTTATGAACGACATTTTTCAGGAAATGGAATGAGCATTGACAGCAGCTCAATAGGACATGACCACTGCTACTTTCATGGATCGCTGAGAGTGATCTCAAGGTACGATTGCAGTGACATTCATGGTGTAGACGTGGAAGTAATGCTTGCAATTAACCGAGATGGCTGGCTTCTATCTTGTAGAAATGACCCCAGAGGATACGCCCCACCTTTCAAATGAAGCAGAAGTGGTTGGCCTAGGTACTCTGGACACTATGCAATGGAGTCCTCCATGCGACATACCAGGTAAGAACGTTTATATTAATTGCATGCACTCACTTTTTTCAGCAATGAACTGTTATAGATAAGTGGAATGGATGCCCTGTATCGTCAGGGTTCTATTTAAGGATCGTGAATGCGTCATCTGAGTGCAAGTATCTCCTCATGCTAGAACACGAAAGTAATGCAGTTACTGACTGCACATTATAACCGTAAATGCTTCATGCGAGTGGAAGTATCCACTCGTGATAGAGATGTGGAGGTACTGCTGTTATTAACTGAATGTCTTGCTTCTGTCTTGTAGAAATGTCCCCAGAGAATCCAACTCACCTTTTCAAGTGAAGCGGAAGGGGTTGGCCTAGGTACTTGGACACTATGCAATGTAGTCCTGCAGGTAAGAACGTGTCCGTTGATCATATATCTTTGTGGAAGCGCAAAACTACACCAGGGCAGCAAAGAAGAAAGACACTACAACAAGGGCTGAACTGTAGCTAAGATTTTATTTGGATAGGCGAACCTATATAAGGTAAAAGAACGAATACAAACAAAGAGACCCACGGTCATGCCAGTCATCCTCATCCATTCTTGCCTAACCACACCATCAAAAAATGAAGTTCTTTCTGTGTAAGCGAGATAGACGGTGCGCTACACCAAATTCATGCTGCTTCATTTCTGCAGCTTCAACTGTCAGTCTCGTTAACATATCCCTGTCGCGATACAAAATGCAAGTGTTATCAAAGTACGGCACACAACCACAATTATTGCTTTGGATAGCCAGGTGGCCATCCGCGCATTTCTGCACCTTATTAGATGTTCTTTACACGCTTGTTGATACACCTTTCAGTTTGTCCAAGGGCATTCTATACACAACAGGCGGTGCACACGGAACATAGTCATTGCGATGGTTGACTTTGCAACACTTCTTTTCTTCGGAACAGGGCAAGTTTCACTTAAACAGCTTAGGCAGTTTCTCTGGTGCAGACATAACCACCTTTACCATTGTTGCCTTACTCATCTGCACACACCAAAGTAGTAAAGAACTCCGTTTCACGTATGTGCCTTCTCAATTCTTTAAAGAATCTTGCTTGCACCTAATACAGAGATATTTCAGCAACAGGTAGCACGTTGCAGGTGGCAGGTTACCCCCTTAGACGCGTTACGGCTGTCGCTGAATCGCTGTATCATGACATAAAGAAACAAAATCGACCTCTTGGTGGTATTTCCCTGCAGCAAGCAGAAGAGTTCTGTTATTCCTTATATCCACGGCTTAGCAAATAGCAATTATATGGACCAGTCTCGACGGGTTTTGGCGTCGCCGTCATGTCTTCCGATATGAAGTCCAAAATTGATAAGATCCCCCCCGCAAATTAAACTGTTCTACCGCGGGTAAAACGCGCGAGTGGGGCGACAAACGCGGCCGAAGCAGAGATCAAACGAGCCAGCGCTCAAGGGTGCATGTGATAACATCACCCCTGCTCCAGATGCAATCCCGTCAAACGCCCGCCCGTCTTTAACGACCATGAAAAAAGAAGTGGGGGGCAGGCGGGGGGTTGTAGCGCGAAGAGCCACTTTGAACTTCGAATCTAAGGGCGCGGTCGATCGCTGGCACGCGCGCTATCTCGAAAGCCATCACAGTGGGTGGCTCGTATAGCCTTCTACATGCTACGCTCTCAACGCAAAGTGACTATGCGGGGAGCATCTCTCCTTGGAGTGGCCGTATTCTCTTACACGAGCGTTGTGTAGTTACGCGAGATCGGACACAAAACAGTTAGCTGCCAGCCTCACTTCGTGTAACACTACAATTTGTTGCTATCGCATTCATTGCTTTGCCCTTGCGGTGAAACTGTGACTTTTTTTTAAAGTGTACACCTTTTACTTGCAGGTACACCCTCAGATGCAGCTCTGTTGGCCAGAATAAGCGCTCTGGAACGACAGCTGACTATTGCGAAGGCTAAGACAAGGGTGAAAGAGCGGGAGCACAAGAAACTCATGCTGCACCTGTCTTCATACATAAATGAAGACCAGTTCACCAGCTTGCATCGTTCACCAAGAGGCACAGTGTGGTCCAAGGAAACATTGACCAAGGCACTGAAGATTCGCCTATCCTGCGGCTCAAGGGGCTATGATATGGTCAAGGAGCTCGGCCAGCCATTGCCTCCACAGCGTACACTTCAACGTCACATCGAGCACTGCAAGTTTCGTCCAGGGCTGCTGGTGGACATTATGGACTCTCTCGCTGTTAAGGTAATCGTAACGAATTTGTCCGTTTTGCAACACTATGTAAGTTCCGATATTTTAAACTTTTGTTTGTATTTTCTGTACTTATGCTGACATGCCTCATAATGCAATCACGGCGTTTCCGAAAAATGGTTAGCATTTCATGGTTGCCTGAATGCAAGTTAGATAGCATAGACTTGTCATTTTAGCTGTAACTCATCTAATAACAACCTAGGCCTTGCAGGACACTGCAATGCAATCTAAGCCATCAAACATCCACTTCTTAGTTGCTTGATCATGACAGGATGCAAGGGAGTTTTGGGATGGGAAGCTTATAGTTTATAGTGTAAGGTAGCGCCAGATATTGGCCAGATAAGTGTGTTGTTAAATAAAATAACGAGTGTTCATTGCACGTTTTGGTTGTGGCAAGCATACCGAATCGGTGCGCTGCGCCAAAACCACTAATCATCACTGATTGACTGAACATGTATATTCCTGACGACGCTTTTGCGCACTGCAAGCTCTCAGTGGTATCCTTCGACGGCTCGTGTGTTTGTGTCATGATAAACAGCTATTTCATTACATTGGTCGACCTCATTCAAATGGATGCTTGTTTGGGAAGTGCTTCTATGGAGGTGAGCGTAACGTTAACGGAATGATTACCCGTGACTGTGGGGCTATTTACGTTATGGCACATTATTGCAGCCTACTTGTGCGACGTAATGTACTTAAACACTAACACTTCTTTTATTTCCCGCACACATACCTGTCATGTTGTTTATTCGTATGTTCCAATGATGCGCAGGTCAACTGCATGACAGAGTACGAGCGCCATGCGTGCCTCATGATGGATGAGATGCAGATCACCCCAGGCCTGATGTATGATCCTTCGGCTGATGCAGTACTGGGCACACCTACGATTCCCTTGGCGGATGGCAGCCTCCCTGCAGACGCCTTGGCTACACATGGCCTCGTATCTATGCTGGGTGGTGTTACTACTAGATGGAAGCAGGTCATCGGCTACCATTTGACTGCAAATTGTTTTCATGCAATCACTGTCAAGCAAGAACTCTTGAAAATGATAAGAGCATGTGAAGACATTGGTCTTAAAATAGATGCTGTTGTTTCAGATATGGGTGGTGGCAATCAGGCTCTATGGAAGTTATTTCTTGTCGGAGTCGGCAAGCACAGTCGACCAAATTGCAGTGCTATACACCCCTGCGATTCGAATCGGAAGCTATGGTTCATAGCAGATGCCCCCCACCTGTTGAAAAATCTGCGCAATCACCTCAACAGGGGCCAAACGTTGTATATTCCTGATGACATTGTTGTAAAAGCTGGTCTCTTCACAAATGCGGTTCTCAGTGAACCAATAAGAAAACTCATTGAAATTGACAGTAAAGGAGACCTCAAATTGGCTCCGCACCTAAAACAAACTTGTGTTGACCCTGGTCATTACGAAAAAATGAAGGTGGGCCCTGCTTACAGTCTTTTCAATGTGGATACTGGGGCTGCACTGCGCATCCTTGTTGAGAAGGGCTTGCTAGAGAAGTCCGCGCTTACCACTGCTTGGTTTATTGAAACTGTGGCCAAGTGGTTCCGCATCATGACATCACGAACAACCAAACTTGCCTTGAGCAATGTTATTGAGACAGAGAGGCAGGCAAGTATTGGCTTTCTAAAGAATTTTGTTGTACTTTTTCAAGGGCTCTCGATCGGCAGCGTCAAAAATGCCCCATGGAAGCCTGTACAGACAGGCGCTATTCTCAGTACGCTGTCTGTACTTGAGCTGCAGGAGTATTTCCTATCATTTTGCAAATTCCGCTTTCTGTTCCTTAGCAGATTTTGTCAAGATGCGCTGGAAAATTTCTTCTCTACTCTTAGAGCTAAGCATCCAATTCCCAGGTTATATGAATTTAAGTGCGCATTGCGTTCTGCAACGTTAGCACAGTTTCTACACGCTAGTGCTGATGGCAGCTACACTAAGGACGGTGGCTTTTTACTTGCTGATTTGAGCTCGGACAATGAAGACAGCACCAGAGAAACAGTTTTAATTCCTGCTGACATTCAAGACATTAATATGTTAGAGTATGAGTCATTTTTGTACTTCGCAGGGTATGTTGTGCACAGTGCAAAGAAGTTAGTAAAAAACTGTGATGCTTGTGTAAGTGCCATGACAGGAAACAAAGACGTTCCGCGACTCACACAGCTGAAATCGTACAAAGAAAAGTTAGCGCTGTGTGTAGCTTCTGAAGCAGTTGTAGAAGTTCTAATGGTAGCGGAGTCTCAATTTCAAAAAAATAAAGAGCAGCATATCCATAACCATGTTCCGGTATCAGCCACCAAAATTGCTGTAAAAAATGCGATATCGTGTAATACCTTGTTCCACGCTGTCATAATGTATTGGAGGCTATTCTCTCCGTGTTCTCCGCAAGGATGCACATACAAGTAAGGAAGGAGACATTGGCTCGAAGCGTGCAAATCGTTAAGAAATGCGGAAGTAAAAGTGCAGGAATGAGAGCTGCTGTGGCCAACCTTCATTAAATAATAGCTGTGTAAAACGTTTCCCCACAGCCAATGTGCTGTACATGACAGGAAAGATGCTTGGAGAACTCAATTTCATTCTTACTGCATGCGCAGCTTGAATAGTTTTGCTAGAACTGTTCGATCTTGCAAAGCTTGCGTGCTAAGAAAGCTGAAGCACCAAGAGCCATAGTGCGAGTTCCTATTGCTGTCGTTGCAACATATGCACCTTGACAACATCCTTAGTAGATTAACATGCGTACATCCATGTGTTATTAAAGCTATACAGTGTAAAACGTCTCATGATCGTGTATGCATTGTTTAAATTTGACCTCACCGTGCAGGTATTTCTATCGAAGTCTTCCAAGTGTGGTTCAGTGTACTGTGGTACTGCGTGTTACCTGTATATTTGAAATACATACGCATGTAACTGGTGTGGAAGTTACTGCACCGAATCGTCCTATACCTCATGTAATGACGACTATCGGCATTTTAAAGCAGTTTGCATGTCCCATGTGACGTTACCTTAGACCATGCCATGAAGGCCTCGTGTTGTCGTGTTACTTGTCAGTAGTGTGTTGCTATGCCATTTCTTTGTACGTTTCAAAACACACATTCATGTTCAGTAAAAAATGTAGCGTGAGTCTTCATCGGTACCTCATGTTTATGCAATGGTCATGCAATGTTTTGCATTGGATTTACATACTGTAATTTTCTTGGTAATTTTATTGTGTATGCATCATAAACGTTTCATTGCAAAGCCCACGAGATGCTTGTTTATTCATAGGTACCTGGAACAAAATTGTTTGCCACAGGTCGTAACGCACTAACAAGAACGAATATTTGTTGTAAATGGTGTGCCCCTTATGTTCTTCTTGAATTCCGACGCCATTATTTGAATAGATTTCAAGTAGTGCCTGGTGTACGAAGCTCATTTTAGGTTTTGGTGGTAGCAAGCGCCTTTTCTGTCTTTTGCTGGACGAAGGCCCTCTTCCATGGTTCTTGCCTTTCACCTTTCTTGAGTCACTTCACTGCGTATGTGCACTTCCACATTTACCGACTGCTTACCACTCATTCTGTCTTGTATATGTGCACCACTTCTCCTCCCTTACAGTTTCATATGTCGTCTAAAGTTCCTACGGAGCAACTTTCTTTATCTAGGAGCCTACCTGTACCCAGCTGCACTACTACTTCTGAATTTCAACTGCAAAAGTGGCAATCACCACTTCGTCTGTTATCTCTCGCTGTCTCTTATAATAACTCTTTAAGGATATTCGCTTCATCTATCTTCGGATCGTGCACAACTACTTTCGAGCTTTTGGTTTGCTGGTCTCTCATAATCATATCGTGCTTTTGCCACGTTAGATCCCAAATATTATTAATAGTTTGTGGTTGGCTTGCAAACTTAGCACCTATATGTTAAGACTGCCACATCGCACTATAAGTATCAATGGAAACGCTGAAGACTGCACAGCTACCTTAATACGAATACAAAAGTGAACACGTGCATGTAAGGCGAAAGGTTTAGCCATGGGGCTATTTCTGAAATCATATTCAATGAAGGATAAGTGTTCAAGGAAGAAACACTGGAATGCTAAATATTGATGTGCCATGGCCAACACTGTTGCATAACAGTTATTTTATCATACATTCAACAGCCTTGGTTTATAAGTTCACTAAAGCGAGACAACTTGCAATGCAGCCTTTACATTGGCTTGTGTTGTCCAGGCGATCATTGCAGTGTCTGAAGCATATGAAAGCAGGCACAAGGCACAAGTGTGCCAGATACACTTCCAGTCACCGTGTCGCATAAGTTCACGTGAGGTTTGTAAACGGCGAAATCGTGTGCACAAACAAGAAACTAAGGCAAGAACCAAGTGGCCGCGCCAACATTAGGTTGACACGCTGGAAGACATGCGAAAGTGGCAGCAGTTTGCTGCAAAGCCCCGCGTTCACTATCACACTTTTTTACTACCGAACGCTCGGTATTCCAACACATTCTGTTGCTTGCCGCTGACTATATGACGACGAGCCGCTGACATCGTTCAAGGTTCATCACTTCGGGGACACGTAGCGTGCGCTCACGTTGCGGTGCCGCGGTCCCTGTAATTGTCACTCTAATAAAATTCAGTTTTAGAAGATGCGTGTACAAGGCTTTTGCTTCAGCGTTTGGCACCACTGAACACGCGTCGTAAGCTACCGCTTGCGGGCTCCCGTTACGTGACGGAAGACGGAAATAGCGGGCCAAAAACGCTAACTTAGCGTTCGCTATCCTAAAGCTGCCTAATACAACACGCACCACGATTACCGGGGTCCTGACTGCGAAACTGTACGTAGTCTCAAAAATATATATATATATCGCACTTCGGCTAGTCAAGCGTTCGTTGAACTCTGGCCGCAGTTTTCCCTCCGAAGTGCTTAATGCGGCTGTGATCACTAACGGTGCTGCCCTGTGGTCACTCACGATGTCCAGCAAGAAGCGCGTTAATTGTGACACATCAGTTGCACAAGCAAATCAACAACTTCGGAGAACTCAGTGGATGGTCTACTACTACTACGCCGTCATCGAAGCCGTACTGAACGCGACGCCATGGCTAGCGGTGTGAAATACAAAACTTGCACAGCGTTGCCAGTTGGGCAACACCATCATGCTTCTTCTTATGGTGTACCGTTTATATTCAACTAAGTAACCGTTTGTTCTATATCTCATTCCTTCTATTAAAGTATAATTGCTTCCATTCCACATAATAACTCAAAGGAACATTGCTTTTTTATGCACGCTTGGACCTCTTGGGGGCGCTCCAGGCAAATAAGCGAGGAGGAAAAGGGAGAGGGTGTCGCTACCTTGAAAACTTTTTTATCTAGGGACCTTAAGCCAACCGGGAACATAACGAGAAGGAGAGACAAGGAAAAAGTATAAATCAAGGGTTATTAGGCGCGTTCATGCTCCATATTAGACGGTTAAGAATAACGCTCTTTTTTGAACTTTACACAGGCACCTTACCAGTTAAAACATGGCTTCAACAACGAGGTACGTTCGTGCCTTGGGGGAGTGAATTGTCTTTTATGTCGCAACCGGAAACTATTGAGCGTGTCTTTATTGACTGTTGGGATGCGGTATTTTACTGGGATGTACTGCAAAGAACACTGAAGAAGGAACTTTCCAATAGATCTCTACGGTATATGATTCTTGCCTGTACAAGGAAATAGTAGTCCCCTATGACCTGTTTTAGTTTTTTAGACTTTATAGCATATGGAGGTCACGCATGGATGTAAGGAACGCTGATCCTTATGCACGATCTGTCAATGCTCATTTTGTAGAAAAACGTCACCGAAAACTCGCTGAAGGTTCAAGTACCTGAAGCTGATGACGAACTTCTTCGTATAGTAGATAACTTAAAACATCTGAAAGTTCACAAGCATAAAACAACCAGCCTCATGGACGCTGGCGGGCTGTAAGTGTTATTTGTGTTTGTACTGCAATAAAAGATGAGGAAAGGTAAGAATAGCCCGGTCGGTAGCGCGGCGGGCACATTTCGTCGCGGTTCGAGCGATCCTGGTTCGATCCCGGCTGCGTTAGTGAAAAATTTTCTGGCTTGGTTTTTCTTTTGTCATTTTTATTGTAAATTTAGTGCACCATAGTCCATTCGGTAGTGACGTATAGTGACGCAGTAAAACCATGGTGGACCTTTTAAACACTTTCGTGTTAAAAAAATTCACAGCATATCCACGGAGTGAATGATGATGCGTGGGCGAAGCTCCGGAGGTTCATGGTAGAATCGTGCCGAGTTCTGGATTAATTTAGTTGACGCGCACGCTGCGATCCTTATGGTTCAACTACGAACAAGTGAAATCTCCCACCGGCACTTCATTGCAAGTCAAGATCTAGTGCCTATATATATATATATATATATATATATATATGGGTGGCCGGTGAACGGTTCTCCAGCGCGAGCAGTCGGTGGTTTGCAATCAACAAACTCGCTAGAGACGCTGCCTGCGCCAACGTTGTCGCTGTGGGTGGAGGGCGTGTTCTCCTTCTTCGCGAGTTGGTAGAGCGTTCATCGATGAAAGAGCGTTTCCATAGTCAACGCGCGCCTTTTGCTCTCTCTCTCTCTCGTGTCTACCTCTCTCTCACAAGACAGCAGATGGATAGGTGAGAGAGCTCGCGCGCCGGGAGGCACGCGCCGAGGGCCAGCTCGAGCCTCCCTGCGCGCGAAGCTCTCGAGCGCGAGCCTCCCGGCGGCGCGAGGGTGATGATTGTGGTTTGGTTGAGGAAAGGACGCTAATTTCTGCAGCCCATGTAGGGAGCACGGCTAAGCGTCCGTGGGGGTTGGGGGAAAGGGAGTGAAAAAGATAGGAGAGAAAAGCCGTAGTGGAGGGCTCCGGAAAATTTAGACCACCTGGGGTTCTTTAACGTGCACTGACAACGCACAGTACACGGGCCTCTGGCATTTTCGCCTCCATCGAAAATGCGACCGCCGCGGCCGGGATCGAACCCGCGTATTTTGGGTGGCAGCCGAGTACCTTAACCACTACACGTGGCTACATACATACATAGTACTACTACTACAGAGGAGCGAACGACCAACACCCTAAGGAGCTTCGCCCCTAAAAGAAGAGAAGGAAAGCGAAAGTCTCGGATTGCGCTGAATGCAAAAGCGGGCTGAGCTCGACTCGCCACTCACAGACTTGCCCTTAGCCCGTTGCTAAATGATAGAGACAGGAAAAGTTAAACGATTACAGTTGTGTGACGACTACCGATAAGCACAGCTTCGCTTTTCCAGTGGTTCTGACAGCGTGCAACTGGCTATACTTTTTTTCTACTTCAGCCTCATGGAAGTGCGGCCAGCGTGGTCGCAGATACCATCCTGCCGCCGCGACCTTAGCAAGTCTATTCGCGAAGCCACACGGCGCGAAACTTCAATCTCGTACTTGAGCAGCACATGCATTCGCTGCCGTACAGGTGCCTGTGCCGCTGAAGCTGGAACAATGGCCGCCGTGTTAATCACTCTGTTTAGCATTAAGTAACGCCACGATCAAGTCAGACTTCTTAGCTATCATTGTTTGCTTGGCATCATTGCCGGTGTGAAGGAGGGAAAGAAATTGTTATGGCCGAATTTTCACACCAAATTTGGCAAACACGAAGATTGAAAAAAAAAATAACTGCGGGGAACCCGTAGCCCGATCTCTTGATTTTTTTTTCTTTCATTAACAGGCACAAGGGGACTCGTCTTCAGCCTCGCAAGCCTGACATCTTCGTGCCTTCAGGAGAGTCCTCATGGGTACGTGCGATGACGCCTTGTTCACATGAAACTGCTGTGCTACATGCAGTCTGCTTTGCTGCCCCGTTGAGTAACAGCGCCATTAATGAGCCCAGGTTACACAGGGCTGCCCTAAGCGCTAAACAGAGCGCTAAAAAGGACAGACAAGAGGAGCTACACATAGGACTGGCGCTCAGTAACAGCCCCGTTAATTGGCCAAGTCTTCTGTGTAGCCTTCTTCTTTGTCGTTTTCTTAGCCCTCCGTTTTTTCCCGTTGCAAGTATTAAATGAAGGTCAGTTCACTCACCACATAGATTCAGTTTAATGAAGGACCGCGCTTTTTATTGGCTGAGCTCTATGCAAAAAGCTGCACTTTTTGTTATTACTGTTCCACCACAGCTAGCACTACAGACAAGGTTCACGACCCCAATTATATGCGTACTACTGATCTGAAAATTGCCATGAAAAAATGCCATGCGTGAGAATGCCATGAAAAAGAAGTCTATAGTTGCGGGAATTATAAGACCACGGCACGTGGTTGACTGTGTAGCGGAAATTCCTCACGAAGAAATACGAATTATGTGAAATACTTAGATGATGCCAACCTTGCTGAGACACGAAAGAAAAAGTTGGATGAAGGTTGTGATTAGCCTTTCAGGTTAAGTGCTCTGCTTTTCCCAAACTCTATGTGAAATGGGTGTCCAAATATGCACATGTTTTGTTTGTTAAATCCTTAGGATGTGGGCTCAAGTGCCGAGCGACTGGAATACCGCCAGTCAAGCCACTCCACAAAGCCGGGAAGAAGCAGCGGATCAAGAATTACCGCTCTATCTCATTAACTTCAACAGCACGCACAATTTTGGAGCACATCATTCACAAACACGTTTCAAAATCCCTCGAGGAACGTAACTTTCTGACAATGCATCAGCGTGGATTCCGAAAAGGCTTCTCAACAATAGTCCAATTGGTATAAACAGTGCGTGACCTGGCAAATAATATAAACGCGAAAAACAAACTGATGCTGTATTTCTAAAGCCTTCGCTAAAGTCTTTCATCACAAACTACTACATAATTTAAGCAAAATCCTTCAAAATCCTAGGTTAATTAACTGAATGTCAGGCTAATTGCGTAAGCAATTCATGACTTTTGAAAACCACGACCACAATAACGTTTCTGTTGACCCTGGCGTTCCGGGATCGAGCTCCGTTCTTGGACGTCTCCGTCTTCATGCTTTTTATAAATGACCACTTCAAATGATCTTCCCACTCATACATAGTTGGTATGCAGATGACTGTATTGTACTGAGAAAATATGGTCCTGGGGATGAAGTCTTGCTCAATAATGCATTTCAGAAACTCGTTGCCTGTTGTGAATATTGGGAAATGTGTGTGAATTTTGAGAAAACTGTCTCCAATGGCGTTCCTCCCAAGAAGAATAAGTTTCGATTCAATTATTCGGCTAACAAATTTGTCTATCTGAAGTAAGCGAATACGAGTACCTTGTTTGTGCATAACTAATGACCTCAAATGGAACCGGCACATTCATAAGGAACCACAAAGCGTGTCGTAAGTTGTCCTTTCTTTAGGACGCGCATTAAAACTATCTACGTCTCGCGCTCGCTTATAAGCGTAGAAAACAATTGTTCCCTAACACGTCTGTGACATGGTGCAGGGTTTCATTCTTCCTTTGTGTTTATTTTGTTGATTTTCTTGAACACTCCAGGCCGAGACGTGAAGCTCTACCGTTTTGTGGGGGCCCGCTCTGCTTCGCAACGCACATAACATTGTGACAGACTTCGAGAACCTCTTTGAAGACTACAAACCTACGAATACAAAGGTTATCAGGGAACTCGATAACACGTAAGAACATGTAACACACTCATCAAGGGCTGCAGTTCCGATTCTTGGATGTGCTTGGTCATAGCATATATAAGGCCTTGAATTTCGATTCACTTCATTTTGTGCAAGTATTGCTCAAATAGTGCTCCCAAGCCGCTCGTGTCGGCACCTATATGACGGTTGAAACACTATAGATCACCGCCAAATTCATCTACAGAGTGCCTGCAAGGCAACGGCTTCGCTGATGTCGTTCTCTTAGCGATGCAACCGATAAAATATTCACTGAATTGATGACTCCGTGGTAAAAAATGCGATATGGGCTAAATAATGGCACACCAAGCCCAGGTAAGCAATTTGTAAGACCATGCTTGTGAAGAAAAGGATATGAATAAATAATAAATAACTAAGCACAATAATATTTCATTCGCACTGTATAGAGGTCGTCAGTTCCACTCCCCCTTGTTGGAATTCACCTTTGACGAAGCACACCGCCAACTAGACGAGAACAGAAGAAGATCACGATCAAATTATAACTCTGAAGTAAACCGTCTATTGGAAGAAACGTGGAAAGTTACAGCAGCCGATCAGGTCACACGACAAACCAAACCTCCATTAGTTTCTTATCTATACTAGGGATCTATGCCTTCAGTGACTTCTAACATAGGTTTTATTTCGAGATGACTGTGTATCTACCCGGAAGATTACTAATGCTGCCTATACTAGTATACTGCATACTGATCTACATAATAAAGCTCACTGCACGGTGCAAGAAGAGGTTGATCGAAAAAAACATTAGCGATTTGTAAAATATCGCATTTATCCAAAACTAATTCCTATTCCTAGCGCCTACCATCTAAACAACGTTCCCTTAGATTCCGTAGTGTCTTATAGATGTCTTGGTGTGCACGTTCACCAATAAATTAAGTTGGACCACTCACCTAAAAAATACGTAATTAACAATACCAATCGCATACTTCGATGCTTAAGACTTAACTTTCCAACGCGCCAGCTAAGTAAGACTACTCCTTTGTAAAACGTTATATGCACGAAAGTGGAGTATGCACTCCAATATGGGACCCCTGTGATGCTACTTACCGTTACCTCCTCACATAAACTAGTACGAAATAACCCTGTTTGACTCATCCTCCCTAGCTGTCCCGTCGTGTGACTATAACTTCATTGTAAAATAGCTTAACCGTTACTCATTGGATGACCGACGCAAAATGTCCCGCAATCCTATTTTTCATCAAGTTTTCACCTTTGAAACGCTTCACGATGTATCTACTGGTATACTACGACCACAACACACTTCACACCCTGTTTATCACCTTAATAAACTAGGAATTGTATCATGTCAAACTGATACTGTTCATCGGTAGAGGAACCACCTTCCCACAAATGTCAGAATTACTACTAACAAGCTTCTTTTTTTTTTGCTGAAACGTTAACTAACATTGTGTAACCAGCGGAATTACTCTATTATTTTGCACACATCGCTTCGTTTGATTATTTTCAACTAACTTGTTTTTATAATCTCTAGAAACATGCATTATTTCAGTTCACTCCGCTTTTTTTTCTGTATTGTAACCAATCCCCTCTTGAATGACTTAGGGCCCTGAGACTATCATAAATAAACAAATCGTCACAAGGCAGCACCTTATCTGGATCAGAGCTTATCGAATTAGATTGTTGATATAAGGTTTCCACGCCTGGCTTTTTTTATTTTCTTCTTGTGTTCTTTTATATATTTATTTACTTTTTGCCGTGTCGTGTTTGCGTTTCGCATCGACGTAATTGAGTGTTTTTGGACTCATGACTGCTACGCATATGCGATGGTTTGTGAAGTGGCCAGGTCGTCTGCTTATATTTTCATGCTTCTTCAAGAGAATTATTTAGTTTAGAGTACAGCGCATTGTAGTGCTCTTTCTTCCATCCTTGTCCAATTAGCCCTGTTCTTCGCCAGAGGTAAACATCAAAGATTCACCCAAGTTTCTCTCTCTCTCTGTTCTCGTATATCTTTTCCGACTTCCATGTTGTCGAGAGAATGTGTTTTGCTGGATCCCTGAGCACGTTAACTTCTACGATGTCTATGTAACAACCGTTGCAATAACTGCTAATGCTTATTTGTATACTTATTTTTCAAGTACTTCTACATGCCTCAGGGTAAGGCATGCAGTATTGGCTTAAACAAAATTTAAAGAGAACAGCTAACAAAGGCGTCGGTAACAAACGCGCTTATGCATTGGGATTTATCATCGGCTGCAGTAAAGACCTGTGTTCCATGAACGACCTACTTTATGTTCTCCACAATGTCAAGCAGGGAATCAGTTTGGGGGTGTTGGTAGCTTATCGTAAAATAGAATACTTATCTCAAGAAAGAAACTATACATAAGGAGCAGTCTTCTTCTTTTCCTTAGTTTCTTTCTTTCGCTACGTAGTCTAGTTTACATTCCAACATGTCTTGGCGTTTCGCCAAGACATGTTGTGCGCATACCACGGTCTCTGTGGACAAGAGTAAGCAGTCTATGCAAGACGACCAAAATTTCAGAGGCAAGTGCCCCCCCACACTTGCAAGGTTTTAGCTTATAAAGACTGTTCCGTTCGGTACGAACCAATAAAAGCTGTTTTATTTGATATATAATGCCATCAAATATTATGTATGCGCGCACTACCAATTAACCACCAGCTCTGCGTGTGTTCCTCAGGACAGCCGTAAGGCTTTTCTTAGTTTCCCGGTTTGGTAAAATGACGCATAAACTTGATGTGAAACATAATTTTCACAATGCGTAATAAGCACAGCTAAATAATGCGTTCGCTTCAGCGTAACGCTAAGCTAGAGTGTTTCTGTTCGCCTAAGAATACCAATTTTCAGAACATACCTTGCTGGCACTGAACATTTCGCTGCCGTAAAAGCTCAGTGACAAAGTACGTCATCGTATCAGGCGAATAAGCACTACCTAATGCACAATTAAAATCGTAGTTTGACGTAAAATGTTCGGCCATTCTCAGATTCTTAAAGGCTGTCTGGAAGACTTGTTGCCGATTTACTGATGGATTGGAATTAGGGTGACAATCACAAATAAGTTTTCAGGCGACAAGTGTTGGTTGAAATCACGTTTTCTTTCTTTTTCTTTTTTTTTCTTATTTCTTCTTTTCTTTTTATTTTCGGCCGCGGAAACAATGTGACCCCGTGCCTTTCTCTTGAAGCATGTGCGATGGATGCATATCTGGAAAGCCAACAATACATGCGTTCCGAATTAGAAGGCGTGCTTACATGTTTCATGCATGGCTAGGAGTGTTCTAATAATTTAATAAATCAATGTTTGGTCCGGGATTGCAGTGTATAAACTTTTATTGGGAGGCATCAGTAGCCTCAGAGCGCAGGCTTAGATTCCTGGAGCTCCATAACATTAATGCATGCATCATTGTTCACTTGCGTTGCCTAAGCGCCATATAGACACCATAAAAACCAAGTGCCCAAAGTCGGTGCGCTTCGATTCCGAATTGTTAGCTTGATTAAAAGATTTCATTAATAACGGCAACTTCGGCCATATATGGAAGCTTTTAGTGGAGATTTTGTTTGTTCTTTGCAGGGAAGAAGACAGTGAGGCTGTGGCGACAAAAGCTATAGTGATGGACTGTTCCGCCGTTAGCTTCGTTGACTCTACCGGTATTGAAGCACTCGATCATGTAAGAAGTTTTGTACTTTCATTGTTTCACGTTTTATTTCGACATCGCTTCAGCAATCGAAGAAGAGCAATAGTTATTTCGCGGAGAAGCTTGAATAACAGTTCGCTGAAACGTGCTGTCCTCAATCGCAGCGACTTGTTCTTGCTGGTTGCTCATCAGAATAGTTTTGTAGCGCAGTAAACACGGGCACAAAGAAACACACGGGACAAAATACGAGTGCTCGTACGTTCTCCCGTGTATTATTCTACACAATCCAGGGAAGTTTGTACGAAAGGAGCTCCACCAAAGAACGACAATGTATAGGTACTCTTAACACAGAATAAGAAGGTAATTCGGAAGTCGGTTTTTCTGATCTCTACCTCGAATACTTACAAAATAGGCCAACCTTCTGCAGAACTCTTGCGTATGACGGCTTCTCAACACTCTGGCACTATCCTCAAAAAGTCGAAGGGCATTTGGAAGGTAGAGTGACGTTTTCCTTACTTTATACGTTTTGAGTTGCCACTCCGCATTATAGATGGAATTTGATTTCTTGTGGTTTACTTACCAAAGCCACGATATGATTATGAAAAACGCCGTAGTGTAGGGCTCCGGAAATTTTGACCCACTGTGGTTTTTAACGTGCGCTGACATCGTACAGTAAACGTACCTCAACATTTAGCCTCCATGGAAATGCAGCCGCCGCGGTCGGGATTCGGTCACGCCACCTTCGGATCAGCAGCCGAGTAGCATAGCCACTGGACCAACGCTGCGAGTCAGAGCTTGATTTTGACAATGTGATCAGCTCACATTGTCTGTACCGTAGCGTTCACTTCTCAACGAATCAGCAGAGGTACAGATTTCACGCGTAATTAACTCAATAAATATGGTGAAATCGACCGTAGTACTTCATGGTATCAATAATTACGATGCCATTGTAGCACGGATATTGTGCACGAACCCTCTTACCGTTGTGACTCCACCTAGAAAGGTGTACCGTTATCACAAAGGGAATTACAACTTTCAATTCCAGGTCTTGTCAACTGCTTTGAAGAATCTCCGACCGCGAGTCGAGTTACAAATGTTGATGCTTTTATGGCTAATTTTTAAAAACCCCTCACCAGATATTGCCATTTGGAGCTTACAAGCGCATTCCGTGTGTTGGGCGCCAAGAATCGCATCGCTACGCTCCTCGGAAGGCGCTTAAATTTCAAGCTGAGCTTTGTTCACCCTCCTTGCATAAGCATCATGCGCTGATGTGTGGTTGACGATGCTGTGCGCAGCGCAGGGCGCGCCTCATTACCAAAAGTTGCTTATGCGTCATTACAACGTGTGACACCCGAGATTTGTCAATAACGTGTCAATAACAAGCACACGAGGGACAAAATCTGACTGATGTGGACACAGTGCTATCTTGCAACAAATATTTTGTTTTCGAAGAGAATTATGTATGGAAACAAACAGCAGAGCACCCAGGCGCTTTCGTTCTGGCATAGACTTTTTACGCATCAATGATACATGAATGCTGAGGAGGTCATATACACTACGAGACGACAGCGCAAAAAATTTAAAATAGAAAGAGCAAGAAAACGAATTTGGTTACAACTAGAGGTCATTTAGGAAAGCCGTTCTGTCCTCGAGTCACTCTGCACATTTTGTTTGAAAAATAGAATTCTCTTTTTTTTGCAAGATCGACTGAACATTTGCTGACCCACTTGCCTCCCAAAGTAGCAATCTCGACGCCTCAATTATTCACGTCTTGTTTGCGCCGATTCTTCTATCACCACACTGCACTCTGAGTACATAGGGACATAGGAAAGCACGAGCGCAAAAAGGCGTTTTACACACAGACAAAGAACTGCACACCAGAAGCGCGCCTTTGGTGTGCAGTTCTTTCTCTGTGTGTAACGTCCTTTTTGCGCTCGTGTTTTCCTGGAAAGATGCAGTAACAACCATCCCATCTATCCATTCTACTACATAGAGTACACCCGCATTTTTACAGCAGCAGTTTTTACAGCGGAAAGCTGCCGCTGTAAAACTGTGGCGAGAACTGTGGAGATTATGGCCAACGCTTCCAGATGGCACATAATTTGCGTGTTCACGCGTAGCCTCTCATTTGCGCACCGTCCTATTTGCCCACTATCTTTATTTGCATGATTTACCTTCGACTTGCCAATATATTAAACCTATATATTGGCCAGTATAATAAAAGCATCATTTGCCTTTGACCTGACGCAATGCAGTACAAAGGTAAATTATGCACAATGTTGTTGTCACACTTGAAAGTGCCATCTGCGCGATTGTTCTGACACCCTGGCGCAGAGAAGACGACGCTTACATTCGTTTCGTCAATCTTTTTCGGCCTGTGCGAGATATCATGTACACCCGTTGACAAAATAAGTCGGGACGTGCGAGCGACGACCGCAATCAGATAAAACTGCATCGCCGCGCCATCTACGTGGAGAGTGCGCATGGCGTCGCTTTCAAATTTCGCAGCCATATCTTTTTACTCTCTTGCAGCGTACCAGTGATTACATGTCGGTTTCGTGCTAGGCGTCGCTTTTTCATTCCGTGACACGCTCAGTTCAACGGGGCACGGTGGCGGTGAAGTGTTACGCGGCTCGTTCACAGAAAACGCAGAGCAGCCGAAGTTTTTGTTTAACGCGCTGGTGTTAAAAGGTCCTTTCGCAGAAAATTCCGGTGTCGGTGTCTACGTAAGTCGTTGGTAGTGGGCGCGAAAAAACAGCGCGTCTGCGTGGCAAAAAGGTGTGTCAATGTTACGCGCACAGGCCTTCTTTTCCTCACGGCACGTTGAGCTAATTATGGAGAAGGCGATGCCAAGTAATCTCG